>JAEIGI010000276.1:12500-25374 GCA_018903615.1 Drosophila neocordata | reverse complement strand
TCAACGAACAATTTTCATATGTATTTTTAAAAATACCTTAAGACTTCATAATAATATATAATTAAATAGACATTGCCGATATATAATGCATAAAATTATATGACTTTGAGATGTGTACTTGATTGTCATATAATATACCATGCTCGACATCACACCACCTATATAGGTTTTGTGCCACGCTTTCTCGAAATCGCCCAAATATGTTCGAAGGTACCACTCAACGAACAATTTTCATATGTATTTTTAAAAATACCTTAAGACTTCATAATAATATATAATTAAATAGACATTGCCGATATATAATGCATAAAATTATATGACTTTGAGATGTGTACTTGATTGTCATATAATATACCATGCTCGACATCACACCACCTATATAGGTTTTGTGCCACGCTTTCTCGAAATCGCCCAAATATGTTCGAAGGTACCACTCAACGAACAATTTTCATATGTATTTTTAAAAATACCTTAAGACTTCATAATAATATATAATTAAATAGACATTGCCGATATATAATGCATAAAAAATTATATAAATTTGAGAGGTGTACTTGATTGTCATATAATATACCATGCTCGACATCACACCACCTATATAGGTTTTGTGCCACGCTTTCTCGAAATCGCCCAAATATGTTCGAAGGTACCACTCAACGAACAATTTTCATATGTATTTTTAAAAATACCTTAAGACTTCATAATAATATATAATTAAATAGACATTGCCGATATATAATGCATAAAATTATATGACTTTGAGATGTGTACTTGATTGTCATATAATATACCATGCTCGACATCACACCACCTATATAGGTTTTGTGCCACGCTTTCTCGATATCGCCCAAATATGTTTGAAGTTACCATTTAATGAAAACTTTTGTATGTGTAATTCAATTTAATGAACAATTTCCATATGTATAATATACATATAGTTATATATATATAATTTAATTTAATGAACTATTGTCATATTGTATGTCATTTAATTCCAAAAAATTCATTATTTGTATGTGTAATTCAATTTAATGAACAATTTCCATATGTATAATATACATATAGTAATATATATATAATTTAATTTAATGAACTATTGTCATATTGTATGTCATTTAATTCCAAAAAATTCATTATTTGTATGTGTAATTCAATTTAATGAACAATTTCCATATGTATAATATACATATAGTAATATATATATAATTTAATTTAATGAACTATTGTCATATTGTATGTCATTTAATTCCAAAAAATTCATTATTTGTATGTGTAATTCAATTTAATGAACAATTTCCATATGTATAATATACATATAGTAATATATATATAATTTAATTTAATGAACTATTGTCATATTGTATGTCAAATTGTATAGTCAAACTCTCTTAAGCATAGTAAATTTTAATTTTCATATATTGTATATGGTGAAAAATTTGTTTATATTTTTCATCATTTATTTATTATTTTAGGGACAGTAGGAATTTGAGGAATCAGTTCTTTTGTGTTACTAAAAATTAAAAAGACGACTTCTTAAGCAATCGTTAAAGTGTCTTAGTAACAACCGCCATTTTAGTTTCATTTTTATATATTCTTTGTTTTGCTGACTTGGTAGAAAATCCAAATAATAAATTATTTGGCGTCACTAAACAAATGACGAGTCAATTGGCTACCTTTAGAGAGTCAAACTCTCTTAAGCATAGTAAATTTTAATTTTCATATATTGTATATGGTGAAAAATTTGTTTATATTTTTCATCATTTAATTTATTATTTTAGGGACAGTAGGAATTTGAGGAATCAGTTCTTTTGCGTTACTATTAAAAAGACGACTTCTTAAGCAATCGTTGAAGTGTCTTAGTAACTACCGCCTTAAGAGAGTTAAACTCACTTAACCATATATTGCATATAACATGTCATCTCCACAATGACACGTTTCTGTTTATTTTCATATATTTATTATCTTTTGGTATAGTGTTAGTTTTTTGCGTAACTAAACAAATACTGAGAGAATTCGTTTGGCTACTTGGTTAGTAAGGGCTCTACATAGCACATTAAAAATGTGCTAAAATCGAATCATCAAGCAAAGGATAAGCTTCAGTGGATCGCAGTATGGCAGCTGCTCAACCACTTACAACACCTTGCCTGTTACAAAAGTCGTTTACAATTGATTCTAGGCTTTGTCATTGTATTAAATAATGTTTTAATAAGTAACTAGCGCGGCATCAGGTGATCGGAGATCCTCCCAATTTACTATGTTACAAATAACATTGGCATCACATCCATTGTCGTTTATTAAATAAACTTTTAATGGTTTAGAAGCCATACAATGCAAATTGCCCCTTATTTATCATTGCAGTCCAGCACGGATACGACCTTAGAGGCGTTCAGGCATAATCCAACGGACGTAGCGTCATACCACTGTTCGCTCGAACAAGTATTGTGCCATTGGTCCGTACCTGCGGTTCCTCTCGTACTACGCAGGAATGCTGTCGCAACAACGTTTTGTCATTAGTAGGGTAAAACTAACCTGTCTCACGACGGTCTAAACCCAGCTCACGTTCCCTTGCATGGGTGAACAATCCAACGCTTGGTGAATTTTGCTTCACAATGATAGGAAGAGCCGACATCGAAGGATCAAAAAGCGACGTCGCTATGAACGCTTGGCCGCCACAAGCCAGTTATCCCTATGGTAACTTTTCTGACACCTCTTGTTAAAAACTCTTTAAACCAAAAGGATCGATAGGCCGAGCTTTTGCTGTCCCTGTGTGTACTGAACACCGAGATCAAGTCAGCATTTGCCCTTTTGCTCTATGTGTGGTTTCTGTCCGCACTGAGCTGGCCTTGGGACACCTCCGTTATTATTTGAGAGATGTACCGCCCCAGTCAAACTCCCTACCTGGCAATGTCCTTGAATTGGATCATACCTGAGTAATTGGAGTTATACCAAAATTTTTAAATTGAAAATACATAAATGCATTCTCTCATTAAAGAATTTGTTTGCGATTATATAACAAACTCGTGATACTTTGATCAAGAAGCTTGCATCAAAACCCAATACCATAAGATATAGTAAATATATCCGTATAATGGCTAGGAAATGATACACGTTCCATTTAATCAAGTAAGTAAGGAAACAATAAGAGTAGTGGTATTTCATTGACGATATTAAACACAAGGAAAAATATCTCCCACTTATTCTACACCTCTTATGTCTCCTTACACTGCCAGATTAGAGTCAAGCTCAAAAGGGTCTTCTTTCCCCGCTAATTATTCCAAGCCCGTTCCCTTGGCTGTGGTTTCGCTAGATAGTAGATAGGGACATTAAGTCGAATTTGTTTTACGTGGCGTGTACCCCTTGGGGGTTTACAACCACGGTACTCTAATATGTCACAAATGTGACATATAGTACAATGGGCCGAAACAAAGCGACGGCCAGCGCCCCTCAAAGATGTTGCAATTGCAACATCTTTTCGGTGCCGAATAAAATACATGTTGTCGGACATGATATTTTCCCTTGGCGAAGGGCGAGGCCTATCTAAAACCTCTGCTGATCTATGGGTACAGCACCCGGTTGATAACGCAACTCCACGCCGAGCCAAAGGCTCTCCCCGCATTCGGGTGTCAAACCACAGCCACTACGATCTCCCACAAGGGGGCCAACCTCATTGGGCTAGCATAGGGCCACTAGCCCACCCGTAGTACCAAATTAACAGCTTTGGTCGGCTGTTCGCAGCTAAAGCTACTCACCATTTTTGCTCACGACACGCATGGAATGGGTGATCCATCAGCTTGCTCCATTCGGAGCTCGCCTACCAGATTGGGTGCTCTGGTTGGACCTTGTGATATGACATAAATGCCATATTACTACCAGATTAAGGCGTTCTGGTTCAGCCTCGCAGTATGGACCAAGTTCCAAACTGCTTCCAGTTTTGGCCCTCATTGGCCCGGCACTGGTTGATCCTGCGTGGTCGCCATCTGGTGCAACCCTCTCCGCCTTGTGAACGTCGCCCTCGCAAAGGTCTCCAACATCTGCAGCTGCTCTGGTGTCTCCAGGACCCGGGAAAAGTTCCAACGGATGTCTTCCCTTCTTACACCAAGTCCGTCAAGGTCTCGCAAATCTACATAGAGTGGGCAGGCAACTAAAACGTGCTGCCAGTCTTCGCACTCCGCACCGCATATGCATGCGGGCGTCGCACAAAGACCTCTCTGATGAAGAAATGCGTTCAGCGATCCATGGCCAGTCAACAAAAATCCAGCATGGAGGCCAAATCCTAGGTCTCTCCGGCTGAAAACAAAACGTACGTCCGGGATAAACTGATGAGTCGGTCGACCGTGCTCATCGTCATCCCATCTGCGTTGCCACTCGCAGCACATACGCTCGTCCAGCATCGCCTTCATTTGTTTCCGGTCCAGATTTGCCACATCTAGACCGAACAGCCAATCGCTTTCCTCCAGCGGGTGGGCACGCTTAATCTTAAAACTGATTGCCATTCGCATGGCAACCAGATCCAAGGGTGGAGCTCCAGCAAGTACCTGCAGTGCCACGGTGGACACTGTACGGCATACCGCAAGGCATCCTAAGAGCATAGCTCTCTGGCAGGAGTTGAGTCGCCTCCTGGCGACCGACTCTCTCCTAGCCACGGAATACCATACCGAGGCACCAAACAATGCACATGGCACCATGAGTCCGGCATAAATGGTGCGTCTTGCTCGAGGACTGAATCCCCAGTCGACCCGTAGCACGCGACTCAATGCTCCGACGACTCCAGTTAACTTTTTGCGCAATCCCGCAATGTGTGGCCGAAAATTCAGCCGCTCGCCAACTGTGATACCAAGGTACCGGTACTGTCTGACGTAGGGTAGGTTTGCTCCTGCAAACCGTACCCAGGGCGGCCTCGATCGGGCCAATGTCCCTTTCAACAGCATTATTGCCGACTTGCTGGTCGAGATCGAAACTCCGACCTCTGCTCCCCAAGCTCCCACGACGGACATCAGCTCCTCGCCTCGACGCTCCAGTTCGACTCTCGACCTTCCCTCGACGAGAACCAGCAGATCGTCCGCGTACGCACTGAATGTACACAGGGGCTCCAGACGATGGAGCAGCACATCCATCATGGTGTTCCAAATGAACGGCCCACTGATGGATCCCTGCGGACATCCTCGAGTTACCTCCACGTCGACTTCTCCGAATCTGCTGGTCATCCTGGCTCTCCTACCACAGAAGAAGCTTCTCCACAAGCTGGCTTCCTGGCATCCCACGTCGATTAAGCGGCGCATTACAGCACTCCACTCAATGTTGTCGAAGGCGCCTTTGAAGTCGATGAAAAGTCCCAACACATATACCGCCTGGCTGGCGGCAACGGTGGTCTTAACATGACTCCAAGCATCCTCCACACAACGTCCAGGTCGAAAGCCGAATTGCCATCTATTTCCATCCGGAAGCACCTCCTTCATCCGATTCACCATGATTCCCTCCAGCACTTTGCCAAATACTGGCAGCAAGCAGATACCCCGATAGGAAGCTGGGTCACTCCCATCCTTGTCGGGGCCCTTGAGTAGCGCCACTACACGAGGGCACTTCCACTCAAGGGGAAAATATCCCTCTGCAACACAGCGGGAAAGCAACGCCATGATGTGCTCGGGAATAGCACGCCACACTGCCTTGCAGATACCACCTGTAATGCCATCCAATCCGGGAGAGCGCCTGCTCTTCAACCGGGCGACACATGCTCCGACCTCGAAGGCTTCGAGAGACGGTGCAGTTTCGGCCGAAATCACAATGTCATCACTCGCTTCCGCAACTGGAAAGAAGTTACGGAGGAGGAGACTCGCGCAGTCGTGCCATGTTACGACCAGCCTGCCATCCGACCGAAGGCATTTCAGATCTGTGGATCGCTTTCGTCCCCGGCATATTTTGTAGACATGCTCCCATGGGTCATCCCTGTGGTTTCCAACGAAGTTTCGCCAGTGTTCCTCTTTCGTCTTCAGGATGAGCTTCTTAAACTCGCGGACGGCTGTCCGCAGATGAGTTGCCAGAAGCTGCGCAGAGTCATGGCCTCTACGCCGAGCATCCTGGAGCTTTCGCCTCAGTCTCCTGACCTCCCGGCGTTTGGTACTTAGTTCCGTGCTCCACCACTTTACCTTTCCCACAGCTCTCGACGGCCTGCAGCCCAATACCCTATTGCACACGGACTGTACAATGAGACGGAGCGCAGACACTGAGGAGTCCAACGGCGAATTCCTGATGTGCTCCAAGGGAAGGTGCTCCAAAACTTCCTCTACCAGTTCAGAGTCAAACATTCGCCAGTTTGCATTGGTGAGTTTCCAGGACGGCACAGGAGCATATGTGCTCTCAACTGCGTCTGGGGAAGGCGATACAGCAACGGTAATGATGTTGTGATCGCTCATTTCCCACTCGTCCACACTCCAGTCGTACGTGGCCCACGTAGACGCTGCTTCACTGACTAATGTTACGTCAATATCGCTCCGTCCGCAGCGATTGTCGAACGTGTACACCTCGCTGAATTGATTAAGAACTCCGGCTCGGCTTCCGAGAATCCAATCCTCCAGCTGCTCACCCCGTCCGTAGTTCGGCTGGCCACGAAAACTATCGTGACGTTTACTGAACCACATAGGGGATACAGCATTCGCATCTAGGCAGAGGATGACCGGAGTACTGCTCGCCAGTAGCAGTACGGCATCCATATACGGAAAGTACGTCGTTGTCAATTCAACATTTGCATGGCAGTACAGCGAGGTCAGGTAAAATGAGCCAAATTCACCCGTGACCCTCACGCATACTCCATACTCGGTGATTAGCGACTCAACTGGTAGGCAGATGGCATCTGGGTCGTCGACGATGACGGCAGCGTTTCTCCTGCGTCCCTCGAAGATCCGGCTACCATAAACTCTCATCCCAGCTGGGAATCCAGTAATACGGCCTTCCTCGTCTGTGTAGGGCTCCTGCAGCAGCGCAAAGGGGTGGCCGGAATCACGCATACGTACACCAATATCGATGCACGCAACGCGGCCCCGTCCACAGTTGCCTTGGATGAGACCAAACATCTTAATGTCTGGCCTGCACCCTCGCCAACACCGCACCATATATCGGGCACGATCCCGAGAGCATCAGATGCCCTGAGGGTAGCCCCTTGAAGCGGCAATTCCGGCAGTCCACCGGATTACCGCATTTCGCTGCAACGTGGCCAGTTTGTCCACACTGGCGACACACGTCCTGCTTGAGGCGACACTGGGACACCTTGTGGTCAAATCCGACGCACCTATGACAAGCATAGGTACGGACAAGCGATCGGCAGCGGTATGAAAACCACTTGATGTAGACCCTCCCGGTTTGCTCAAGTATGGCCAACGCTTTTTCGTCCACTTCCAGCGTCAGGTTAACGCTGGTGCCGTCAGTGACGGACCAAGGCTTCGTCTCCAGGTGCACCGCTTTCTTGAACATAGCTTCCGTCATCTGTTCTTGAAAATTGTTGCTAAACAGCTCCTCCATGAACGTCTCCGGGACGATGCTCGTGTCCACGTCAAACACTGTGATCTTTGGTCTAAATCCCTTACTCTGTTGGACCTTTAATCCAACCTCTGCGAATTTCTTGTTCGCCACCACGCGCTTCATCTCGTTCACCGACGGTGTACGGATTACAGCTCCGCCACGCTTCAGCTCACGTACCTCGTGAACACGCACTCCCAGCGTTGGTGCGACTTCCTTCATCACCCGCTCAGCCACTTGCTTACTGGACACGTTCGGGTCCTGACTCGTTACCACCGCGGACCACGTCTCAACTGGCTTGTTGAACCGTGGGGCGGGGATCGGCACTCCGAGAACGGGGACAGCGGCAGCAGCATTGGTGGTGGCAGTGGGGTATGCAGCATGATTAGTTCCAGCAGGCGGCGTGGGTGCGGGTGTTCCGCCTGAGTAGCTTTCTAGAAGCGCGTTTCTTATGGCCAAGGCCATGGCCAGTTCCTCCAGACGCTTAATGGCCAACGAAATCTCCCTTGCAGCCCTTGGACCAACGCCCACAATGGCATTGCGGGTACCTTCTCCAGCCGCAGAAATTTCTGCCAAAATTGCCGACGTTCCTCCGGCCACAATGCGCCACGCTGGGCAATGTGGAATACCAGCAGCATCATCATCAACCGCACTGTCATCAGCAACCACAGAGGCGACAGCAGCGGCAACCGAAGCCTTTCGCTTAACCGGCTTGGCGGGCTTCAGGAAGTTGGGATCCAACGCTGCCCTCTTGGCGTCCGTTGGCTCACCAAGCAATTTATCCGGCATCGATACTATTCGATCCCTAATTTTCCGCCCCTTTTTGCGGCTCCCGGCGGCGTCGACTGAAGCAGCAAACTACCGATGATTCCGCACCTGATTCAAAAATTGAATCGTCGCCAGATTCAAATACTGTCATCATGCTGGCTGCACTTCCACAGCGGGTTTCCATCCCGTCAATTTAATAAATTTCCCAATTTATAGTTGTCAACAATTTTGAATCTACTTAAATCGATATTTTATATCAATAAATTGTCACTTACAATCGATATTTTCTCGTCACTTGAAATCGATACTATAAAGTAATCGATACAAGCCCTTTTTTTTCCGTCTCAGCAACCTTTGCCACTTCACTTTTATTTTCTCGTTTAAATTTTTATCTCAGCAACCTTTGCAATTTCAGTTTTTATTTTCTCTTTTTATTTAATAATTTTACTTCGCACACAATTTGCCGCTTTACCACTGGATTCTTCGTCCCTTGGTCTGTGGTTAAATCACTGATTCACTATTTTACTTTCTGCAATAATTGTTTAATTATTAATTTCCAAATGTTTTTAGTCTGATTCACAATTTTCACTTCAGAAACACGTCCGTTCAGCTCGGCTGTCAAACTCAGACTGAGTAGATAGGGACAGTAGGAATCTCGTTAATCCATTCATGCGCGTCACTAATTAGATGACGAGGCATTTGGCTACCTTAAGAGAGTCATAGTTACTCCCGCCGTTGACCCGCGCTTACTTGAATTTCTTCACTTTGACATTCAGAGCACTGGGCAGAAATCACATTGTGTCAACACCCGCTAGGGCCATCACAATGCTTTGTTTTAATTAGACAGTCGGATTCCCCAAGTCCGTGCCAGTTCTGAATTGATTGTTAATTGATAATCGTTCTAATTTAAAAGAACTAATTAAAATTAATTAGTATTCTTAGAAATTTTAGCAAGAAAGTTCCACAATTGGCTACGTAACTAAACTATCCGGGGAACAAATAACTATCATAAATGATAGAAACTCTATTTACCCAGAACGAGCACATAAACCATGTTATTGTTTCCCAATCAAGCCCGACTATCTCAATCTTCAGAGCCAATCCTTATCCCGAAGTTACGGATCTAATTTGCCGACTTCCCTTACCTACATTATTCTATCGACTAGAGACTCTTCACCTTGGAGACCAGCTGCGGATATTGGTACGGCCTGTTGAGAAGTTTGCGTATCCCCACCATAAATTTTCAAGGTCCGAGGAGAAAATATCGACACAACAGTATATGTCATGCTCTTCTAGCCCATCTACCATATCTCTCTGCGAAAGACTTCCATGGTAGTACGGCTATAAAACAGAAAAGAAAACTCTTCCGATACCTCTCGACGGCTTCTTTATGGTCGTTCCTGTTGCCAGGATGAGCACGAGGCCCATATTTAATAACAAACGGATACTCAACAGGTTACGGAATTGGAACCGTATTCCCTTTCGTTCAAAATTATTCAAGTGTTTTAATTTCCATTATTTATATTAATATGACTTTATTAACTTGAAAATTTTCGGCTTTCGCCTTGAACTTAGGACCGACTAACTCGTGATCAACCACTGTTCACACGAAACCCTTCTCCACTTCAGTCCTCCAAGGTCTCATTCGATTATTTGCTACTACCACCAAGATCTGTACCAATGACGGCTCCATGCAGGCTTACGCCAAACACTTCTAAGCACACCATTGTACCTTCCTACTCACTAAAGTTTCAAAATTTACATTATTAAATAATATAAATCATCTACTTTAGCGGTAATGTATAGGTATACAACTTAAGCGCCATCCATTTTAAGGGCTAGTTGCTTCGGCAGGTGAGTTGTTACACACTCCTTAGCGGATTTCGACTTCCATGATCACCGTCCTGCTGTTTTAAGCAACCAACGCCTTTCATGGTTTCTGTATAAGTTGTTAATTTGGGCACCGTAACATTACGTTTGGTTCATCCCACAGCGCCAGTTCTGCTTACCAAAAGTGGCCCACTGGGCACATTATATCATAACCTTAAACTTCATATCAAGAAAGTTAAGGTTCTTACCCATTTAAAGTTTGAGAATAGGTTAAGATCGTTTCGACCCTAAGGCCTCTAATCATTCGCTTTACCAGATAAGATTATTTTATATAATATTTAAATGCACCAGCTATCCTGAGGGAAACTTCGGAAGGAACCAGCTACTAGATGGTTCGATTGGTCTTTCGCCCCTATACTCAATTCTGACAATCGATTTGCACGTCAGAACTGTTTCGGTCTTCCATCAGGGTTTCCCCTGACTTCAACCTGATCAAGTATAGTTCACCATCTTTCGGGTCACAGCATATATGCTCAAGGTACGTTCTAGTTAGAGGTATAAATAATATAAATATCATTACACATAACTTTTTAGAACGCCCCGGGATTGTGTTAATTAACTATAAATAGCTAAAAAACTAATCCCATTATTAGTCAAGTTAATTACGCTATTAGGTTTATATCCCAATAACTTGCACATATGTTAGACTCCTTGGTCCGTGTTTCAAGACGGGTCCCGAAGGTATCCTGAATCTTTCGCATTGTTAATCATACAAGTGCATATAATAAACATAGAAAATCAATGATAATCATGCTATTATATAATTTTAAAAAAATTAACGCACTGTATTCATATAAATCTATCAACACTTTATCAAATTAATGACATTTATTTTATGTTAAATTGCAAGCAAAATAATTTAAATAAACTATAATTCATATTTTATGATAAATTTGGTTTATGTTAATAGATTACAATGTCCTTATATGGAAAAAATGCACACTATTATTATAATATTATTTAAATATTACAATTATAATGATGAATTTTCCATAACGGATATTCAGGTTCATCGGGCTTAACCTCTAAGCAGTTTCACGTACTATTTAACTCTCTATTCAGAGTTCTTTTCAACTTTCCCTCACGGTACTTGTTTACTATCGGTCTCATGGTTATATTTAGTTTTAGATGGAGTTTACCACCCACTTAGTGCTGCACTATCAAGCAACACGACTCTTTGGAAACACCATCTAGTAATCATTAACGTTATACGGGCCTGGCACCCTCTATGGGTAAATGGCCTCATTTAAGAAGGACTTAAATCATTAATTTCTCATACTAGAATATTGATGTTCCATACACTGCATCTCACATTTGCCATAAAGACAAAGTGACTTAGTGCTGAACTATTTTCTTTTCGCTCGCCGCTACTAAGAAAATCCTTGTTAGTTTCTTTTCCTCCCCTAATTAATATGCTTAAATTCAGGGGGTAGTCCCATATGAGTTGAGGTTGTATATACACACAAAAAAATATATTTTTTTTAATATATTGAAACCATTTAGTTATCTTTAATATGTGAAGAATAATAATAATGACTTTTTATTTATTCATTACAAACCATTAATAAGAGGCAATTCTAGATGAAAAAAAATTAAATTCTTTTTATGCTAGACATTCCTCAGTATTATTAAATTTGAAAATGAATTTAATATACATCTTCTTTTTTCTCATACTTGAGAGGCAATGTGTTTCATTCATTATTAATATTATGATAATTTAATGTCTAAATCACCAATAATATAACATATGTTTTAACATTTCATTAAATATTAAAACAACTTATTGAGCATAGTCTTACAACCCTCAACCATATGTAGTCCAAGCAGCACTCTAAAATAAATTAAAGTACTATAACAGCATGGACTGCGATATGCGTTCAAAATGTCGATGTTCATGTGTCCTGCAGTTCACACGATGACGCACAGTTTGCTGCGTTCTTCATCGACCCATGAGCCGAGTGATCCACCGCTTAGAGTGATTAATTAATGTTTTTATTTCATTACGTCAATAAAATATTTATTGAAAGAAATTAAAAATACACCATTTTTCTGGCATATATCAATTCCTTCAATAAAAATTTAACCCAATATAATGCTGCGAAATGTCTTAGTTTTACATAATTGATTGAATACAAATTATTTAACATAGATTGAGATTTTACCAATATCGTAGTAGACGATCGACATATGTAAAACGTTAACCTTAATAACAGGTACAACATTGTATTTTTGGGGTGTTGCTTTAACCAATGTATGCATATAACTAGGATAAGCAATACATTACGCAGAACGCGTGTACATTGTGGTACATATACACGCTGAAAAATAAAAACTTCAATTTCCGATGGTAAATTAAGGTATTTTCATTTCATATATATATGTATAGGAAGTACATATATATCTGTATATATAATATTAAATAACCGCCACATATTATTTAACTATTTATATTTTGTTATGTTGTATTTACTCATCGTCAATTTAATTTTTTATTTTACATTGTATTTTTGGGTTGTTGCTTTAACCAATGTATGCATATAACTAGGATAAGCAATACATTACGCAACGCGGTACATTGTGGTACATATACACGCTGAAAAATAAAAACTTCAATTTCCGATGGTAAATTAAGGTATTTTCATTTCATATATATATGTATAGGAAGTACATATATATCTGTATATATAATATTAAATAACCGCCACAT
>JAEIGI010000276.1:0-10000 GCA_018903615.1 Drosophila neocordata | reverse complement strand
CGAAAAAAATTTTTTTTTTTTTTTTTCATTTCTTGTTTATTGAAAACTCTTTTAACAGAATTAAATATTGCTTATATAATTTACTTGACTTTATTTTATAAACATAGAGATTTTGGTAGTTAATATTGTATATTAAATAAATCTTTATGTTCATATTAAAAAATTTGGATACTTTAAATAAATAACAGTTTTAAGAAAAACACAATTTATTTTAAGTATCCTGGGAAAATATTAACGATAAATCCAAAACCAATTTAATTTGTATATTAATTCAATACACAACTTGGCAAGTCTTTTCATTATCTTAAATGTGTAATGTCGCCGCCAAGACTTAACAGTATAAATACGACACTCTACATAAAGTACATAGATGTATAATAGTTTATTGTCTTATTGCTAAAACAATTAATGAACATCAACTGTTCACTATGAATAGGTTTTGTGCCACGTTTTCTCAAAATCGCCCAAAAATGTTTGAAGGTACCACTCAACAAACAATTTTCATATGTATTTTTAAAAATACCTTAAGACTTCATAATAATATATAAATAAATAGACATTGCCGATATATAATGCATAAAATTATATGACTTTGAGACGTGTACTTGATTGTCATATAATATACCATGCTCGACATCACACCACCTATATAGGTTTTGTGCCACGCTTTCTCGAAATCGCCCAAATATGTTCGAAGGTACCACTCAACAAACAATTTTCATATGTATTTTTAAAAATACCTTAAGACTTCATAATAATATATAATTAAATAGACATTGCCGATATATAATGCATAAAATTATATGACTTTGAGATGTGTACTTGATTGTCATATAATATACCATGCTCGACATCACACCACCTATATAGGTTTTGTGCCACGCTTTCTCGAAATCGCCCAAATATGTTCGAAGGTACCACTCAACGAACAATTTTCATATGTATTTTTAAAAATACCTTAAGACTTCATAATAATATATAATTAAATAGACATTGCCGATATATAATGCATAAAATTATATGACTTTGAGATGTGTACTTGATTGTCATATAATATACCATGCTCGACATCACACCACCTATATAGGTTTTGTGCCACGCTTTCTCGAAATCGCCCAAATATGTTCGAAGGTACCACTCAACGAACAATTTTCATATGTATTTTTAAAAATACCTTAAGACTTCATAATAATATATAATTAAATAGACATTGCCGATATATAATGCATAAAATTATATGACTTTGAGATGTGTACTTGATTGTCATATAATATACCATGCTCGACATCACACCACCTATATAGGTTTTGTGCCACGCTTTCTCGAAATCGCCCAAATATGTTCGAAGGTACCACTCAACGAACAATTTTCATATGTATTTTTAAAAATACCTTAAGACTTCATAATAATATATAATTAAATAGACATTGCCGATATATAATGCATAAAATTATATGACTTTGAGATGTGTACTTGATTGTCATATAATATACCATGCTCGACATCACACCACCTATATAGGTTTTGTGCCACGCTTTCTCGAAATCGCCCAAATATGTTCGAAGGTACCACTCAACGAACAATTTTCATATGTATTTTTAAAAATACCTTAAGACTTCATAATAATATATAATTAAATAGACATTGCCGATATATAATGCATAAAATTATATGACTTTGAGATGTGTACTTGATTGTCATATAATATACCATGCTCGACATCACACCACCTATATAGGTTTTGTGCCACGCTTTCTCGATATCGCCCAAATATGTTTGAAGTTACCATTTAATGAAAACTTTTGTATGTGTAATTCAATTTAATGAACAATTTCCATATGTATAATATACATATAGTTATATATATATAATTTAATTTAATGAACTATTGTCATATTGTATGTCATTTAATTCCAAAAAATTCATTATTTGTATGTGTAATTCAATTTAATGAACAATTTCCATATGTATAATATACATATAGTAATATATATATAATTTAATTTAATGAACTATTGTCATATTGTAAAATGTCATTTAATTCCAAAAATTATTCATATTTATTTGTATTGTAATTTAATTTAATGAACAATTTCACATATGTATAATATACATAGATTAATATATTTAATATAATTTAATTTAAAAATAACTATTGATTATTTAAACAAATTGTATGTCATTTAATTCCAAAAATTATTCATTATTTGTATGTGTAATTCAATTTAATGAACAATTTCCATATGTATAATATACATATAGTAATATATATATAATTTAATTTAATGAACTATTGTCATATTGTATGTCAAATTGTGATAGTCAAACTCTCTTAAGCATAGTAAATTTTAATTTTCATATATTGTATATGGTGAAAAATTTGTTTATATTTTTCATCATTTATTTATTATTTTAGGGACAGTAGGAATTTGAGGAATCAGTTCTTTTGCGTTACTATTAAAAAGACGACTTCTTAAGCAATCGTTAAAGTGTCTTAGTAACAACCGCCATTTTAGTTTCATTTTTATATATTCTTTGTTTTGCTGACTTGGTAGAAAATCCAAATAATAAATTATTTGGCGTCACTAAACAAATGACGAGTCAATTGGCTACCTTTAGAGAGTCAAACTCTCTTAAGCATAGTAAATTTTAATTTTCATATATTGTATATGGTGAAAAATTTGTTTATATTTTTCATCATTTAATTTATTATTTTAGGGACAGTAGGAATTTGAGGAATCAGTTCTTTTGCGTTACTATTAAAAAGACGACTTCTTAAGCAATCGTTAAAGTGTCTTAGTAACAACCGCCATTTTAGTTTCATTTTTATATATTCTTTGTTTTGCTGACTTGGTAGAAAATCCAAATAATAAATTATTTGGCGTCACTAAACAAATGACGAGTCAATTGGCTACCTTTAGAGAGTCAAACTCTCTTAAGCATAGTAAATTTTAATTTTCATATATTGTATATGGTGAAAAATTTGTTTATATTTTTCATCATTTAATTTATTATTTTAGGGACAGTAGGAATTTGAGGAATCAGTTCTTTTGCGTTACTATTAAAAAGACGACTTCTTAAGCAATCGTTAAAGTGTCTTAGTAACAACCGCCATTTTAGTTTCATTTTTATATATTCTTTGTTTTGCTGACTTGGTAGAAAATCCAAATAATAAATTATTTGGCGTCACTAAACAAATGACGAGTCAATTGGCTACCTTTAGAGAGTCAAACTCTCTTAAGCATAGTAAATTTTAATTTTCATATATTGTATATGGTGAAAAATTTGTTTATATTTTTCATCATTTATTTATTATTTTAGGGACAGTAGGAATTTGAGGAATCAGTTCTTTTGCGTTACTATTAAAAAGACGACTTCTTAAGCAATCGTTGAAGTGTCTTAGTAACTACCGCCTTAAGAGAGTTAAACTCACTTAACCATATATTGCATATAACATGTCATCTCCACAATGACACGTTTCTGTTTATTTTCATATATTTATTATCTTTTGGTATAGTGTTAGTGTTTTTGCGTAACTAAACAAATACTGAGAATTCGTTTGGCTACTTGGTTAGTAAGGGCTCTACATAGCACATTAAAAATGTGCTAAAATCGAATCATCAAGCAAAGGATAAGCTTCAGTGGATCGCAGTATGGCAGCTGCTCAACCACTTACAACACCTTGCCTGTTACAAAAGTCGTTTACAATTGATTCTAGGCTTTGTCATTGTATTAAATAATGTTTTAATAAGTAACTAGCGCGGCATCAGGTGATCGGAGATCCTCCCAATTTACTATGTTACAAATAACATTGGCATCACATCCATTGTCGTTTATTAAATAAACTTTTAATGGTTTAGAAGCCATACAATGCAAATTGCCCCTTATTTATCATTGCAGTCCAGCACGGATACGACCTTAGAGGCGTTCAGGCATAATCCAACGGACGTAGCGTCATACCACTGTTCGCTCGAACAAGTATTGTGCCATTGGTCCGTACCTGCGGTTCCTCTCGTACTACGCAGGAATGCTGTCGCAACAACGTTTTGTCATTAGTAGGGTAAAACTAACCTGTCTCACGACGGTCTAAACCCAGCTCACGTTCCCTTGCATGGGTGAACAATCCAACGCTTGGTGAATTTTGCTTCACAATGATAGGAAGAGCCGACATCGAAGGATCAAAAAGCGACGTCGCTATGAACGCTTGGCCGCCACAAGCCAGTTATCCCTATGGTAACTTTTCTGACACCTCTTGTTAAAAACTCTTTAAACCAAAAGGATCGATAGGCCGAGCTTTTGCTGTCCCTGTGTGTACTGAACACCGAGATCAAGTCAGCATTTGCCCTTTTGCTCTATGTGTGGTTTCTGTCCGCACTGAGCTGGCCTTGGGACACCTCCGTTATTATTTGAGAGATGTACCGCCCCAGTCAAACTCCCTACCTGGCAATGTCCTTGAATTGGATCATACCTGAGTAATTGGAGTTATACCAAAATTTTTAAATTGAAAATACATAAATGCATTCTCTCATTAAAGAATTTGTTTGCGATTATATAACAAACTCGTGATACTTTGATCAAGAAGCTTGCATCAAAACCCAATACCATAAGATATAGTAAATATATCCGTATAATGGCTAGGAAATGATACACGTTCCATTTAATCAAGTAAGTAAGGAAACAATAAGAGTAGTGGTATTTCATTGACGATATTAAACACAAGGAAAAATATCTCCCACTTATTCTACACCTCTTATGTCTCCTTACACTGCCAGATTAGAGTCAAGCTCAAAAGGGTCTTCTTTCCCCGCTAATTATTCCAAGCCCGTTCCCTTGGCTGTGGTTTCGCTAGATAGTAGATAGGGACATTAAGTCGAATTTGTTTTACGTGGCGTGTACCCCTTGGGGGTTTACAACCACGGTACTCTAATATGTCACAAATGTGACATATAGTACAGTGGGCCGAAACAAAGCGACGGCCAGCGCCCCTCAAAGATGTTGCAATTGCAACATCTTATCGGTGCCGAATAAAATACATGTTGTCGGACATGATATTTTCCCTTGGCGAAGGGCGAGGCCTATCTAAAACCTCTGCTGATCTATGGGTACAGCACCCGGTTGATAACGCAACTCCACGCCGAGCCAAAGGCTCTCCCCGCATTCGGGTGTCAAACCACAGCCACTACGATCTCCCACAAGGGGGCCAACCTCATTGGGCTAGCATAGGGCCACTAGCCCACCCGTAGTACCAAATTAACAGCTTTGGTCGGCTGTTCGCAGCTAAAGCTACTCACCATTTTTGCTCACGACAAGCATGGAATGGGTGATCCATCAGCTTGCTTCATTCGGGGCTCGCCTACCAGATTGGGTGATCTGGTTGGACCTTGTGATATGACATAAATGCCATATTACTACCAGATTAAGGCGTTCTGGTTCAGCCTCGCAGTATGGACCAAGTTCCAAACTGCTTCCAGTTTTGGCCCTCATTGGCCCGGCACTGGTTGATCCTGCGTGGTCGCCATCTGGTGCATCCCTCTCCGCCTTGTGAACGTCGCCCTCGCAAAGGTCTCCAACATCTGCAGCTGCTCTGGTGTCTCCAGGACCCGGGAAAAGTTCCAACGGATGTCTTCCCTTCTTACACCAAGTCCGTCAAGGTCTCGCAAATCAACATAGAGTGGGCAGGCAACTAAAACGTGCTGCCAGTCTTCGCACTCCGCACCGCATATGCATGCGGGCGTCGCACAAAGACCTCTCTGATGAAGAAATGCGTTCAGCGATCCATGGCCAGTCAACAAAAATCCAGCGTGGAGGCCAAATCCTAGGTCTCTCCGGCTGAAAACAAAACGTACGTCCGGGATAAACTGATGAGTCGGTCGACCGTGCTCATCGTCATCCCATCTGCGTTGCCACTCGCAGCACATACGCTCGTCCAGCATCGCCTTCATTTGTTTCCGGTCCAGATTTGCCACATCTAGACCGAACAGCCAATCGCTTTCCTCCAGCGGGTGGGCACGCTTAACCTTAAAACTGATTGCCATTCGCATGGCAACCAGATCCAAGGGTGGAGCTCCAGCAAGTACCTGCAGTGCCACGGTGGACACTGTACGGCATACCGCAAGGCATCCTAAGAGCATAGCTCTCTGGCAGGAGTTGAGTCGCCTCCTGGCGACCGACTCTCTCCTAGCCACGGAATACCATACCGAGGCACCAAACAATGCACATGGCACCATGAGTCCGGCATAAATGGTGCGTCTTGCTCGAGGACTGAATCCCCAGTCGACCCGTAGCACGCGACTCAATGCTCCGACGACTCCAGTTAACTTTTTGCGCAATCCCGCAATGTGTGGCCGAAAATTCAGCCGCTCGCCAACTGTGATACCAAGGTACCGGTACTGTCTGACGTAGGGTAGGTTTGCTCCTGCAAACCGTACCCAGGGCGGCCTCGATCGGGCCAATCTCCCTTTCAACAGCATTATTGCCGACTTGCTGGTCGAGATCGAAACTCCGACCTCTGCTCCCCAAGCTCCCACGACGGACATCAGCTCCTCGCCTCGACGCTCCAGTTCGACTCTCGACCTTCCCTCGACGAGAACCAGCAGATCGTCCGCGTACGCACTGAATGTACACAGGGGCTCCAGACGATGGAGCAGCACATCCATCATGGTGTTCCAAATGAACGGCCCACTGATGGATCCCTGCGGACATCCTCGAGTTACCTCCACGTCGACTTCTCCGAATCTGCTGGTCATCCTGGCTCTCCTACCACAGAAGAAGCTTCTCCACAAGCTGGCTTCCTGGCATCCCACGTCGATTAAGCGGCGCATTACAGCACTCCACTCAATGTTGTCGAAGGCGCCTTTGAAGTCGATGAAAAGTCCCAACACATATACCGCCTGGCTGGCGGCAACGGTGGTCTTAACATGATTCCAAGCATCCTCCACACAACGTCCAGGTCGAAAGCCGAATTGCCATCTATTTCCATCCGGAAGCACCTCCTTCATCCGATTCACCATGATTCCCTCCAGCACTTTGCCAAATACTGGCAGCAAGCAGATACCCCGATAGGAAGCTGGGTCACTCCCATCCTTGTCGGGGCCCTTGAGTAGCGCCACTACACGAGGGCACTTCCACTCAAGGGGAAAATATCCCTCTGCAACACAGCGGGAAAGCAACGCCATGATGTGCTCGGGAATAGCACGCCACACTGCCTTGCAGATACCACCTGTAATGCCATCCAATCCGGGAGAGCGCCTGCTCTTCAACCGGGCGACACATGCTCCGACCTCGAAGGCTTCGAGAGACGGTGCAGTTTCGGCCGAAATGACAATGTCATCACTCGCTTCCGCAACTGGAAAGAAGTTACGGAGGAGGAGACTCGCGCAGTCGTGCCATGTTACGACCAGCCTGCCATCCGACCGAAGGCATTTCAGATCTGTGGATCGCTTTCGTCCCCGGCATATTTTGTAGACATGCTCCCATGGGTCATCCCTGTGGTTTCCAACGAAGTTTCGCCAGTGTTCCTCTTTCGTCTTCAGGATGAGCTTCTTAAACTCGCGGACGGCTGTCCGCAGATGAGTTGCCAGAAGCTGCGCAGAGTCATGGCCTCTACGCCGAGCATCCTGGAGCTTTCGCCTCAGTCTCCTGACCTCCCGGCGTTTGGTACTTAGTTCCGTGCTCCACCACTTTACCTTTCCCACAGCTCTCGACGGCCTGCAGCCCAATACCCTATTGCACACGGACTGTACAATGAGACGGAGCGCAGACACTGAGGAGTCCAACGGCGAATTCCTGATGTGCTCCAAGGGAAGGTGCTCCAAAACTTCCTCTACCAGTTCAGAGTCAAACATTCGCCAGTTTGCATTGGTGAGTTTCCAGGACGGCACAGGAGCATATGTGCTCTCAACTGCGTCTGGGGAAGGCGATACAGCAACGGTAATGATGTTGTGATCGCTCATCTCCCACTCGTCCACACTCCAGTCGTACGTGGCCCACGTAGACGCTGCTTCACTGACTAATGTTACGTCAATATCGCTCCGTCCGCAGCGATTGTCGAACGTGTACACCTCGCTGAATTGATTAAGAACTCCGGCTCGGCTTCCGAGAATCCAATCCTCCAGCTGCTCACCCCGTCCGTAGTTCGGCTGGCCACGAAAACTATCGTGACGTTTACTGAACCACATAGGGGATACAGCATTCGCATCTAGGCAGAGGATGACCGGAGTACTGCTCGCCAGTAGCAGTACGGCATCCATATACGGAAAGTACGTCGTTGTCAATTCAACATTTGTATGGCAGTACAGCGAGGTCAGGTAAAATGAGCCAAATTCACCTGTGACCCTCACGCATACTCCATACTCGGTGATTAGCGACTCAACTGGTAGGCAGATGGCATCTGGGTCGTCGACGATGACGGCAGCGTTTCTCCTGCGTCCCTCGAAGATCCGGCTACCATAAACTCTCATCCCAGCTGGGAATCCAGTAATACGGCCTTCCTCGTCTGTGTAGGGCTCCTGCAGCAGCGCAAAGGGGTGGCCGGAACCACGCATACGTACACCAATATCGATGCACGCAACGCGGCCCGACCACAGTTGGCTTGGATGAGACCAAACATCTTAATGTCTGGCCTGCACCCTCGCCAACACCGCACCATATATCGGGCACGATCCCGAGAGCATCAGATGCCCTGAGGGTAGCCCCTTGAAGCGGCAATTCCGGCAGTCCACCGGATTACCGCATTTCGCTGCAACGTGGCCAGTTTGTCCACACTGGCGACACACGTCCTGCTTGAGGCGACACTGGGACACCTTGTGGTCAAATCCGACGCACCTATGACAAGCATAGGTACGGACGAGCGATCGGCAGCGGTATGAAAACCACTTGATGTAGACCCTCCCGGTCTGCTCAAGTATGGCCAACGCATTTTCGTCCACATCCAGCGTCAGGTTAACGCTGGCGCCATCAGTGACGGACCAAGGCTTCGTCTCCAGGTGCACCGCTTTTTTGAACACAGCTGCCGTCATCTGCTCCTGAAAATTGTTGGAGAACAGCTCCTCCATAAACATCTCCGGGGCGATGCTCGTGTCCACGTCGAACACCGTCACCTTTGGCCTCACACCCTTGCTCTGTTGGACTTTGAGTCCAACCTCTGCGAACTTCTTGTTCGCCACCACGCGCTTCATCTCGTTCACCGACGGTGTACGGATTACAGCTCCGCCGCGCTTCAGCTCACGCACCTCGTGGACACGCACTCCCAGCGTTGGTGCGACTTCCTTCATTACCCGCTCGGCCACTTGCTTGCTGGACACGCTCGGGTCCCGACTCGTGACCACCGCGGACCACGTTTCAACTGGCTTGTTGAACCGCGGGGCGGGGATCGGCACTCCGGGGACGGGGACAGCGGCAGCAGCGGTGGTGGTGGCAGCGGGGTATGCAACTTGGTGGGCATACAAGGTGGCTGCGGGAGCAGGCGGCGGGGGTGCGGGCGGTCCGCCCGAGAGGGTCTCAAGAAGGGCGTTCCTTACGGCCAGAGACATGGCCAGCTCCTCCAGGCGTTTAATTGCCGCAGAAATTTCTTTTGCAGCCTTTGAGTCGATACCCACAATGGCATTGCGGGTACCCTCTCCAGCAGCAGAAATCTCAGCCAGAATGGCCGACGTTCCACCAGCCACAATGCGCCATGCTGGGCATTGCGGGACAACAGCGACTGCGCTGTCAATGGAGACGTCGGCGGCAACGGCTTCAGCAACGGTAGCGGCGACGGTAGCGTCGGCGGCTCGGCGTCGGCGGCGGTGGCTTTCCGCTTAACCGGCATGGCCGGCTTCACGAACGCGCGGTCGACGGGGGCAACGGAGGGCATGGACACGCTGTCCAACGCTACCCTCTTAGCAACCGACGGCTCGCTTAGCATCAGGTCCGGCACCGACACTGTGCGGCCTTTTGCCTTGCGCCCCTTCTTCCGACACCCGGCGGCGGCGACTGAACCAGCGGCGCTTACCGACGATTC
>JAEIGI010000375.1:0-11256 GCA_018903615.1 Drosophila neocordata | reverse complement strand
TTTTCTTTAATTAACATAAATAAAATAAATTTTTGTTTTTTTAAATTATCTATCTTATACATAGGTGTTGCTTTTTACAATCAGCACAAATTCGAAACCCACTCGTTTATTTACATTTACATACATAAAACAATTTTTTACATTAAGGCTACAGTACAAATGTAGTGGTTTCCTACAATGATATTATGATGATATTTTTTTGACATATGTGTTAGAAATCCAATTAATACTTTCACGTATTCATACACAACGTGTTGAACTTATGTATCAAGTAGGTTTTTGCAAGCTTTGTTTTCAAATGACACACTGATTTTGTATGAAAATGGGCAAGTACGGATTGGCAGAAACGTTGCTTTATCTTATTGTTTAATGCTTTTAATTCTCCTCACAGGTACAATGAACTGAACGATAGTGGTTGGACTAATTGATACACATGTACACCAAAGTTTAAAATCATAAATTAATTTTAATTATATAAATATTGGTTAAATTGCACAAAGCTAAAAGACAATAGATTCAAGCTGTTGATATGAGTAGAATTTTTAAATGTGTATGTAAAATTTGGAAAAATATTGGCACTTCCCTCATTTATAATATTTTGTTTACATATGAATAACGGTCAAACTTTATAAAATTATTATTTTATGTTATTCTCATCAACATAAAATTTTTACACATATTGAAAGGTAAACCGAAAAAGTCCCATTTTGTTATAAAGTTGCTGTTCTTGGGTCGTCCTCATGGTTGTTGACCCATTCTCCGAACTGTTTCCGCATTTCTTCTACAGTTCCTGCGAGCGTGAATCCGCACTTTTCGCCGGTTTTTATCAAATCCTCCTTTTTCATGTAGTAAATCCATGATTTTGTCATTTTGCCGGCCTTTGATCAATTTATTTAAATAAAAAAAATTAACGTTGTTTTCTTTTTGTTCTCTTATGCAGAAAACAATAAATTTTGTAAATCCCTTCCACCAGTTAAGCACGTTGGGCGCCAGTTGTAACGATCCTTTTTGGTCCTAACTTGCGGCAGAGCCGGATTTCAGGTGTAGGGGTACGACACAACAAATTTATTTTGTGCGCTGGTGAAATGAGAAGATGCAGTTGGTTTTCTTTTGGTAAAACGTTATAATTTTATTGTCGATTTGATTGGTGGATGTTGGTATGGCCAGAGAGCTTCTGCACGGGCTGTTAGCTTTGTGTTTGTGGCAATTGTGAATTCTACGCTGCACCGCTGGCACGCATGAAAACTTATTGACAGATTGTGTTTGGCTGTGGCAAGTGTTCCTACTGCCAGGATGACTCCTGGTCTTGTCTATCTACACTGTCGTCTGCTACGCTCCTATTATTCTGCTAGGAATACTCCTAGTCTTTTCCCACTATGCCAGGAATACTCCTGGTCTTCCTCAACTGTGCTAGGAATACTCCTAGTCTTCACCTGCCTGTGCCAGGAATACTCCTGGTCTTCCTTAACTGTGCTAGGAATACTCCTAGTCTTCACTAAATTGCTAGGAATAGCTCCTAGTCTTCAATGCTTTGCTAGGAATAGCTCGTAGTCCTTTATATGATGCTAGGAATAGCTCCTAGTCTTTTATATCTTGCTAGGAATAGCTCCTAGTCTTATATATATTGCTAGGAAAACAACTTTTGCCGCCCAAAACTTTATATCGCTTTCTTTTGCCTTCGGCCTTCTCGGCCGATCCCGCAAACGCAACTCTCCTGTTGCTATGCATGGTGAAATCACGCATACGCCTCTCAGCTACAATCTTTGCTCTCCAACGTTGCCAACATCCACCCTTATATACTACTTAACAATGTTGGCCTTATTTCTAGTTTCCCGCCCTTTTGATATATGCTTAAATACACTGAATATATACTTAAATCAACTTAATAACTATATGACTATATCCCTCACTTTATCTTTTGTATCTATATATATACATAATTAATGCTCTGCATTAATGTATCGCCTTAACTTTTCCACATAACAAATATTAATGTTATGTTCATGAATTGTACGACGTTATATAGCTTTACATATATCTATTTATATATATATACATATATATAAATATATATAAATATATATATTATCATTATATATTTAAATTTAGCGCCAATACCTCCAATACGCTTTTCAAACCTTTGCTTTGGACATGTTACATACCGCCTCTCCCGTTCTCCGTTACATGCCAACATTCCCGCTCCCAGTCCACCCACACATGCGTAAGTCCGCTCACCTTGATGTTGCCGACAACCGAAAAGCAACCCCTCGCCTCCCCCACTAGTCTATACGCCTGAGCCGACTCTCTAAGTCTCGTGCGTCGGTGGCTTACGCACGTGTGCGTGTGGGTGTTCGCTGTTGCGGTTCTATGCACTCCCAATGTAATGCACTCTCAGTGACGTCACACGAGCCTACATGCACTTGTTCTTATCTGTTTCTCATTGCATGTTACATATATTCGGCCTTTGCTTTGCCCATTTCTCATATGTAATTATGTTTGTGTGTATGTTTGCCAGTTTTAAATCACACGATTTACATGTTTGCATTTTGCTTTCGGTTCGATCGCACATTTCTTTCGTTTGCTTGTGTTCGATCGAACCTCCAGGTTCGTTTATATGTTTGAGTCAAACATATAAACGCACGCATAGATGAATTTGAAATTGCCTTTTTGGGCCAACGCTTATTTTAATTATTAGCCGCTTTTACGACTTATATTTATTTATTCTGTATCTGGCTTAATGCTTTGCCGCATTTGTGAGGTATATATGTATATATATATATATTATATATTTGGGAGGTACATATATATATAGTAATATATCCGCCTTTTTATACAAGACCTCTTATCATTTAATTACCCCAACACAAAACTAATTATAAGCAAATCACCCCTACACAAAATTTATTATAAACAAATCTTATATAGGCAGAATCTAACACTTAAGAACAAGAAGTTCATATTTCACCCTTTCTTAGAAACAGGCTCCAAAATAACACTTAAGAACAAGAAGTTCATATTTCACCCTTTTCTTAGAAACAGGCTCCAAAATGACCAATCAGAATCGATCACGCCACTTGAGCCAAAAATCCAAAAATCGCGCCACTCTTACAAAACTCCCTATAAATAATATTGAAACTCTAAGAGTGCAGCTCAGTTTAATTCTATCGCAGCCTCTATTAAAACCGACCGAAAATTGCGTCCCGGTCCTTTTTAAATTTAAGGCAAAACCATTGTAAACAAAGAACTCCGTTGTAAAAAAAAATAAAAATAAATTTTTTGAATAAAATCAACGTTAAACTTAAAATTATATATATATTATATATTAAATATTCCTCACAGACTGTCTACGTAAAGTTTTGAAAGTTTAGATTTTAGTCCTCTAACATTCAGGTACGCCAGAATAAGGGACGAAATTAGTTTTTTGACCCGCCTGGTACTGACGAGCCAGAAGATAGTAGAAGATTGTTTGGTGATATAGGAAGACGAATCGGAGGCCGATTTTTCTTCTTCGTTGTATACTCCTTTATAATTAAATGTTCAGGCCAAAAATCTTTACGACAAATTTGGTCAAAAAGATTAGGCGGAACACTGATTTTAAATGACGAAATGTCACGAGAATAAGAAAATTTGAATTTTTCCACCGCAATGTTTGGCACTAAAATTTTTGCCCGGATATGGGCTAAGACATCATCTGATGTCGTATTGGGAGCTAATCTAGAAACAAATATTTGCCTTTTAGGTGGAATTGCAACTAGCGAGCTCGCTGAGCCACTCGCACCCACGGCCGCAGTTATTTGCACTGGGACCGCGGAGACGGATGCCGCTTTACGTGCTCCTCTAGTTACAACTTTATTCGGAATATCCCTTGAAGAGGGTATTCGTTCGGACACATCGGAGACTACACTTGATATCGCATCAGTATGCGAGACACTATTAACAGGGGATATATCAATAGTTCCCGTAACTGGGGCCATCACTGGGCTCCTAAACGAAATCAGGCGCTGAGAGTTTGGCGTTGTAGAGTCGTTACTAATTGTCGGAACAGGTAGAAGTAGAGATGCCGGCGGATCAGGGGAGAAATCCCGAGGGATAGTCTTCTTCCGCTTTGGTGATTCATTTAATAGTTTATAACTATTAAACTGAGTTTCTAATGATAAAAACTCATCCCGAAGCTTCAGAAAACTAGCCGCCAGAGTTTTGACTCCTTCCCTAGTCCGCCTCATAAATACACGCATATCCATTTCCACGTCCCGACATGCTTCACAGCTCCATTTTAGGCCCCCACCGTTTCCAATGCTGTCTTTTACCCTGGCCGTATAACCAGCACACTTAACGTGCATAATATTGTCACACAGCCAACATAATAGATAATCATCTTGGAGCTTTTGAGGGTGGGGACATTTTATAGAAGAGCAGACAACCATTATTGAAAATAAAAATTTATTTAAAAGCAAAAAAAAAAAATAAAAATTTAAAAGAGTATTTTAAATTCGATAAACAAAGGTGTATACTAACCCAATTGTTACACAAGGGTTAATGTCTAACTATGCACCACAAAAGAGGAGACAGAAACACAACAACAAAGACGGTATAGAAGCGCGAGAGTCGCGATCGCGAGTAATAAAAACACAAGACAACAAGCACAAAACGAAACAACAACACAACTGTGTACGAAGAGCGCGAGTGCAAGCAAGAGAATTACCGCAAAACAGAAAATCAAAGTATGTATATGCAGAACACAAAAACAAAACTGTAAGTTTTGTTTTTAGTAAAGCACAAATTGAAATATAAACTTTGATTAAGTGTTTTAGAACAAATTTAAAACGATCGCGAGACAGTTTGAAATTAAGCAAAAAAATTTTTTTTAATCTTTAAGCGGAACTAAGCCGGGGATACAGAAAATCAAATTAAAAACGAGAGCGCAAAAAAAACACGTCCGACTTCGTTGAAGTGAAGAAAATTTTTTTGTACAATTTGATAAAGATAAAGCAAAAGTTGTGAGACACAAGGTGGGTGATTTTGTATTGATAAGAAATGAAGAGAGAAATCAAACAAAGTTAAATCCTAAATTTAGAGGACCTTTTCAAATAACTGATCTGTTAGAGGGGAATAGGTATATGCTCAGGTCGTTAATAAGTAACAGGAAATACAAGTATGCGCATGAGGATATAAGAAAGTTGCCAGATATGCAAGTACCAACTGAGTTAGAAAGTAGTGAAGGTCATTTAAGTTAAATTCTAAGAATTGAGCTGTAAAACCGTAGTTTTAAAAATTAAATTGTAATAATTAAACCGTAAAAATTGAAAATATGGACTGAAGGTGTTGAAAGAGACAGTATGGTGAAGCTGTTGGAAGAGACAGTAAAGAGAAGCTGTTGAAAGAGACAGTATGGTGAAGCTGTTGACAGAGACAGTAGAGAGAAGCTGTTGAAAGAGACAGTAAAGAGAAGCTGTTGAAAGAGACAGTATGGTGAAGCTGTTGAAAGAGACAGTAAAGAGAAGCTGTTGAAAGAGACAGTATGGTGATGCTGTTGAAAGAGACAGTAAAGAGAAACTGTTGAAAGAGACAGTATGAAGAAGCTGTTGAAAGAGACAGTAAAGAGAACACCTGTGGGTGTGAAACTGTTGAAAGAGACATTAAAGAGAAGCCCAGTGAGGATCAAGATGCTGAAGAAGACAGTATGAATTCAAGGTTTAGTGTAGCAACTTCAAAATTGGTCATAATGCAAGCATAAGCGCAAAACGATAGTTTTGTCGTGGTGTGTGGCGCGTTAGATGTTGGAGTGTTGCAAAGATAAATGATATTGCCAATAAGAAGGGTAAGTTGAATTGCTTAATTTGTTTTAAAGTTGTTGAAAATTGCGTATTTTGTCAAAAGTAATGGAGGATATGTTGTATGTGAAGATCAATTCTATTTAATGGTTAAATAGAGTTTAAAAAAATAAAAAAATTGTTCTTAGTTGCAAATTTAAATCAAGGTTGATTTAAATAAGTAAAATTGTAAACGAAATGACTTAAATGATAAAGTGGGTGTATAGACAGACACGAGGACGTGCATTCGTCAGGATGGCCGTGTCGGAGAGTATTGCAGGGTATTGTTGGGCATACCCTTTGATACCTTCTATGTTCTGTGGAACATGGTGTCTGTAACTTGGGCATACAGTTTTACAATGACTTCTGTCATGTAACTTTGTTAGTTATGCCTATCGTGTTAGTTTGACGGTGAGTCATGTAAGTTTGGCAGTGACTGCTTAGTCATGCAGGTGCGTTAGTGTTGTGGAATAGTTTTATTATTGTTTAACAATTATAGTTGGCTTTGAGCGGGACGTCAGATGAATCTGACGTCGAGTGTGGTCCGCTGTAATGCTGAGGCTGGTGAGACTGGGTAGTCAGTCAGAAACAGAACGCCAAGCAGCAAGGAACTCGCTACGCTCGGAGACTAATTAAGATGTCGGAAAATACTGAACAATTAAATAGAGCAGTAAGTAAGTAAGTATAAGTAAAAATAACGGTACATGCTAAAAAATAAAAGCAAATGAACCGATAATAAACAGTTGTCAAAAGTATTTACACAGTCATTTTTCGCGTCAAAAGTATTTACACAATGCAGATTTACTCTCATTCTTAAGTTCTACTTGGAATATTAGGTCAGATTGATTGGATTGGCTTTAAAAAGGTGTAATTAAAATTTTTGGATTGAAATTTTTTGAATTACTGCATAAGAATGGTGAAAACAGGAGAGTTATCGATTGAAAGACGATCTGAGATCGTTACTAAATTTAAAAGTGGTGTTTCAGCATCGGAACTGGTCAAATTTTACAAAATTTCCAGAAAAACGGTTTAAAACCTGGTAAAGAAGAAGGAAACTACTGGAAATTTGGAAAATAAAATGAGAAGTGGGCAAAAACCGGCGTTGTCTGAGCGGGAATGTAGGCGATTAATTGGCATAGTTGGAAAATATCCTTCAAAAAGTCCTGTTAAATTGTCAGCAGAATCGGTACACTGCTTGGCAAAAAAGTGAGCGATGCTACAATACGTCGGGGAGACTAAAGGAGACGAACATCCGAACTTATACGGTACGCAAAGTGATTCATATTTCCGAATCCAACAAAGCTAAACGCCTCTCATTTGCACTGGAATACATTAAAAAGCCTATAGACTTTTGGTACAATGTTTTATGGACAGATGAAGTTGCCTTTCAATATCAGGGCTCATTTCAAAAGCGTTTCATGCACTTACCCCAGAACCAAAAGGAAAAAACAGCGCAGCCTATTAATAGATTCGGAGGAGGTACCGTAATGTTTTGGGGGTGCATGTCATATTATGGATTTGGTGACTTTCTACCGATAGAAGGCACACTTAATCAGGGTGGATACCTCTTAATATTGAATGAGCATGCTTTTGTGTCTGGAGATGGGCTATTTCCTATCCGTGACTGGATTTTACAACATGACAATGCCCCATGTCATAAGGGGTCAACGCCGACGCCGACCTTAATATGGCTGTTCTCCCTTGGCCAGCTCAGAGCCCCGATCTAAACGTTATTGAAAATGTTTGGGCGTTCATCAAGGGCCAAAAAACAATCAATAAAGATCGAAACCGGGATGATACCATCAATGAGGTTAAGGAAATATGGTCAAAACTAACAATTGACTTCGCTCGATCTTTTATAGAATCAATTCCAGCCAGGCTGCAGGCAGTCATTGATGCTAAGGGTGGAAATACAAAATACTAAGTTAATAAGAATCCTAATTTGTTAAAAAACTCAAAACAGTTAAAAAAAAAGAACAAAAACAATAAAAATCAATTTTTTAAGTTTTGTGTAAATACTTTTGTCGCGAAAAATGACTGTGTAAATACTTTTGACAACTGTTTATTATCGGTTCATTTGCTTTTATTTTTTCGCCCGTACCGTTACTTTTACTTATTTCTCTTTAATTGGATTCTTAAATGATCAAGCTTCAAAGTATATAATGTTTTGTTGTTGTTGTTGTTTACTTGGAACAACAATAAAATAGCTTCTAACAGTGGAGTTGCACAAAAAAGTTGGTTGTGTAAATACTTTTGACCACCCCTGTATATACACTTTGGCGAAGTACCCAAAATTGTACTTCGTCACAGTAAACGAATACTCGAGTTCTTAATTCTGCTGGGATAACTCCATCCATAAGCCTACAAAGAGTTTGAGGAGCAATGCTTAATCCGAATCACTTTGTATTGTAGTCAAAACACCTGACATAGGCACTTTTGCCTTTCCTCTATAAGCTTTCTTAGCTGGCGGAGCAGCTGCTGACCTAGCTGAACACTGTGAATTAAAGATTGCTTCCTGCAATTCTACCTCTAGATCCGTATTTGTGAATCGAAGTTGATCGGTTCGTAAGACACTCCTGCATGTTGGGCATTTGGTCAATGTTTTTAAAGATTCTCTAATACAACGATGATGAAATCGGTGTGCACAGGGAGTTTTTCCGATTGAGTCGCTTACATTTAAAATTTCATTGCAGGTATTACAAAATTCTTATAAAGTCAATAAAATTTTTGTAGCTGTGTCCTACAGACATGATTAAAATTAACTTAGTTGATTAACGTTTCTTTACTTTGAAATAATTTGATTTTTTTCACCATACATTTCTATCCATACCAAATCTTGTCCAGTTAAGTCTTTCTATTGCAGCTAATGGAACTATTGTTAATTTGATTTGAATGACCCTGTCTCCAACGGTCAAGTTGCTAAAATTCTTCTAACAGCTTGCTTCTCCAGTATGCAGAATTGAATCTTTAAAATCAAATTTATGTCTAGGGATTTTATTCCTCTAAATGCCATTACAATCAAATTGGGCTTTGTTCTGGTCGACCAGACATGATCAAACGATCTACACTCGCAATCTCCAAAACACAAAGTCCACAATACGGTATTAACAAATATAAGACTAAAATATAATTTTTATTAAAAAAAAATTGTGAAATTAAACAATAGATGTTTAAGGGAGCAATATTTTCGGGAACTGATTACCGAGAACTTGAGTGGATCTAACTTGTATTGTGCCAATCGATCCACTACCCTTAAGATTACCACCTTAAAATATACGATGATGATATTCTGTAAGTAAACTGGGCGGGCGGAACCCTAGGATTCCCTCCTGAAGAGGATACTCTGTATGTAATCAGCCCCACGTTGGGCGCCATTTTTTCTTTATATTATTATGTAGTGTGCACGTAGTAAGGTACTTTCTACTTGCGTATGTTACACGGTACTAGAGACTGAAGGCGGACGTGCAGTTATGTTCCGGCTCTTGATTAGGATAGCTCGACGGATGAGGGTGGGGTTCTTGCCTAGTCTTCTAATATATATTTTGAAAGAACACAAAAGAAGTGCACTATCAAATATGCTAATGGTGGATATGAAAACAAAAGTTGAAGGTTTATAAAAGTCTTTGACTTGGATCATTGATAATTGTGAAGGATACTAAGATGTTATTCGCATTCCCTTTATCCTCCCTACCTTGGCAGTTTATTTGGACAACTGCCCCAAAAAAAAAGTGTACGAGAAATCTAAAATAGATATGGTATGAATATTATGTAGGTGACAATTCTCTAAATTTATTCACAATTTATTATTAATTCAATCATTTAAAATTTAAACTCCAAAACAATTCGTCCAAAGAACAAACAAATTCGATTATTAACTGCCACATTTTCGCAAAATTTCAACATCCCAAAAGATATAATTTAACCTCCCACAGCTTCTTATCCTCTATTTTTGAAGGTTTTCTCAGTATTCTTTAAGTTTTCAGAAATTCTTCCTTCTTTATAAATTGATGGCCAATATTGTCTTAGCTGATTTTTGGCTGTCTCAACTGGAATGCAATTTTTGTTGTATCTCGGCCCACTGTACGGCCTCTATATCTGCAAAGCCTCTGCGGCTCAGCCGCCAAGCTTGCAATGCTAACGGTTTAATTGTATGATCTTGCGCACATGTGCTTTAATGCTGTTGTAGGTGTAAGCGAGACGCATGCGCCGAAAGTTGTAATTAGCTGTTGCTAAGTGCAATATTTTTAAACTTTATTTGATGAATTAAGAGAGTTCTAGAATTAAAGCTTTTTGCGCTTATCTGCTCTTAAATAATTTCAGATTTGCCATAAATTCGAACTGCATTCACAACTTATTTTCTGGTGGGGCGGGCGTACGTTTGTGGGTTAATCGAAAAACATCTGAACTGCCAATAAAATCAAACTGCACTTTTTCTCCAGTGTATCCGTCTTCCTTCCAATTCGGCCCTCTGTTTCAGCCGCGCTCCTCTTCCGCTGTTCACCCTTTTCTGGCGTGAACACCTGGCATCGGTCATGTTCTTGTTCCAACTCAGGAGTTGTGAGAGCTGAAGCAATGATTTTTGGATTGAAAATTTTAATCCTATACGTTTCGGCTAGGTCAAGGGTGGCTGTTTCCTTTCGTTGGTGGAGCTGCTGCCCCATTCTACTGACCAGGCATTAAAATCACCCGCAATTAAAAGCTTCTGTCTTTCTCTAACACCCGTTGCAATATTATACACCATATTTTCATAATCGTTATATCGCATCAGCGTAGCATTTAATAATCTAAGTATCGCCAATTTTAGCTCTGACGAAACCTTGCCAAGAGTAGATTGCTTCCACGGCTGGGGCGAATTGTCCGCCTTTTCTGTGCTGTCTATAGCCCAGGTTTTGTATATAGCTGTCTCTCACCGTCTGGTTTAATATATGCATCTGCGCAGCGATGCTGTTGATGGAACTCGCACACTATTTAACGGCTAGCTTTTGCTGACGGGAATTTCTGTATGTGATGGGTAGCTTTGTCAACCGGCTCTGTGTACCCGATCGTCTACACCGCTGAACACGCAAAAGTATCAGGTTGTCGGATTCCTGCATATTCTAGCTTTATGATCCTTGGCTTCGCGTTTGACGCACCAGTTACTTCTATTGATCTGGTCAGTGCATTTGGCTGCGATATGACCCGTTCTGAGGCACCTGTAGCATCTAGTATGGCCATCGTTCAACCTGATTCTACACACTGTATTATGTAATGTAAATATTGATCAATGCTATTTTGAGATTTTGTTACATGTTATTATGGATAAGTATTTGAAAAATGACGGGTGATAATTGGTCGTGAAAGCGTAACTACGGACGCTGAAAAATTTCAAATTTACGAAGCCGATTACACCCTAATTGTAATCGTTAATAGTTGCCAATCGAATAGTGAACTTGATAAGGCAGACTTG
>JAEIGI010000081.1:0-193576 GCA_018903615.1 Drosophila neocordata | reverse complement strand
AGCTTCAATCAAGGCTTAAGCTCACGCTTTTAATTTTTGATAATAAATGTAGAACTTTATCGATCTGTTCTAATACGTCAACTTATGGGATCATTGCCAATTCAGTGCTTAACTACGGATAAAACATTTCGTCATGAGGGAGTGAAACATATCGGCACATCCAAGGCAAGGGTCCGATCAAATCGTATATAGCAATATTTGTTTGTTGGGTATTAAAGTAGTTCACATCAAAGTCGTCTCGGATCGGTCAACAAATAAATTGCTGGATTCTTTCAAACGAATTACTGCATGGCGGAGACCAGATTTTACATCTACTTTGACAACTCGACAAAATTCGTTGGAGCTTACAACAAATTAATTGAATTGAAAAACTCGATTCACTTTTGAAGAACTGTAGTTACCGAGATACAAACAGTTTTAAATTGGATTAATGGATTTGAAGGCATTAACTGCGGGGCACATTCCCAAATTTGTAAAAAATATCTTTTAAGGGCAGCGGACACTTGGTCCCGTAAATCAAATCAAATAATCGTAATGATATTTTAATTAACTTTATATTATTGATCATATTATTGTTATACTTTAAAACTCATGTATATGAGTTGCAAATATCATCATCATATCATTACAGAGATTCATTTGAATCCACTTTTTCTTTAAACAAATATTGTTTCAGTGTCTTTCGACACCCCTATCTTAGATAATTGTCTTAGGTTAAAATAAACCACCGTTAGACCCAATATGGCTTTTTTTCATTTTATTTTACTTTTGTTAAAATTAAGATGAAAGAATGTAGGTTCACTTCTTTCCGTACTGAGTTACGTTTGCATTAGAAATGGAAACATTTTTTTATTTTTGTAGTTTACATTTGACGTGCAGCTTAAGTACTGTGTGACCCTCATAATTCTTACCCTTAAAAGGGTATATTTAAGTCGCTAAAAGGTATGTAACAGGCAGAAGGAAGCATTTCCAATCCCATAACAACCGAGTCGATTGAGACATGTCCGCCCGTCTGTCCGTCCGTATGAACACGTGGAACATCAGAGACTACAAGAGCTAATGCAACCAATTTGGGGTCAACATTCGTGTAGTATGTACGCAGTTCAAGTTTATTTCAAATTTTTGCCACGCCCTCTTCCGCACCCGAAATTCAGGAAAATCGAATATCTAGAGCTATGTTAAAGGTAGCCCATTCTTATTTGGCACACTTAATAATATGGCCAAAGGGTATCAGCTTATCAAAATCGGACAAGAAATATCTAAGTTAACACTGAGCGAGCTATCACATTGGGGTGTCAACGAGCTGCCACCCAGCTATGGGGACAGGCAGTTCCAGTCGAACAGCAGAACAGTTAACAACTAAGGCAATCGGGAATAAAATATTAAAACGTGTTAATTGAATTCCTGATTGGTAATTATTGTGAATTATTATAAAGTAAGAATAAAAATAAGAAACGGCAAATTTGCTGCTCTAACAGCAACCGCGGCTGCATTTATTTGTGCGGGGACAAATACAGTTGACGATCTTCTCTTGTTACAACTTTATTGAGAATATCCCTGGAAGAGGGTATTCGAACGAACACATTGGAAGCTACGCCCGATATCGCATCAGTATGCGGGACACTATTGCCAGGGGAAATATCAATAGTGGCCGCCACTGGGGCCAACGCTGGGCTCCTAGACGAAATCAGGCGCTGAGAATTCGGTGTTGTAGAGTCGTTACACTTAGTCAGAACTGGTAGAAAAAGAGATGCCGGCGGATCAGGGGAGAAATCCCGAGGGATAGTCTTCTTCCGCTTCGGTGATTCGTTTAATAGTTTATAACTATTAAATTGAGTGTCTAGAGACAAAAACTCAACCCGAAGCTGCAGAAAACCAGAAAACCAACTAGACAAAGTTTTAACTCCATCCTTAGTCAGCTTCACAGCTCCATTTTAGGCCCCCATCGGTTTCTATAATATCTTTAACCCTGGCCATGTAACCAGCACACTGAACGTGCATGACATTGTCACACAGCCAACACAAGAAAAAGTCATCTTGCAAGTAAGGCGATTTTTTGATGAGCAGACCACCAAACAATTTTATTTAATTTAAAAAGCAAAAATAAATAAAAAAAAATTTTAAATAAATAAATTTTTTTTTTAGATACTGTGTCAAAAAGAGCGCGAGTGCAATCGGGAGGATTTAAGCAGAAACGCAAAATCAAAATCTATGGATACGCAAAAACAAAGATGTACGTTTTGTTATTTAGTACGGCTCTAATAGATTTCAGCTTTAATTAATGGTTTAAGATCAAAATTTAAAAATTTCGATATAGTTCGGTGATTTTAAAACATTTAAAAACATGAACCGAAACTAAAAAGCGGGTTAAAGCAAAGGAAATTTAATTAAAGCGAGAGCGCTAGTACACGCGAACACAGGGGTAATCTTTAATTTTTAAGCCTACTAACTATATAGCCTGACTTACCGCACCTTGGTTACAACAAAAAAAAAATATAACCGCAACGCTAACAGCAATTATCTTTTTATCGTTTTTTACTTGGTTTTCTTAGTTTTATGTAACCCGGGCTTTTGTTTTTCCCCCGAATTTCTTACTTTACTTTTAACTTTATCCAGCTTACGATTTTAGTTTTTTCTTTTTGGCGGGCACGCACAAATTAGATTCCTCGGTCACGCTTGCGCCCAGATTAACTTCTTCATTTTTGAGTAACTTCGCCTATGATCGAATTTGTCACTGATTATTCATTTTGAATACATTAGCCTGTGATCGAATTCGCCACTCTTTTGGCAATTTCACCTATGATCACAACAGCCTCGTGTCATCTACTCGCCAAATTTAAATTTCAAAGTCTAACGTGCCTGTAATGGCCAAGTATATATTTTTTAAAATTTCTTAACCTAGTACACCTCCAGTGGTTGAGTATATATTTCTTTGGAGCGTTCCACTTTGGCAATATCTTTCCCTTCACTGGCTGGTTCTATTTGATGGGCGGATAACTACCTGATTGCCTACCATCTTCCACCCCACCCCTTGGGATGGTAACCTGATACTCCGCCAAGTCGGTTGTTGCGGTCCATGACGACTGAGCTCGCTCGGGAGACTCCGGCTCGTATGACGAAAGCAACGAATCGGGAGTCCCATCATTCGCCGGGAAGGGCACGGTATCCAACGAGCTATCAACTATGAATATTATCTCTTGCAACTTTGAATTAAGGGTTGGGTTACGTATTCTTTCCCCGCCCTATTCTTTTCCTAATTAAGGTGCGGCTTACATTATTGAGATTATTATACGACAACATGTTAATAGCTTAAAATCTAAATTGAGGGATGCTTGATCGTATAGGGTTTCACTTGTGAGATGTGTGCTCCCCTTCCTTACCGCTCACCCGGCAATCTTAAATGGACTATGTTAGATGAAACAAATTTTAATACACGGAATGGCCTATCGAACACCTGAATCATCGTATTCCCGTCCGTCGAACGTGGAAGAAGCCCGAAGAAATCTCCACAAGATCTCCAATGGTTCCGCTGACCGCCGAGTAAGCATCTTTTCAGCTGCTTTGACCTGGGGACTCTTGTACTTTTGGCAAGACTCACACCCTCACACATACTAAGATAATAATATTGACATTAACGTTGCATCGCTTTTGTCACCGTTTTTCTTATACCCAGATGTCCGGCAGTGGGACCGTTGTTGCATTCCTGCAGTATCCTTGTTCGATCCTCACTGGCGACTCACAACTTCCAGGTATAATAGTCGTCAACTTTCTTTACTTAGGTTATCATTCGAGTCAACCATTTATATTCGGGGACCTAGTGCGTATCTGTCGCAAGTCTCGAGCTTGGGTTGACAGGGTATCTGCAAGAACATTTTACTGGTGGTTGGTTATCACCTCGAAGCGGTATTCTTCCGTGTAACATCGCATCTTCCGAATGGCCCAGACAATGGCCAACCATTCTTTCTCTGTAGTTGTATAATTTTCTTCGGCCGCTATCTAGCGACGGCGACCGAAAGCGATCACACGCTCATGCCTATCTATCTTCTGAGTTAGAACTGCTCCCAAACCGACGTCACTAGTATATATTTAAAGGGAGATAAGGCATCTTTTCAACTGTGTAAAAGCTTCCCCATTTTCGGCTCAGTTACGCCAACGTTTGCCTTTTTCAGAAGACTAGTCATGGGCTGGGAGATGGTCGAGAAGTTGGGTTCGAAACGACGGTACCAGGAGCCCATTCCCAGTCATTGACGGAGTTTCTTAACATTGGAGGGAGGCTTTAAATCCCGTAAGGTGTGTATTCCTTGATCGCTAATTATGTAGTATGTCAGTATCTTCTGAAAAAATTGCATTTCTCTCTATTAATGCGTAAGTTTGCTAGAAGTAATCTTCTTAAAACTTTCATCAAATTCGCCATGTGTTGATCCAGAGTCGACCCAATAATAACGTCCAAGTAGGCGAAGGCGTGGGGTTCCATATCTGCAGCGATGTACTGGCCGAATGACTGTAAAGACAGTACATTTCCGACTCTCGTTGGCTAGGGGAATCTGCCAGTACCCATTCTTCAGGTCCAACGACGAAATATATCGGATTTGTCTCAACTTCTTCAAGATGTGGTAAATTCGGGGTACAGGATAGGCATCCTTTACCGAATTGTCATTGAGTTGCCTATATTCGACACACATTCGTCATTTTCCATTTTAATTCTTTATTAGAATCGATTGAGGGTTCGATGGCATCCTCCCGGAGTAGTTCCGGAATCTAGGTATCAATTATCTTCTTAGGAAAATACGTTTGCTTCATAGATTTCTTTTCCATCCAAGTTACTTTATGCTCAGCTATATTAGTTACTCCCAAAAGTCCATCAAACTTGACTAACTCACCCCCAGGCATATTTGAATGGACGGTAAAGCGACCCGCTCAGAATCCGTGTCCTCTGTCTCGTCAATTTTTGATCCGTTGCCCAAGATTTGGTAGTGCATATGTCCAGCCATTCTCTGACATCCGCGAACTCCTGAGCTATCGATCGGTTCGAAGTTGCGGCCTGCCCGCGTAGCGCTTTACTGCAGGGAGCAAAAAGTGAGGCTCCGGTTTTAGACCAGAATCCTTAAAAGGGTTGTATTGTGAAGGGAAGGTAGTTCTAGAGTTTCACATTTTCATATTTCGTAGCCATCTCCGTAAGCTCGAGAAATTTTTTTTGCCGGTGAACACTTCGGACATCGTGCAGGAAATTCTTTCCCGATCGAGGCCGTAGGTCTCAACTAAGGGTCTTTGAGCCGTTAAAATGTAGTCCCCACTTACGGACGCTATCGGGGAGACTGGCCTGAACTCCGAAACTATTGGGGCGACACGAGTTTCTCTCTGGGCACATCTTCGAAATGCACAGCTCGATTTGCTCTTTGCAAATTTAACTCTAGCGTGCAGACATTTAGCCATCCGTGTTATTCTAGCGTCAAAAATCTTGTCCCTGCGGGCGTCAACTTTAGGGACAGGAATTGGCTTTCATTCTCTGAGCTGTTCTGCTATAATAGGCCTGGAATTGGAATAGGCCTCTAACAGCAACCGCGGCTGCATTTATTTGTGCGGGGACAAATACAGTTGACGATCTTCTCTTGTTACAACTTTATTGAGAATATCCCTGGAAGAGGGTATTCGAACGAACACATTGGAAGCTACGCCCGATATCGCATCAGTATGCGGGACACTATTGCCAGGGGAAATATCAATAGTGGCCGCCACTGGGGCCAACGCTGGGCTCCTAGACGAAATCAGGCGCTGAGAATTCGGTGTTGTAGAGTCGTTACACTTAGTCAGAACTGGTAGAAAAAGAGATGCCGGCGGATCAGGGGAGAAATCCCGAGGGATAGTCTTCTTCCGCTTCGGTGATTCGTTTAATAGTTTATAACTATTAAATTGAGTGTCTAGAGACAAAAACTCAACCCGAAGCTGCAGAAAACCAGAAAACCAACTAGACAAAGTTTTAACTCCATCCTTAGTCAGCTTCACAGCTCCATTTTAGGCCCCCATCGGTTTCTATAATATCTTTAACCCTGGCCATGTAACCAGCACACTGAACGTGCATGACATTGTCACACAGCCAACACAAGAAAAAGTCATCTTGCAAGTAAGGCGATTTTTTGATGAGCAGACCACCAAACAATTTTATTTAATTTAAAAAGCAAAAATAAATAAAAAAAAATTTTAAATAAATAAATTTTTTTTTAAGATACTGTGTCAAAAAGAGCGCGAGTGCAATCGGGAGGATTTAAGCAGAAACGCAAAATCAAAATCTATGGATACGCAAAAACAAAGATGTACGTTTTGTTATTTAGTACGGCTCTAATAGATTTCAGCTTTAATTAATGGTTTAAGATCAAAATTTAAAAATTTCGATATAGTTCGGTGATTTTAAAACATTTAAAAACATGAACCGAAACTAAAAAGCGGGTTAAAGCAAAGGAAATTTAATTAAAGCGAGAGCGCTAGCACACGCGAACACAGGGGTAATCTTTAATTTTTAAGCCTACTAACTATATAGCCTGACTTACCGCACCTTGGTTACAACAAAAAAAAAATATAACCGCAACGCTAACAGCAATTATCTTTTTATCGTTTTTTACTTGGTTTTCTTAGTTTTATGTAACCCGGGCTTTTGTTTTCCCCCGAATTTCTTACTTTACTTTTAACTTTATCCAGCTTACGATTTTAGTTTTTTCTTTTTGGCGGGCACGCACAAATTAGATTCCTCGGTCACGCTTGCGCCCAGATTAACTTCTTCATTTTTGAGTAACTTCGCCTATGATCGAATTTGTCACTGATTATTCATTTTGAATACATTAGCCTGTGATCGAATTCGCCACTCTTTTGGCAATTTCACCTATGATCACAACAGCCTCGTGTCATCTACTCGCCAAATTTAAATTTCAAAGTCTAACGTGCCTGTAATGGCCAAGTATATATTTTTTAAAATTTCTTAACCTAGTACACCTCCAGTGGTTGAGTATATATTTCTTTGGAGCGTTCCACTTTGGCAATATCTTTCCCTTCACTGGCTGGTTCTATTTGATGGGCGGATAACTACCTGATTGCCTACCATCTTCCACCCCACCCCTTGGGATGGTAACCTGATAGTCCGCCAAGTCGGTTGTTGCGGTCCATGACGACTGAGCTCGCTCGGGAGACTCCGGCTCGTATGACGAAAGCAACGAATCGGGAGTCCGATCATTCGCCGGGAAGGGCACGGTATCCAACGAGCTATCAACTATGAATATTATCTCTTGCAACTTTGAATTAAGGGTTGGGTTACGTATTCTTTCCCCGCCCTATTCTTTTCCTAATTAAGGTGCGGCTTACATTATTGAGATTATTATACGACAACATGTTAATAGCTTAAAATCTAAATTGAGGGATGCTTGATCGTATAGGGTTTCACTTGTGAGATGTGTGCTCCCCTTCCTTACCGCTCACCCGGCAATCTTAAATGGACTATGTTAGATGAAACAAATTTTAATACACGGAATGGCCTATCGAACACCTGAATCATCGTATTCCCGTCCGTCGAACGTGGAAGAAGCCCGAAGAAATCTCCACAAGATCTCCAATGGTTCCGCTGACCGCCGAGTAAGCATCTTTTCAGCTGCTTTGACCTGGGGACTCTTGTACTTTTGGCAAGACTCACACCCTCACACATACTAAGATAATAATATTGACATTAACGTTGCATCGCTTTTGTCACCGTTTTTCTTATACCCAGATGTCCGGCAGTGGGACCGTTGTTGCATTCCTGCAGTATCCTTGTTCGATCCTCACTGGCGACTCACAACTTCCAGGTATAATGGTCGTCAACTTTCTTTACTTAGGTCATCATTCGAGTCAACCATTTATATTCGGGGACCTAGTGCGTATCTGTCGCAAGTCTCGAGCTTGGCTTGACAGGGTATCTGCAAGAACATTTTACTGGTGGTTGGTTATCACCTCGAAGCGGTATTCTTCCGTGTAACATCGCATCTTCCGAATGGCCCAGACAATGGCCAACCATTCTTTCTCTGTAGTTGTATAATTTTCTTCGGCCGCTATCTAGCGACGGCGACCGAAAGCGATCACACGCTCATGCCTATCTATCTTCTGAGTTAGAACTGCTCCCAAACCGACGTCACTAGTATATATTTAAAGGGAGATAAGGCATCTTTTCAACTGTGTAAAAGCTTCCCCATTTTCGGCTCAGTTACGCCAACGTTTGCCTTTTTCAGAAGACTAGTCATGGGCTGGGAGATGGTCGAGAAGTTGGGTTCGAAACGACGGTACCAGGAGCCCATTCCCAGTCATTGACGGAGTTTCTTAACATTGGAGGGAGGCTTTAAATCCCGTAAGGTGTGTATTCCTTGATCGCTAATTATGTAGTATGTCAGTATCTTCTGAAAAAATTGCATTTCTCTCTATTAATGCGTAAGTTTGCTAGAAGTAATCTTCTTAAAACTTTCATCAAATTCGCCATGTGTTGATCCAGAGTCGACCCAATAATAACGTCCAAGTAGGCGAAGGCGTGGGGTTCCATATCTGCAGCGATGTACTGGCCGAATGACTGTAAAGACAGTACATTTCCGACTCTCGTTGGCTAGGGGAATCTGCCAGTACCCATTCTTCAGGTCCAACGACGAAATATATCGGATTTGTCTCAACTTCTTCAAGATGTGGTAAATTCGGGGTACAGGATAGGCATCCTTTACCGAATTGTCATTGAGTTGCCTATATTCGACACACATTCGTCATTTTCCATTTTAATTCTTTATTAGAATCGATTGAGGGTTCGATGGCATCCTCCCGGAGTAGTTCCGGAATCTAGGTATCAATTATCTTCTTAGGAAAATACGTTTGCTTCATAGATTTCTTTTCCATCCAAGTTACTTTATGCTCAGCTATATTAGTTACTCCCAAAAGTCCATCAAACTTGACTAACTCACCCCCAGGCATATTTGAATGGACGGTAAAGCGACCCGCTCAGAATCCGTGTCCTCTGTCTCGTCAATTTTTGATCCGTTGCCCAAGATTTGGTAGTGCATATGTCCAGCCATTCTCTGACATCCGCGAACTCCTGAGCTATCGATCGGTTCGAAGTTGCGGCCTGCCCGCGTAGCGCTTTACTGCAGGGAGCAAAAAGTGAGGCTCCGGTTTTAGACCAGAATCCTTAAAAGGGTTGTATTGTGAAGGGAAGGTAGTTCTAGAGTTTCACATTTTCATATTTCGTAGCCATCTCCGTAAGCTCGAGAAATTTTTTTTGCCGGTGAACACTTCGGACATCGTGCAGGAAATTCTTTCCCGATCGAGGCCGTAGGTCTCAACTAAGGGTCTTTGAGCCGTTACCCCACTTACGGACGCTATCGGGGAGACTGGCCTGAACTCCGAAACTATTGGGGCGACACGAGTTTCTCTCTGGGCACATCTTCGAAATGCACAGCTCGATTTGCTCTTTGCAAATTTAACTCTAGCGTGCAGACATTTAGCCATCCGTGTTATTCTAGCGTCAAAAATCTTGTCCCTGCGGGCGTCAACTTTAGGGACAGGAATTGGCTTTCATTCTCTGAGCTGTTCTGCTATAATAGGCCTGGAATTGGGGGAGACGCGTCCAAACCGTTTTTGGAAGCTCTTGTGTCGCCATCCAGGACACAATGGGAGTCGGTGTCAAAGCCGAATTCGCTAGCTAATGAGGGGAGAAGGAAGGGAGAGGACGATCGATCTGCATGGAAGGTGATTTAATGCAGGCTTGTTTTAGTTAGTGTTCTGTTATACACAATTCCGGGCGTAACCAAAAATTCTGCAACCAGGCGGGAAAATAATCCTCGTCCGGAATGGATATTTCCTGTAAGTACGACAGAGGTTAGTAGAAGGAGGGGTGGAACCCTGTTAGGAGCATCGTCCTCAACTAGTTTTATTTATTAGTAGGGATAATTATTGTTAGAGGAAAAAGAGGGGTGACGCGACCACGATGCCACATGCGAATTCTTATTATGTGTTAATTTTATTTTTCTCTTTTTTTATTTTGTATCCTTAATCCTTATCTCTGCATTCTAGCATGACTATACAAAAAAAAAAAGCCAACCCCAACGCTTACCGCAATTCGTTCTAATTTAATCATTTTAAATTTTCAGTATAATGTTGCATTTCACGGAATTTTGTTTTTTTGTCGAATTTCTCACTGGAGTTCACTTTATATTTTTTGTACATTGTTCTTTTCAACGGAGACGCACTAATTAATTTTCTAAGCCACGCTTGCTCCTAGGTTGACTTTTTAAATATGGAGTAACTTCGCCGATGATTTGCTACTCATTATTCGTTTTGAATAATAATATTTTTTGTATTATACATATGTACATACAAAAGTGTTTGAATGTTTGTATGCACTATGGAATTTCGCAAACCGCAATTTTTTCAAACATTTACACAGACGTTTTTAGATAAAACAAGGGGTTTCCCCGAAAATTAACTCTTGAGAATGTTTTTGGAAATTTGATTTGGTTTAGTCATTCGCAGTAAGTCGTGAAGAGGAGTTGAAACAAATTTTAAAACGTTTGTGAAACCATTTTTCGTATAATAATAATTTAGTAAACATCAAGATAAATATATTTTAGAATCGGTGAGTCTCTGTTAAACTTCTTTTATAACTTAAATTAATTAATTTGTAATTTAGGCCATAAAAATGCCAAAAGCAAAGGAAAACGCATCATTAAAACGAAAGTTTATCACGATTAAAACCAAAATTGAAATTTTGAATCGGATTCAAAATCAAGAGAGAATAGCTGATGTTGCTAGACATTTTAAATTAAACGAGTCCACGATAAGAACCATAAAAAAAAAAACGAAGATAAAATTAGAAATTCGGTATCATCTGGATCGTCGGTCCTCGCAAAAATCACTTCTCGGCCAAGGGCGAAGATAATAGAAACAAATGAAGCAAGCAAGTCGTCCCTGCCGACTTTGAGTATACCCTGTACCAAGTAAAGTAACTGTATTAAATCAAACTCCTTAAAATTTGCCATTAATTCAAACTAAAATTCTCCTCACAAGCGGCAGCAACGAACGCATGCTATCTCGCTCTCACTTACTACGCAATGTCGCACTGGGCATTTCAGTGCAAATTTTACATAGATATATCTCCGATATTTCTTGTCCGATTTTAACAAAATTTGGTCAGCTGATACCTTTTCGCCATATTATTGGGTGTGCCAAATAAGAATACGCCATCTTTAATTTTACTCTAGTTATTTGTTTTTCCTGAATTGCGGGGGCGGAAGTGGGCGTGGCAAAAATTTGAAACAAACTTGATCTGCGTAGACACTATACGGATGCTGACACCAAATTTGGTTGCTCTAGCTCTTGTAGTCTCTGAGATCCACGTGTTCATACGGACGGACAGACGGACAGACGGACAGACGGACGGACAGACGGACAGACGGACATGTCTCAATCGACTCGGCTGTTGATGCTGATCAAGAATATATATACTTTATGGGGTCGGAAATGCTTCCTTCTGCCTGTTACATACATTTTAGCGACTTTAATATACCCTTTTACCCTATGGGTACAGGGTATAAAAATGGAACAATCGCTAACGGTATAGATAGAAGATATGACGCAAAAGCGGTTGCCTTTGGATGGAAATATAATTAAACAGAAAGCATTAAAAATATTCAATTTTTTAAAGGAAACAGGACAATCAACAACCGACGAAGATAACCACCAATTCGTGGCTTGCAAAGGTTGGTTTGAAAAGTTCAAAAAACGGCATGCTCTACACAATTTGAAAATTCAGGGTGAAAGAGCATCCGCAGATGCTGATACGGCGAATAAATATCCTGAACAGTTCATAAAAATTATTGAAGAACATGGTTATTTGCCAGATCAAATATTTAACGCTGATGAGACAGGTTTGTGGTGGAAAAAAATGCCATCAAGAACTTTTATTTCGAGGAACGAAAGACAAGCTCCTGGCTTTAAGGTTTCTAAGGACCGAATAACATTGTTACTTTGCAGTAATGCATCTGGTGATTTTATAACAAAACCAATGTTTATTAACAAGTCATTAAACCCACATTGCATGAAAGGAAACAATAAAAACAATCTTCCAGTGTATTGGAGAGCGAACAAAAAAGCATGGATGACTGCCAAACTATTTAATGATTGGTTCTATCATTGCTTTGTTCCCGACGCAGAAAACTATCTAAAAAAAGTTTTGCTACTTTTAGATAATGCATCTCATGTAACTGATTTAAGTCATCCAAATATTCAAGTTGAGTTTTTACCGCCCAATACTACATCAATATTACAACCTTTAGATCAAGGAATAATATAAACCTTTAAAGCATACTACATACGGAAATCATTTGAATTAATATTAGAGAAGATAGAATCATTGAATATAACGGTCAAAGAAGTCTGGAAACAGTTCTCAATTTTAGATTGCTGTGAAATCGTCGGCAAATCACTCAAAGACATTCGTCAATCAACACTGAGAGCTTAATGGAAAGCACTTTTGCCAGAGGTTGTAGTACAGGAAACTGTTGTTAATCTCGTTGAAGATGAATATGAAAACGTAGTGAGACTGGCAAATGTAATAAAAGGCGATGGATTTGACGAAATAAATGTGGCTGATATTCGAAAATTAGTTGTGGACGACGAATTAAATGAAGTAGATTTAGCAGCAATGACAACTGAAGCATTATCGATTGAAGAAAGCTCTGACGTCCTCTCTGACACCGAAATCAAAAACTTTTCGCTAAAAAGTGTGGAGAAACTTCTAAATCTGGCGAAGGAGTTGGAAGAGTATGTTTTGGAAAACGATCCTCTAAATAGTAGAGCAGAAATGTTCAAAAGAAATCTTGAACATGATTTATCTGCCTACCAGGAAATCTATAAAGATTTACGAAGTAGGACAAAGCAGACATCAATCAAACATTTTTTAAGACCAGCAATAATTGCTGAACCGGATCAATGTGGTAGGACGACCACGAGCAAAACGTTTCAAACACGCTCAAATTATAATAAGTGACTCTGAGGAGGGCGATTTGTAGGAGTTTGACACTTGAAATCCGTTTTTACTTATTTTTTTTCAAATTTTTATTATTATTTTATTTTGTTTTGTTTAATTGAATGAATTGTTTAAAATAATTTGAATAAATTAAAAAAATATTTTAAAAATGCATATAAAAACAATTTTTTTTCGAATAAGAACCTAACCCTGACTTTTGTATGAAGTTCATATCTTCTACAACGCGGTTTCCTACAACACGGCATTTCCAAAGAACCTAATACCCACGTTGTAGGAGGGTTACCTGTATATATATGCCAGTTTACACCGAGCCATGCATTCTCTCTTCCCCCTTACACCAACGCTAATGCTTTGCCACTTCACCACCCTCACCGCTTCACCACTCTCACCATTTCACTACTCTCACCATTTCACCACTCTCACCATTCAGCTGCGATGCGGGCAGAGCTGCCACAACGGGGAGTCAACGAGCTGCCACCCAACTAGGGGACAGCTAGTTCCAGTTCGACAGGAGAACAATTAACAATCGAGCTTACGGGAATAAAACATTATAACGTACTACTTGAATTCCTGATTGGTAATTTATTGGGAAGGATTATAAAGTAAGGATACAAATAGGAAACGGCCACTGGAATCGGGTCCAGTGGAAAATGTTTTCTTAACTTCTATGTACTATTTGTCCTAAAATGCCCAGTGCGACATTGCGTAGTAAGTGTAAGCGAGGTAGCATGCCTTCTGCCGCTTGTGAGGAAAATTTTAGTTTGAATTAATGGCGAATTCGAAAGAGTCGGCGGGGACGTTTTGCTTGCTTCATTTTTAGGCAATACTAATTTAGGTTAATTTTTTTATGTGAAAACTACTTATACCAAAGCTGATGGACAACAATGAAAAATGTTATCACTACCTCTAGGCCTCTGAAAAGCAAACTTACGAATAAAAGACTTTCAACATATCACCCAGATAAAAACTCTCTCTGTAGAACTGGTGTTCTAATGAATTACACCATCAAAACACTCTCTTCATAATTTATTCACAGAACAATTCTTCCAAGCGACCCCATTAAGTGTAAAAACGAGTCTTAGTAGTGCAGCTGTGACAATGATAGTTTTAATATACTTGGATTAGTATTTATTGTTGTAGGCGACCATATCGCCATGCATCCTCATCCTTGGGATCTCGCTTTGTAAATCTTAAAGTCAGACTGCTGTAAAAAAAATAAAATGTGTTATGCCTCACCGAGTAAGCCCACGTAACGCCAGTAATTTTCACTGTAATAACACATCTACAAGTCCTAGAGTACCCAGTCAGCCTTACATTAAGAAATATTTAGACAATATCCAGCCGAGATAATTTCACCTGTAAGATCTAGCAAATAGCAAATAAGCATCTACCTTTGTGGGTCATTTGTCTTTCTGCCAAATCAGTCAGCAAACTCATTTCGGCTCCCCCCTTGGAGCACCCATTCGAAACAGGTGCTTTCCCAAAAGATAAAAAAATTAAAATGAGCCCAAAACATGAAAAGAACAAAATAAAGCCAACATCGTATAGACTCATTAGTTCATTTGCAAGTCTATCTTCTGGCTCGTCAGTACCTGCTGGCGGGTCAAAAAACTAATTTCGTCCCTTATTCTGGCCTACCAGAATGTTAAACTTTCAAAACTTTACGTATACAGTCTATTATTTGATTTCCATATTCTGGTATTTACAGAAACGTGGTTAAGGCCTGACATATCTGATGCTTCTGTTTCCCCCACAATTTTTTCTACTTATAGATACGATAGAACACACAAAAATGGTGGAGGTGTTTTAATTGCTGTCAACTCTGTATTAGTTCAGCTTTCTGCAACTTTTGACATCTAATTTGTCAGTGTCAAAATTACTTTAATAACGTATTGCGTGTTCATATAACACCATCTGACATGGTGTTATACGCTACCCACTTAGAAGCTATTCGCTTTGTCACTTCGCTACTTTCCGATGTAGAGTTTGTAATTGTTCTTGGCGACTTTAATCTGCCTGACATCTCATGGTTTTCATCAGATGACCCTTCCTTGTTGTTGCCCTCCCCGTCACATTGCTTTGTCGATGGTCTCCTTAAGTGATCCGTAACATAAACGGTAGGTGATTAGATATTTTATTTGTTCTACAGTCTTCCGACTGCGTTGTTTCAAGGATTAGTCTCCTAGTAGTCCCCGAAGATAATTTTCATCCTACCGTGGACTTAACTATTATCACTATGGTAGGTACCAATTCGGCGCCTCGTATACGTTGTTTTCGTAAAGCTAGCTTTTTCAAGCTTAATGAACTAATTCTTGCTACAGACTGGTCTTATCTGTATTCCTGTGTAGATATGGAGGCTGCCGTTGGTTTCTTCTATAATACTATGTTTTCACTTTTCGATGCCTGTGTTCCATGTGTGGCCCATGTAGTGTCTGACAAGCCACCATGGAGTTATCTAATTTGCAAAATGTAAAATCTAGATATTATAAGAAGTACATAGTTGCTCGATCAAATTTTTCTGTGCTTAATGCACAATGTTATAAAAATTACATTTGGCGCTGTAAAGTACAGTTTTTCCCGTGATCCTAAGCGATTTTATAACTTCGTTAATACCAAACGTAAGGTAACCTTTTTTTACGTTTTGAAAACAATAAAGCAATCGATAATCAGGTCATTGCCGATATGTTTGCCGATTTTTTCAATACAACCTATTCCTCGGGCCAACACTTCATATCCCTATCAGTTGAATAGGTCTAATTGCATCTTTAATCCCGTGTTCGATGCAAGCTCGCTTCTCAGTGTGTTTACTACATTTATGCCCGTCTACTCACCAGGACCGGATGGGATACCAGGTTGTGTATTCTTAAATTCCCAAATTCTTAAATTATTTACATTGTCTGTTGAAACTTTCTCTTTCCCAACTATTTGGAAGGAATCTTTTATTATTCCTTTACATAAAAAAGGTAATAAATCAGAAGCCTCTAATTATAGAGGTATTTCCAAATTGTCCGCTATTCTGAAGGCTTTTGAGAAAATTATAACTTCCCAATTGCAACATTTCTGTAGTTCTATTCTTTCTTCTACCCAACACGGGTTCATAAAACGTAGGTCCTGCTACCACTAACCCATTAGAGATCATTTCTTTAGCGATCGATGGATTCATTTATACCGACTTCAGTAAGGCCTTTGATTCCGTTAACCATGCACTGCTTCTGTACAAGCTAAGCAAACTTGGGTTTCCTAGCCTTTTGCTATGTTGGATTTCCCAATATCTCAAACCTCTCTTTTAAAAACCATCAAAGTAACTTCGGGTGTGCCACAAGGTAGCCATCTAGGACCGTTGCTTTTTACCCTTTTTATAAATGACCTACCTTCAGTAGTAACTCATTCTCGTGTGCTTATGTATGCTGACGATGTTAAACTTTATCATAGTTTTAAAGATTCAGACTCTCCCCTTCTGCTTCAAGCAGATCTGAACAACTTGAAGACTTGGTGTGAAACTAATGTTAAACCTCAATGTTTTAAAGTGCTATGTCAAGTCATTTCATAAACCACCTTCCAATCAGTTACGTATTATCTTAATAATACACCTTTAAAACGTCTGAATGAGATGAATGATTTGGGTGTACTCATGGACCATGGTTTTGTCAAGCGATGGTCGAAAGAATTCGATGATCCTTACACAACTAAAACACTTTTTATTTCACTGGTCCGCCCTATTCTGGAGTACGGATCATATGTTTGGTCAACTCAATACGTATCACACCAAATAAAAATTGAATCCGTCCAAATTTTGCGTTTTGTTATTTAAACTGATAGACTCCTTCTTATTAATCTTTCCGCCTTACTAACTTGTAGAGTAATGCTGGGTACTTTGTTTATACACAAGCTTGTGAATGGACAAATAGATTCTCCTAATTTACTTAATCAAGTTAATCTATCTGTACCTTGTAGATTAACTAGAAATTATGTCCCTCTAACTTTAACTCGCTGCACCTTTAACTATACTTTACATGAACCTTTTCAAATACTTTGTTCCGTTTACAACCGCCTTTATCCTGTAATCGGATCAGAGCTTTCTATATTTCAACTCAAAACTTTAATTCTAAACTATCTAGCTCGTAGTTAGTTTAAATTATTATTGTAAATGTCATCCGTTGTCAACGCGATTTCGTCTTTTGCATGCTGTCTGATAGGGTTCTCGCGTAACAGGCACTGTCCTGGTGTCACGTGGGCCACTTGAACGTACTTGCATTGTAGACAATTTTTTAAATAAAGTATACACATAAACTTTTTGAATCCTTTTTATTCAATAATAAATATTCACCATGCAAGTGCAGCTCATCTGTTTTTTCCGCCGATCCAAGTGTGAGTACTTAGCAATTACCCACATAAGGGTAGTTAAAGAATGGTTAGCACACTGGCAAATCCGTATGAATTAAAACAAATGCAAGCAAGTTACGTTACGTTACCCTCAACAGACGAACATTCAAATACCAAGTGCCTCAACAACTTGACAAAAGAATAACTTGACATAGAAGTTAATATCCCCGTGATGCCCACAATTATTTGGTTTGGGCGGCAACTCCTGATGTGTGATCGTTCAATTATGACGATTAGGTTGGAAGACTTGACTTCGTCTTCTTTACTTATTACTGGCCTTGTGGCTCAGCAATGTCTCAATTTAAATAACAAAATAACGGCTTGTTGCCGGAGTACAATAAACACAAGTTGTGTCTTCTTTATTCAATATTAAACTGATTATAAAATTTACTTAAAACTAATACAAAGCCCATAGCCGGCAACGCCGGCTCAGCATAACTGATAAACAATTCAACTTGCGCAACGTCAAGTATCATGTTTCCAGCACTGACTTTGCATCGGGGCATTGCGCTGACAATGATGTGTCAGCGGAATGCGCATGCGAGGTTAGCCTAAATACTAATGATACAACAAGCGTGGGTTACTTGTTAACTATCCCCCCACTAAGTTCGTGACCGGCCTCGGTTACATTGTACTTGTCGATAGTTTCTTGCACCTTCTTCGATACCATTTTGCGCTTGTAGAGGTGGTAGATGACAATGAGACAGCTGAAGGCGACACTCATAATTATACCGCCGATGCACCAGTTGGCTTGGGTGTCAGATAATTCCAGATCTTCCTTAAACTCGCTGATAACTTGGAAGTTTCGGGTGTTCATCAACTGGAGTTGTGGTAAGCTTAGCACGGGGTCATGACTTATGATGTTGTGAAGTGGAGACCCTGCAACGGCTGGTCTCTTTTTTAATGCTTCTAGTTGAAGCGGTCAAAGGTGATGAGATAGGTGCCGTTGATGCTGATTTTTGGCCCGTCATCCACGCATACTCTCGCTATTTCGGCGATGGATCTTAGGTCGCTGGGTTGAGTTCGACAATTTGCCGTGCTTCCGGCATGTATGGCTCGAGCGCAAGTATCGCCCTTTGACACCTTGTACATCCTGAAGTTGCCAGAAAATCGCCGTCACAATCAGCTACGATGTTATCTTGTAGCTTTAGTATGGTGTGGTGATGGGATACAGGGTGAATTGCTATTTTGCTACAAACGGACTTAATCTTTGAATATGTGATTAATACATGGACAATATTTTCGGACTGGAGTACTTTTATGGAAGAGGCTTCCATCAGGCTAACTATAAGGACTTCTGAAGGGTGTTCATTAAGTATTGATTTCAAGTCACGATGATCAAAAATGGTGGGGTTTACTATGCCTGATTTAGCGAGAGTGATTGTAAGAATTAAATTTTGTATTTCTGTTGTTAACATTCTGTTTCGTGCCAAAAGTGCCTCATATAGATGGGGGCTGTCTACGAAGTTGGCTATCTTAGCCTTTATAATTTCATTTTCGGTAGAGGTTAGCTGATTGATTTGTTTTTGTGTTTCGGAATTTATAACTAATTGTATATTGTTTGCATTAATAAGCTTTGCCTCGGACAATTTATCTGTTTCATCTATAATATTGGTAAACTCTGTCAAATTACTGGAATGTCTAATAAACCCTTGTTGTTCCCAAATTAGTGCATTCCCATCCAATATGGGAATGTAGTCTGATCGTGAGTAATCAGAGATTCGAGAGTACGCTACCACTAGCATGTTAATAAACCATTGTGTTTTAATGCCTAACCTTAATTACTATCTGAGGTTGTCCTTATGGACCACCCTCCCTTTAATGAGAACCGTGGTTCCCAAATCTGCCTCTACCTTTTCCTCCGAGTATAACGGCGTTAGCTTGTTTCCAAGTTTTTTGTTGTTTTTCAAGAACACTGTCTCGCCTACCTCAAATACTCTGTTCTGTCTGTCCGGGTTGCACCTATCAAGTACTGCTTGTTGTGCTTTTTGAATTTTTTTCTTAACAGATAGTCTGACTTCTGTTGATGTGGCATGTTGATGTCAATCGGTCTTTCGTTTGCAACCGAGTGGATTGACTTGTTGTATTCTACTGTTGATCTTAATATCAGTTCAACAGTTTCGCTGGCTTTTCCATCTAGTATCGATGTGCAGTGTTTCGCCTGCATAAGAAGGAATTGGTGTAATGCCCATTACCTGTTTTTGCGGGTGTCTGTCATATTTGCAACAGCTTCTCTAACTAAGTTAGTCATTTTTGGAAAATAATAGTCACGAAGGATCTGTTTAGTGTTTTCTTGTGCCGCTCTATGCGCGCGGTTGTGTTCGGCCAAGATTATCTCTATCTGTTGGTTTTTGTCAGTGATGTCGGATACATAATTCTTGCAATACCAAAATTTGGTTGCAGGGAAACTTGAGACTAGACTATGTTGGAATCTGGCCAGTGATGGAAGATGGCAGTGAAATGCGTTCATCGCGTCTGCAATTATGAGTGGCTTTAGGGTTTCGAACAACGAATCTTTATCAGTGAAGTTGATCAGCTGGCGAATTTTTTGGCTAAATAATATGATTTTACGTTGTAGAGGAAAGCTTGGACAGCGACAATTCGCTGTGGATTGTTGGAGCGTCTGATTGAGGTACGTTTTGTAAGGCGTTTAAATTTTGCCTAGAAAGGGCGTCAGTCACGAATTTTTCTTTTCCTGGTTTGTACAATACGGTTGCATTATGTTCGTCTATGAAGGCTTTCCACCTTTTGATCTTGGCATTTGTGTTTCTTTCGGATACTGCAAAAGTTAGAGGTTGATGGTCAGTGAAGATTTTTATTTCTTTGGCACCATATAGGTAGTTACGTAGTTTTCCTAATGCCCATACAATGGCTAACAATTCTCTCTCGTTTGTTGCGTAGTGGTACTCGCTAGTCTTGAGAGTTCTTGAAATCATTGTTATCGGTCTGCCCCTTTGTGATAGGACAGCTCTAATGCCATTCATTGATGCATCCGTTGTCAGGTCAAATGACTGATGAAAATCTGGATGCATAAGGATGACATCTTCTGATGCCAGAATGTTACGCAACCGTTCGAATGAGTTTCGTTGGGTTTCATTAAATTTTACCTCAATTTTCCTCGACATGTGTTTACTGACCTTGCCATTTTCTCCCTTGAGTATGCTTGTTAGGGGGCTGCTATAGATGCAAAGTCTTTTATGAAGCTACTATAGTAGCTGGCTAATCCAAGGAAGGACCTGAGGCTGTAGAGGTTTTTTGGTTCAACATACTCTTGGATGGCCTTGACTTTTTAGGGATCAGTTTTTATTCCGTGTTTTGTCACTAAGAAACCTAGGAATTTAATACTTTCTTTGAAAAACTGAGTTTTTTCTTGTGAGAAAAATAATTTTCATATTACATATACGTAACATGTTTTTCCTATTTGTTTTCTTAGGACGTCATCTATGGCCCTTTGAAAAATGCTTGACGCGTTTTTTAAACCGAAAGTCAGACGGCAAAATTCGTACTTGCCGCCATTTACCGAGAACGAGGTTTTTTCCCGGTCTTGTTCCGCAAGGAAAATCTGGTGGTAACCTGACTTTAAGTCCAACGTTGTAAAAAATTTTGCCTTCCCCAGGTTCGCTAGAATCATAGGGATGCTGGGCATTGGGTAACGATCGGCAATAGTTAGCTCATTTAGCTTCCCAAAGTCGATTACAAGGCGCTTGTTCTTATCGCCGTTGATGTCGGTCCCTTTTTTATCAACAACCCAAGCTGGGCTGTTGTATGGTGACCTTGATGGTCTAATTAAACCATTCTTGAGTAAACATTCAATTTCTTTGTTTACAAAGTCCGATAAGCCCATTGGCAGTGGGTACCATTTGGAGTAGACTGGCTCATTGTCCACAGTTCTTACTGTGCCTACAACGGAGGGTAACGCCTCGTTAGAGGTTGAAAACGCCTTTTTCCTCTTTAGTACCATGTCTTTGAACTCCATTTTTATTGAGTCTTGTACAACTATGTCATTTAAGTTGGTAAAATTTACGTTAGAGCACTCATGGAACTCAATTTTTTCCTGTTTGCCTAAGTATCTTAGCTTGCTATCCCGAAGGTTCAACGTAACTTCCGCCTGCGTTAACAGGTCGAAGCCTATAATTGCGTCGAACGAGGTGAGCGTGTCTAACAGAAAGAAAGGAGCTGTTTGTCCAAAAATTTTTACTGAACATTTGTTTTTTATTGTACTGGAGCCGTGAATAGAGCTCACAGTGAAGGGCTTTTCGGCTGGTGTCACTACTTTTAGCTCCTTTACGGGCCTAATGTAGTTTTTAGCCGCCCCGGTGTCTATTAGAATTTTTAAATTTCTCCCAGCCAGTTGTCGTCTGATAAACGGCAGCCGGGAGCGTTCCCTAAAAAATTCACCGAATCATTAAGGTCAATGGATTCGTTTTCATCGTCGATACAGGCTACAGCTTCTTCTGCTGCCTACTCGTATTTATTATTTTGGTCAACATAGTTGCCTTGGGCTATGTTGTTGACACGTTGTCGTCTGGCGCCTGTAAAACGTTCTGAAGAGTTTGGTCTTTTCTGAGTCTGAGAAACTAAGCTCTGATTGTTGCCAAACTACGTGCGTTGTTTAAACCTGGACGAAGTATCGACTTCCATCGACACCGGACGTTCTTCCAGGCTTTCTTTTCTATTCTCCTGGTGAGTTTGCTGTTTTTTAAAAAAATGAGGGTTCTTTTCCTGACTTATATCATCCCTATTGCCTTTACCTTGTTTGTTGTGCGATCGGTACTTGCTACATTCGATCCCTTAATTTTTTTCTTCAGCGTATGATGCAGAGAAAACGCTGCGCTCAATGCTAGCCTCGGCTTCTTGGACCAATGCCAAAGCAGAAGGCAAGTCTTTTGGCTGCGCTGAGAATACTACTGCTCTCAGATTCTTCTTCAGGCCCGAAATGAAAGCATGTAGGGCATCTGCCCTGACCTCATTATTAAGTAATGCGGCCTGTTGGGGTTCATGGGACCTGACAATTTTGTTTGTCACCAACGTTAGCTTTCGTTCTACTTCCTCGTAATAGCTCATGAGGCTTAAGTCGCCCTGTCTCACCAACTCTAGTCCTTGTCGTAAAAGGCGTAACGACGTTTCGTCAGAGTAGGTGCAATCTAACCTAGCTATGATAGCGTCAAAGTTCAACACAATGTTGTGTGAGACTAACAACGCTCTAGCTGGTCCTCGGATTTTATTCCGAATTATTGTTACCGCTTGGTAGAAATTAGCGCTGCCCGCAAATGGTTTGAATAATTTGAAGGGATCAGTGGCAGATTACCTTCACGTACCTGCTACGTATTCATTTGCCACGCAGTCAAAATCGGGTACCGATTTTATAATGTCAAGTGGCAGGTCGCATCGAATGTTTTGGTCTACCGTTATTCTCTGGTTTGTTTCTACCTGTGGCGCTTCTATGCGCAAGTTAACTTAGTTAACAGCTGACTTAATTCTTCCCGGTGTCTTTCCTCCTGACGCTGTAAAGCGTTTTCTATCATGGCCTGTACTTGTTCTGGATTCATGTTAACTAAATTCTGCGTTTGGCTGACTGACTGATCGGGTTCTATATCCCACTCTTCGTCACTAAGATTTTCTACTTTGATTTGCCTACTAAGGTCAAATCGGCTCATTAGCCTGAATGCTGTTTGGGGCAGGTCAAAAAGATCGAGGGTGTATCTTGGCATGAATTAAATGTTTATTGAAAGATTATGTTTAATTGCACTTCGCTTAATTTAACACTTGATTGTTATCTTTCTCTCTTTTTTTTATTTTATTTTGGAACTATTAAGCTTTTTTTTTTTTTTAATATATTAGTAACCTTTTAAGTCAATACTTAATGAACTTACATGTTCTGAGACGTTCCTAGCTAGTTCCGCTAAATTTCCGTTGGGCGCCAGTTAATATGTTTAGGTAGTCCAGTGATCTCCACAATTATTTGGTTTGGGCGGCAACTCCTGATGTGTGATCGTTCAATTATGACGATTAGGTTGGAAGACTTGACTTCGTCTTCTTTACTTATTACTGGACTTGTGGCTCAGCAATGTCTCAATTTAAATAACAAAATAACGGCTTGTTGCGCTTGTGGAGGTGGTAGATGACAATGAGACAGCTGAAGGCGACACTCATAATTATACCGCCGATGCACCAGTTGGCTTGGGAGTCAGATAATTCCAGATCTTGCTTAAACTCGCTAATAACTTGTAAGATTTGGGTGTTGATCAACTGGAGTTGTGGTAAGCTTAGCACTGGGTCATGACTTATGATGTTGAGAAGTGGAGACCCTGCAACGGCTGGTCTCTTTTTTAATGCTTCTAGTTGGTTGGTGAATTTAGTCCCGTTGACCATGCTGAAGCGGTCAAAGGTGATGAGATAGGTGCCGTTGTTGCTGATTTTTGCCCCGTCATCCACGCTTACTCTCGCTGAACTTTCATTAATGATTATCACGCCGTCATCTATTTCGGTGATGGATCTTAGGTCGCTGGGTTGAGTTCGACAATTTGCCGTGCTTCCGGCATGTATGGCTCGAGCGCAAGTATCGCCCTTTGTCACCTTGTACATCCTGAAGTTGCCAGAAAATCGCCGTCACAATCAGCTACGATGTTATCTTGTAGCTGTAGTATGGTGTGGTGTTGGGATACAGGGTGAATTGCTATTTTGCTACAAACGGACTTAATCTTTGAATGTGTGATTAATACATGGACAATATTTTCGGACTGGAGTACTTTTATGGAAGAGGCTTCCATCAGGCTAACTATAGGGACTTCTGAAGGATGTTCATTAAGTATTGATTTCAAGTCACGAGAGTAGCGAGAGTGATTGTAAGAATTAAATTTTGTATTTCTGTTGTTAACATTCTGTTTCGTGCCATAAGTGCCTCATATAGATGGGGGCTGTCTACGAAGTTGGCTTTCTTAAACTTTGAGGTTAGCTGATTGATTTGTTTTTGTGTTTCGGAATTTATAACTATTTGTATATTGTTTGCATTAATAAGCTTTGCCTCGGACAATTTATCTGTTTCATCTATAATATTGGTAAACTCTGTCAAATTACTGGAATGTCTAATAAACCCTTGTTGTTCCCAAATTAGTGCATTCCCATCCAATATGGGAATGTAGTCTGATCGTGAGTAATCAGAGATTCGAGAGTACGCTACCACTAGCATGTTAATAAACCATTGTGTTTTAATGCCTAACCTTAATTACTATCTGAGGTTGTCCTTATGGACCACCCTCCCTTTAATGAGAACCGTGGTTCCCAAATCTGCCTCTACCTTTTCTTCCGAGTATAACGGCGTTAGCTTGTTTCCAAGTTTTTTGTTGTTTTTCAAGAACACTGTCTCACCTACCTCAAATACTCTGTTCTGTCTGTCCGGGTTGCACCTATCAAGTACTGCTTGTTGTGCTTTTTGAATTTTTTTCTTAACAGATAGTCTGACTTTTGTTGATGTGGCATGTTGATGTCAATCGGTCTTTCATTTGTAACCGAGTGGATTGACTTGTTGTATTCTACTGTTGATCCTAATATCAGTTCAACACTTTCGCTGGCTTTTCCATCTAGTTTTATACTCCTGGCTATGTCAGCCAGAGTGTTGTGGAATCGTTCTACCTGTCCGTTGGAGGTGCTGTGCAGCGGTGGTGCATTTACAATGTTTATATTGTAGTTGTTTTTCAGGAGTGATATGATCATTTCTGAGTTTAATGCAGCTTCATTGTCACAGTATATGGTTCTGATTTCAGGAAAAATATTAACCAGCTGGATGATGGGTGCTTTTATGTCCATTGCTGTTCGAGACAGAAGTGCTTGCACGACGGCAAACTTTGAAAACTTGTCAATGCAAGTTAGAAATAGTTTGCTGTCGTTGGAGAAGATATCGATGTGCAGTGTTTCGCCTGCATAAGAAGGAATTGGTGTAATGCCCATTACCTGTTTTTGCGGGTGTCTGTCATATTTGGATTTTGTGCAAATTTTGCAATTCGCAACAGCTTCTCTAGCTAAGTTAGTCATTTTTGGAAAATAATAGTCACGAATGAACTAATTCTTGCTACAGACTGGTCTTATCTGTATTCCTGTGTAGATATGGAGGCTGCCGTTGGTTTCTTCTATAATACTATGTTATCACTTTCTGATGCCTGTGTCCCACGAGTGGCCCATGTAGTGTCTGACAAGCCACCATGGAGTTATCTAATTTGCAAAATGTAAAATCTAGATATTATAAGAAGTACTAAAAATCGGGTCTGCCGTCAGATTTTTCTAATTACATAGTTGCTCGATCAAATTTTTCTGTGCTCAATGCACAGTGTTATAAAAATTACATTTGGCGTTGTAAAGTACAGTTTTTCCCGTGATCCTAAGCGATTTTATAACTTCGTTAATACCAAACGTAAGGTAACCTTTTTTACGTTTTGAAAACAATAAAGCAATCGATAATCAGGTCATTGCCGATATGTTTGCCGATTTTTTCAATACAACCTATTCCTCGGGCCAACTCTTCATATCCCTATCAGTTGAATAGGTCTAATTGCATCTTTAATCCCGTGTTCGATGCAAGCTCGCTTCTCAGTGTGTTTACTACATTTATGCCCCTCTACTCACCAGGACCGGATGGGATACCAGGTTGTGTATTCTTAAATTCCCAAATTCTTAAATTATTTACATTGTCTGTTGAAACTTTCTCTTTCCCAACTATTTGGAAGGAATCTTTTATTATTCCTTTACATAAAAAAGGTAATAAATCAGAAGCCTCTAATTATAGAGGTATTTCCAAATTGTCCGCTATTCTGAAGGCTTTTGAGAAAATTATAACTTCCCAATTGCAACATTTCTGTAGTTCTATTCTTTCTTCTACCCAACACGGGTTCATAAAACGTAGATCCTGCTACCACTAACCCATTAGAGATCATTTCTTTAGCGATCGATGGATTCATTTATACCGACTTCAGTAAGGCCTTTGATTCCGTTAACCATGCACTGCTTCTGTACAAGCTAAGCAAACTTGGGTTTCCTAGCCTTTTGCTATGTTGAATTTCCCAATATCTCACTGACCGTACTCAAAAAGTCCAATTTAAAACCTCTCTTTTAAAAACCATCAAAGTAACTTCGGGTGTGCCACAAGGTAGCCATCTAGGACCGTTGCTTTTTACCCTTTTTATAAATGACCTACCTTCAGTAGTAACTCATTCTCGTGTGCTTATGTATGCTGACGATGTTAAACTTTATCATAGTTTTAAAGATTCAGACTCTCCCCTTCTGCTTCAAGCAGATCTGAACAACTTGAAGACTTGGTGTGAAACTAATGTTAAACCTCAATGTTTTAAAGTGCTATGTCAAGTCATTTCATAAACCACCTTCCAATCAGTTACGTATTATCTTAATAATACACCTTTAAATCGTCTGAATGAGATGAATGATTTGGGTGTACTCATGGACCATGGTTTTGTCAAGCGATGGTCGAAAGAATTCGATGATCCTTACACAACTAAAACACTTTTTATTTCACTGGTCCGCCCTATTCTGGAGTACGGATCACATGTTTGGTCAACTCAATACGTATAACACCAAATAAAAATTGAATCCGTCCAAATTTTGCGTTTTGTTATTTAAACTGATAGACTCCTTCTTATTAATCTTTCCGCCTTACTAACTTGTAGAGTAATGCTGGGTACTTTGTTTATACACAAGCTTGTGAATGAACAAATAGATTCTCCTAATTTACTTAATCAGGTTAATCTATCTGTACCTTGTAGATTAACTAGAAATTATGTCCCTCTAACTTTAACTCGCTGCACCTTTAACTATACTTTACATGAACCTTTTCGAGTACTTTGTTCCGATTACAACCGCCTTTATCCTGTAATCGGATCAGAGCTTTCTATATTTCAACTCAAAACTTTAATTCTAAACTATCTAGCTCGTAGTTAGTTTAAATTATTATTGTAAATGTCATCCGTTGTCAACGCGATTTCGTCTTTTGCATGCTGTCTGATAGGGTTCTCGCGTAACAGGCACTGTCACGTGGGCCACTTGAACGTACTTCGCATTGTAGACAATTTTTTTTAATAAAGTATACACATAAACTTTTTGAATCCTTTTTATTCAATAATAAATATTCACCATGCAAGTGCAGCTCATCTGTTTTTTCCGCCGATCCAAGTGTGAGTACTTAGCAATTACCCACATAAGGGTAGTTAAAGAATGGTTAGCACACTGGCAAATCCGTATGAATTAAAACGAATGCAAGCAAGTTACGTTACGTTACCCTCAACAGACGAACATTCAAATACCAAGTGCCTCAACAACTTGACAAAAGAATAACTTGACATAGAAGTTAATATCCCCGTGATGCCCACAATTATTTGGTTTGGGCGGCAACTCCTGATGTGTGATAGTTCAATTATGACGATTAGGTTGGAAGACTTGACTTCGTCTTCTTTACTTATTACTGGCCTTGTGGCTCAGCAATGTCTCAATTTAAATAACAAAATAACGGCTTGTTGCTGGAGTACAATAAACACAAGTTGTGTCTTCTTTATTCAATATTAAACTGATTATAAAATTTACTTAAAACTAATACAAAGCCCATAGCCGGCAACGCCGGCAGCATAACTGATACACAATTCAACTTGCGCAACGTCAAGTATCATGTTTCCAGCACTGACTTTGCATCGGGGCATTGCGCTGACAATGATGTGTCAGGGGAATGCGCATGCGAGGTTAGCCTAAATACTAATGATACAACAAGCGTGGGTTACTTGTTAACTATCCCCCCACTAAGTTCGTGAACGGCCTCGGTTACATTGTACTTGTCGATAGTTTCGAGGTGGTTTCGTAGTTTAGAGGTGGTAGATGACAATGAGACAGCTGAAGGCGACACTCATAAACTTAAACTCGCTAATAACTTGTAAGATTTGGGTGTTGATCAACTGGAGTTGTGGTAAGCTTAGCACGGGGTCATGACTTATGATGTTGAGAAGTGGAGACCCTGCAACGGCTGGTCTCTTTTTTAATGCTTATAGTTGGTTGGTGAATTTAGTCCCGTTGACCATGCTGAAGCGGTCAAAGGTGAACACTTACTCTCGCTGAACTTTCATTAATGATTATCACGCCGTCATCTATTTCGGTGATGGATCTTAGGTCGCTGGGTTGAGTTCGACAATTTGCCGTGCTTCCGGCATGTATGGCTCGAGCGCAAGTATCGCCCTTTGTCACCTTGTACATCCTGAAGTTGCCAGAAAATCGCCGTCACAATCAGCTACGATGTTATCTTGATACAGGGTGAATTGCTATTTTGCTACAAACGGACTTAATCTTTGAATATGTGATTAATACATGGACAATATTTTCGGACTGGAGTACTTTTATGGAAGAGGCTTCCATCATGCTAACTATAGGGACTTCTGAAGGATGTTCATTAAGTATTGATTTCAAGTCACGATGATCAAAAATGGTGGGGTTTACTATGCCTGATTTAGCGAGAGTGATTGTAAGAATTAAATTTTGTATTTCTGTTGTTAACATTCTGTTTCGTGCCAAAAGTGCCTCATATAGATGGGGGCTGTCTACGAAGTTGGCTTTCTTAACCTTTATAATTTCATTTACGGTAGAGGTTAGCTGATTGATTTGTTTTTGTGTTTCGGAATTTATAACTCTTTGTATATTGTTTGCATTAATAAGCTTTGCCTCGGACAATTTATCTGTTTCATCTATAATATTGGTAAACTCTGTCAAATTACTGGAATGTCTAATAAACCCTTGTTGTTCCCAAATTAGTGCATTCCCATCCAATATGGGAATGTAGTCTGATCGTGAGTAATCAGAGATTCGAGAGTACGCTACCACTAGCATGTTAATAAACCATTGTGTTTTAATGCCTAACCTTAATTACTATCTGAGGTTGTCCTTATGGACCACCCTCCCTTTAATGAGAACCGTGGTTCCCAAATCTGCCTCTACCTTTTCTTCCGAGTATAACGGCGTTAGCTTGTTTCCAAGTTTTTTGTTGTTTTTCAAGAACACTGTCTCGCCTACCTCAAATACTCTGTTCTGTCTGTCCGGGTTGCACCTATCAAGTACTGCTTGTTGTGCTTTTTGAATTCTTTTCTTAACAGATAGTCTGACTTTTGTTGATGTGGCATGTTGATGTCAATCGGTCTTTCGTTTGTAACCGAGTGGATTGACTTGTTGTATTCTACTGTTGATCCTAATATCAGTTCAACACTTTCGCTGGCTTTTCCATCTAGTTTTATACTCCTGGCTATGTCAGCCAGAGTGTTGTGGAATCGTTCTACCTGTCCGTTGGAGGTGCTGTGCAGCGGTGGTGCATTTACAATGTTTATATTGTAGTTGTTTTTCAGGAGTGATATGATCATTTCTGAGTTTAATGCAGCTTCATTGTCACAGTATATGGTTCTGATTTCAGGAAAAATATTAACCAGCTGGATGATGGGTGCTTTTATGTCCATTGCTGTTCGAGACAGAAGTGCTTGCACGACGGCAAACTTTGAAAACTTGTCAATGCAAGTTAGAAATAGTTTGTTGTCGTTGGAGAAGATATCGATGTGCAGTGTTTCACCTGCATAAGAAGGAATTGGTGTAATGCCCATTACCTGTTTTTGCGGGTGTCTGTCATATTTGGATTTTGTGCAAATTTTGCAATTCGCAACAGCTTCTCTAGCTAAGTTAGTCATTTTTGGAAAATAATAGTCACGAATGAACTAATTCTTGCTACAGACTGGTCTTATCTGTATTCCTGTGTAGATATGGAGGCTGCCGTTGGTTTCTTCTATAATACTATGTTATCACTTTCTGATGCCTGTGTCCCACGAGTGGCCCATGTAGTGTCTGACAAGCCACCATGGAGTTATCTAATTTGCAAAATGTAAAATCTAGATATTATAAGAAGTACTAAAAATCGGGTCTGCCGTCAGATTTTTCTCATTACATAGTTGCTCGATCAAATTTTTCTGTGCTCAATGCACAATGTTATAAAAATTACATTTGGCGCTGTAAAGTACAGTTTTTCCCGTGATCCTAAGCGATTTTATAACTTCGTTAATACCAAACGTAAGGTAACCTTTTTTACGTTTTGAAAACAATAAAGCAATCGATAATCAGGTCATTGCCGATATGTTTGCCGATTTTTTCAATACAACCTATTCCTCGGGCCAACACTTCATATCCCTATCAGTTGAATAGGTCTAATTGCATCTTTAATCCCGTGTTCGATGCAAGCTCGCTTCTCAGTGTGTTTACTACATTTATGCCCGTCTACTCACCAGGACCGGATGGGATACCAGGTTGTGTATTCTTAAATTCCCAAATTCTTAAATTATTTACATTGTCTGTTGAAACTTTCTCTTTCCCAACTATTTGGAAGGAATCTTTTATTATTCCTTTACATAAAAAAGGTAATAAATCAGAAGCCTCTAATTATAGAGGTATTTCCAAATTGTCCGCTATTCTGAAGGCTTTTGAGAAAATTATAACTTCCCAATTGCAACATTTCTGTAGTTCTATTCTTTCTTCTACCCAACACGGGTTCATAAAACGTAGATCCTGCTACCACTAACATTAGAGATCATTTCTTTAGCGATCGATGTATTCATTTATACCGACTTCAGTAAGGCCTTAGATTCCGTTAACCATGCACTGCTTCTGTACAAGCTAAGCAAACTTGGGTTTCCTAGCTTTTTGCTATGTTGGATTTCCCAATATCTCACTGACCGTACTCAAAAAGTCCAATTTAAAACCTCTCTTTTAAAAACCATCAAAGTAACTTCGGGTGTACCACAAGGTAGCCATCTAGGACCGTTGCTTTTTACCCTTTTTATAAATGACCTACCTTCAGTAGTAACTCATTCTCGTGTGCTTATGTATGCTGACGATGTTAAACTTTATCATAGTTTTAAAGATTCAGACTCTCCCCTTCTGCTTCAAGCAGATCTGAACAACTTGAAGACTTGGTGTGAAACTAATGTTAAACCTCAATGTTTTAAAGTGCTATGTCAAGTCATTTCATAAACCACCTTCCAATCAGTTACGTATTATCTTAATAATACACCTTTAAAACGTCTGAATGAGATGAATGATTTGGGTGTACTCATGGACCATGGTTTTGTCAAGCGATGGTCGAAAGAATTCGATGATCCTTACACAACTAAAACACTTTTTATTTCACTGGTCCGCCCTATTCTGGAGTACGGATCATATGTTTGGTCAACTCAATACGTATCACACCAAATAAAAATTGAATCCGTCCAAATTTTGCGTTTTGTTATTTAAACTGATAGACTCCTTCTTATTAATCTTTCCGCCTTACTAACTTGTAGAGTAATGCTGGGTACTTTGTTTATACACAAGCTTGTGAATGGACAAATAGATTCTCCTAATTTACTTAATCAAGTTAATCTATCTGTACCTTGTAGATTAACTAGAAATTATGTCCCTCTTACTTTAACTCGCTGCACCTTTAACTATACTTTACATGAACCTTTTCAAATACTTTGTTCCGTTTACAACCGCCTTTATCCTGTAATCGGATCAGAGCTTTCTATATTTCAACTCAAAACTTTAATTCTAAACTATCTAGCTCGTAGTTAGTTCTAATTATTATTGTAAATGTCATCCGTTGTCAACGCGATTTCGTCTTTTGCATGCTGTCTGATAGGGTTCTCGCGTAACAGGCACTGTCCTGGTGTCACGTGGGCCACTTGAACGTACTTCGCATTGTAGACAATTTTTTAAATAAAGTATACACATAAACTTTTTGAATCCTTTTTATTCAATAATAAATATTCACCATGCAAGTGCAGCTCATCTGTTTTTTCCGCCGATCCAAGTGTGAGTACTTAGCAATTACCCACATAAGGGTAGTTAAAGAATGGTTAGCACACTGGCAAATCCGTATGAATTAAAACAAATGCAAGCAAGTTACGTTACGTTACCCTCAACAGACGAACATTCAAATACCAAGTGCCTCAACAACTTGACAAAAGAATAACTTGACTAGAAGTTAATATGTTTAGGTAGTCCCGTGATGCCCACAATTATTTGGTTTGGGCGGCAACTCCTGATGTGTGATCGACGATTAGGTTGGAAGACTTGACTTCGTCTTCTTTACTTATTACTGGACTTGTGGCTCAGCAATGTCTCCATTTAAATAACAAAATAAAGGCTTGTTGCTGGAGTACAATAAACACAAGTTGTGTCTTCTTTATTCAATATTAAACTGATTATAAAATTTACTTAAAACTAATACAAAGCCCATAGCCGGCAACGCCGGCAGCATAACTGATACACAATTCAACTTGCGCAACGTCAAGTATCATGTTTCCAGCACTGACTTTGCATCGGGGCATTGCGCTGACAATGATGTGTCAGCGGAATGCGCATGCGAGGTTAGCCTAAATACTAATGATACAACAAGCGTGGGTTACTTGTTAACTATTCCCCCACTAAGTTCGTGACCGGCCTCGGTTACATTGTACTTGTCGATAGTTTCTTGCACCTTCTTCGATACCATTTTGCGCTTGTAGAGGTGGTAGATGACAATGAGACAGCTGAAGGCGACACTCATAATTATACCGCCGATGCACCAGTTGGCTTGGGAGTCAGATAATTCCAGACCTTTTAACTTGTAAGATTTGGGTGTTGATCAAATGGAGTTGTGGTAAGCTTAGCACGGGGTCATGACTTATGATGTTGCGAAGTGGAGACCCTGCAACGGCTGGTCTCTTTTTTAATGCTTATAGTTGGTTGGTGAATTTAGTCCCGTTGACCATGCTAAAGCGGTCAAAGGTGATGAGATAGGTGCCGTTGTTGCTTGTTTTTGGCCCGTCATCCACGCTTACTCTCGCTGAACTTTCATTAATGAATATCACGCCGTCATCTATTTCGGTGATGGATCTTAGGTCGCTGGGTTGAGTTCGACAATTTGCCGTGCTTCCGGCATGTATGGCTCGAGCGCAAGTATCGCACTTTGTCACCTTGTACATCCTGAAGTTGCCAGAAAATCGCCGTCACAATCAGCTAGGATGTTATCTTGTAGCTGTAGTATGATGTGGTGTTGGGATACAGGGTGAATTGCTATTTTACTACAAACGGACTTAATCTTTGAATATGTGATTAATACATGGACAATATTTTCAGACTGGAGTACTTTTATGGAAGAGGCTTCCATCAGGCTAACTATAGGGACTTCTGAAGGATGTTCATTAAGTATTGATTTCAAGTCACGATGATCAAAAATGGTGGGGTTTACTATGCCTGATTTAGCGAGAGTGATTGTAAGAATTAAATTTTGTATTTCTGTTGTTAACATTCTGTTTCGTGCCAAAAGTGCCTCATATAGATGGGGGCTGTCTACGAAGTTGGCTTTCTTAACCTTTATAATTTCATTTACGGTAGAGGTTAGCTGATTGATTTGTTTTTGTGTTTCGGAATTTATAACTATTTGTATATTGTTTGCATTAATAAGCTTTGCCTCGGACAATTTATCTGTTTCATCTATAATATTGGTAAACTCTGTCAAATTACTGGAATGTCTAAAAAACCCTTGTTGTTCCCAAATTAGTGCATTCCCATCCAATATGGGAATGTAGTCTGATCGTGAGTAATCAGAGATTCGAGAGTACGCTACCACTAGCATGTTAATAAACCATTGTGTTTTAATGCCTAACCTTAATTACTATCTGAGGTTGTCCTTATGGACCACCCTCCCTTTAATGAGAACCGTGGTTCCCAAATCTGCCTCTACCTTTTCTTCCGAGTATAACGGCGTTAGCTTGTTTCCAAGTTTTTTGTTGTTTTTCAAGAACACTGTCTCGCCTACCTCAAATACTCTGTTCTGTCTGTCCGGGTTGCACCTATCAAGTACTGCTTGTTGTGCTTTTTGGATTTTTTTCTTAACAGATAGTCTGACTTTTGTTGATGTGGCATGTTGATGTCAATCGGTCTTTCGTTTGTAACCGAGTGGATTGACTTGTTGTATTCTACTGATGATCCTAATATCAGCTCAACACTTTCGCTGGCTTTTCCATCTAGTTTTATACTCCTGGCTATGTCAGCCAGATTGTTGTGGAATCGTTCTACCTGTCCGTTGGAGGTGCTGTGCAGCGGTGGTGCATTTACAATGTTTATATTGTAGTTGTTTTTCAGGAGTGATATGATCATTTCTGAGTTTAATGCAGCTTCATTGTCACAGTATATGGTTCTGATTTCAGGATAAATATTAACCAGCTGGATGATGGGTGATTTTATGTCCATTGCTGTTCGAGACAGAAGTGCTTGCACGACGACAAACTTTGAAAACTTGTCAATGCAAGTTAGAAATAGTTTGCTGTCGTTGGAGAAGATATCGATGTGCAGTGTTTCGCCTGCATAAGAAGGAATTGGTGTAATGCCCATTACCTGTTTTTGCGGGTGTCTGTCATATTTGGATTTGTGCAAATTTTGCAATTCGCAACAGCTTCTCTAGCTAAGTTAGTCATTTTTGGAAAATAATAGTCACGAAGGATCTGTTTAGTGTTTTCTTGTGCCGCTCTGTGCGCGCGGTTGTGTTCGGCCAAGATTATCTCTATCTGTTCGTTTTTGTCAGTGATGTCGGATACATAATTCTTGCAATACCAAAATTTGGTTGCAGGGAAACTTGAGACTAGGCTATGTTGGAATCTGGCCAGTGATGGAAGATGGCAGTGAAATGCGTTCATCGCGTCTGCAATTATGAGTGGCTTTAGGGTTTCGAACAACGAATCTTTATCAGTGAAGTTGATCAGGTGGCGAATTTTTTGGCCAAATAATATGATTTTACGTTGTAGAGGAAAGCTTGCTTCTTCTAAGATAATTTAATTTTTAAAGCAATTTACCGGTATGTCAGATGTGTCGATCGTGTAGGACAGCGACAATTCGCTGTGGATTGTTGGAGCATCTGATTGAGGTACGTTTTGTAAGGCGTTTAAATTTTGCCTAGAAAGGGCGTCAGTCACGAATTTTTCTTTTCCTGGTTTGTACAATACGGTTGCATTATGTTCGTCTATGAAGGCTTTCCACCGTTTGATCTTGGCATTTGTGTTTCTTTCGGATACTGCAAAAGTTAGAGGTTGATGGTCAGTGAAGATTTTTATTTCTTTGGCACCATATAGGTAGTTACGTAGTTTTCCTAATGCCCATACAATGGCTAACAATTCTCTCTCGTTTGTTGCGTAGTGGTACTCGCTAGTCTTGAGAGTTCTTGAAATCATTGTTATCGGTCTGCCCCTTTGTGATAGGACAGCTCTAATGCCATTCATTGATGCATCCGTTGTCAGGTCAAATGACTGATGAAAATCTGGATGCATAAGGATGACATCTTCTGATGCCAGAATGTTACGCAACCGTTCGAATGAGTTTCGTTGGGTTTCATTAAATTTTACCTCAATTTTCCTCGACATGTGTTTACTGACCTTGCCATTTTCTCCCTTGAGTATGCTTGTTAAGGGGGCTGCTATAGATGCAAAGTCTTTTATGAAGCTACTATAGTAGCTGGCTAATCCAAGGAAGGACCTGAGGCTGTAGAGGTTTTTTGGTTCAACATACTCTTAGATGGCCTTGACTTTTTAGGGATCAGTTTTTATTCCGTGTTTTGTCACTAAGAAACCTAGGAATTCAATACTTTCTTTGAAAAACTGAGTTTTTTCTTGTGAGAAAAATAATTTTCATATTAGCCTCACACAGACATTTTAGCACCATGTTAACATGTTTCACATGGTCCAACTCGTTTTCTGAGAAGACTTTTACGTCGTCTACATATACGTAACATGTTTTTCCTATTTGTTTTCTTAGGACGTCATCTATGGCCCTTTGAAAAATGCTTGACGCGTTTTTTAAACCGAAAGTTAGACGGCAAAATTCGTACTTGCCGCCATTTACCGAGAACGACGTTTTTCCCGGTCTTGTTCCGCAAGGAAAATCTGGTGGTAACCTGACTTTAAGTCCAACGTTGTAAAAAATTTTGCCTTCCCCACGTTCGCTAGAATCATAGGGATGCTGGGCATTGGGTAACGATCGGCAATAGTTAGCTCATTTAGCTTCCCAAAGTCGATTACAAGGCGCTTGTTCTTATCGCCGTTGATGTCGGTCCCTTTTTTATCAACAACCCAAGCTGGGCTGTTGTATGGTGACCTTGATGGTCTAATTAAACCATTCTTGAGTAAACATTCAATTTCTTTGTTTACAAAGTCCGATACGGCCATTGGCAGGGGGTACCATTTGGAGTAGACTGGCTCGTTGTCCACAGTTCTTACTGTGCCTACAACGGAGGGTAACGCCTCGTTAGAGGTTGAAAACGCCTTTTTCCTCTTTAGTACCATGTCTTTGAACTCCATTTTTATTGAGTCTTGTACAACTATGTCATTTAAGTTGGTAAAATTTACGTTAGAGCACTCATGGAACTCAATCTTTTCCTGTTTGCCTAAGTATCTTAGCTTGCTATCCCGAAGGTTCAACGTAACTTCCGCCTGCGTTAACAGGTCGAAGCCTATAATTGCGTCGAACGAGGTGAGCGTGTCTAACAGGAAGAAAGGAGCTGTTTGTCCAAAAATTTTTACTGAACATTTGTTTTTTATTGTACTGGAGCCGTGAATAGAGCTCACAGTGAAGGGCTTTTCGGCTGGTGTCACTACTTTTAGCTCCTTTACGGGCCTAATGTAGTTTTTAGCCGCCCCGGTGTCTATTAGAATTTTTAAATTTCTCCCAGCCAGTTGTCGTCTGATAAACGGCAGCCGGGAGCGTTCCCTAAAAAATTCACCGAATCATTAAGGTCAATGGATTCGTTTTCATCGTCGATACAGGCTACAGCTTCTTCTGCTGCCTGCTCGTATTTATTATTTTGGTCAACATAGTTGCCTTGGGCTATGTTGTTGACACGTTGTCGTCTGGCGCCTGTAAAACGTTCTGAAGAGTTTGGTCTTTTCTGAGTCTGAGAAACTAAGCTCTGTTTGTTGCCAAACTATGTGCGTTGTTTAAACCTAGACGAAGTATCGACTTCCATCGACACCGGACGTTCTTCCAGGCTTTCTTTTCTATTCTTCTGGTGAGTTTGCTGTTTTTTAAAAAAATGAGGGTTCTTTTCCTGACTCCTATCATCCCTATTGCCTTACCTTGATTTTTTTCTTCTAGCGCTCTAGCGTATGATGCAGAGATAACGCTGCGCTCAATGCTAGCCTCGGCTTCTTGGACCAATGCCAAAGCAGAAGGCAAGTCTTTTGGCTGCGTTAGGAATACTACTGCTCTCAGATTCTTCTTCAGGCCCGAATTGAAAGCATGTAGGGCATCTGCCCTGGCCTCATTATTAAGTAATGCGACCTGTTGGAGTTCATGGGACCTGACAATTTTGTTTGTCACCAACGTTAGCTTTCGTTCTACTTCGTCGTAATAGCTCATGAGGCTTAAGTCACCCTGTCTCACCAACTCTAGTCTTTGTCGTAAAAGGCGTAACGACGTTTTGTCAGAGTAGGTGCAATCTAACCTAGCTATGATAGCGTCAAAGTTCAACACAATGTTGTGTGAGACTAACAACGCTCTAGCTGGTCCTCGGATTTTATTCCGAATTATTGTTACCGCTTGGTAGAAATTAGCGCTGCCCGCAAATGGTTTGAATAATTCGAAGGCATCAGTGGCAGATTACCTTCATGCTACGTATTCATTTGCCACGCAGTCAAAATCGGGTACCGATTTTATAATGTCAAGTGGCAGGTCGCATCGAATGTTTTGGTCTACCGTTATTCTCTGGTTTGTTTCTACCTGTGGCGCTTCTATGCGCAAGTTAACTTAGTTAACAGCTGACTTAATTCTTCCCGGTGTCTTTCCTCCTGACGCTGTAAAGCGTTTTCTATCATGGCCTGTACTTGTTCTGGATTCATGTTAACTAAATTCTGCGTTTGGCTGACTGACTGATCGGGTTTTATATCGCACTCTTCGTCACTAAGATTTTCTACTTTGATTTGCCTACTAAGGTCAAATCGGCTCATTAGCCTGAATGCTGTTTGGGGCAGGTCAAAAAGATCGAGGGTGTATCTTGGCATGAATTAAATGTTTATTGAAAGATTATGTTTAATTGCACTTCGCTTAATTTAACACTTGATTGTTATCTTTCTCTCTTTTTTTTATTTTATTTTGGAACTATTAAGCTTTTTTTTTTTTAATTAATTAGTAACCTTTTAAGTCAATACTTAATGAACTTACATGTTCTGAGACGTTCCTAGCTAGTTCCGCTAAATTTCCGTTGGGCGCCAGTTAATATGTTTAGGTAGTCCAGTGATGTCCACAATTATTTGGTTTGGGCGGCAACTCCTGATGTGTGATCGTTCAATTATGACGATTAGGTTGGAAGACTTGACTTCGTCTTCTTTACTTATTACTGGTCTTGTGGCTCAGCAATGTCTCAATTTAAATTACAAAATAACGGCTTGTTGCCGGAGTACAATAAACACAAGTTGTGTCTTCTTTATTCAATATTGAACTGATTATAAAATAAACTTAAAACTAATACAAAGCCCATAGCCGGCAACGCCGGCTCAGCATAACTGATAAACAATTCAACTTGCGCAACGTCAAGTATCATGTTTCCAGCACTGACTTTGCATCGGGGCATTGCGCTGACAATGATGTGTCAGCGGAATGCGCATGCGAGGTTAGCCTAAATACTAATGATACAACAAGCGTGGGTTACTTGTTAACTATTCCCCCACTAAGTTCGTGACCGGCCTCGGTTACATTGTACTTGTCGATAGTTTCTTGCACCTTCTTCGATACCATTTTGCGCTTGTAGAGGTGGTAGATGACAATGAGACAGCTGAAGGCGACACTCATAATTATACCGCCGATGCACCAGTTGGCTTGGGTGTCAGATAATTCCAGATCTTCCTTAAACTCGCTGATAACTTGCTGATAACTTCATCAACTGGAGTTGTGGTAAGCTTAGCACGGGGTCATGACTTATGATGTTGAGAAGTGGAGACCCTGCAACGGCTGGTCTCTTTTTTAATGCTTCTAGTTGAAGCGGTCAAAGGTGATGAGATAGGTGCCATTGATGCTAATTTTTGGCCCGTCATCCACGCATACTCTCGCTATTTCGGCGATGGATCTTAGGTCGCTGGGTTGAGTTCGACAATTTGCCGTGCTTCCGGCATGTATGGCTCGAGCGCAAATATCGCCCTTTGACACCTTGTACATCCTGAAGTTGCCAGAAAATCGCCGTCGCAATCAGCTACGATGTTATCTTGTAGCTATAGTATGGTGTGGTGATGGGATACAGGGTGAATTGCTATTTTGCTACAAACGGACTTAATCTTTGAATATGTGATTAATACATGGACAATATTTTCGGACTGGAGTACTTTTATGGAAGAGGCTTCCATCAGGCTAACTATAGGGACTTCTGAAGGGTGTTCATTAAGTATTGATTTCAAGTCACGATGATCAAAAATGGTGGGGTTTACTATGCCTGATTTAGCGAGAGTGATTGTAAGAATTAAATTTTGTATTTCTGTTGTTAACATTCTGTTTCGTGCCAAAAGTGCCTCATAGAGATGGGGGCTGTCTACGAAGATAGCCAATCTTAGCCTTTATAATTTCATTTTCGGTAGAGGTTAGCTGATTGATTTGTTTTTGTGTTTCGGAATCTATAACTATTTGTATATTGTTTGCATTAATAAGCTTTGCCTCGGACAATTTATCTGTTTCATCTATAATATTGGTAAACTCTGTTAAATTACTGGAATGTCTAATAAACCCTTGTTGTTCCCAAATTAGTGCATTCCCATCCAATATGGGAATGTAGTCTGATCGTGAGTAATCAGAGATTCGAGAGTATGCTACCACTAGCATGTTAATAAACCATTGTGTTTTAATGCCTAACCTTAATTACTATCTGAGGTTGTCCTTATGGACCACCCTCCCTTTAATGAGAACCGTGGTTCCCAAATCTGCCTCTACCTTTTCTTCCGAGTATAACGGCGTTAGCTTGTTTCCAAGTCTTTTGTTGTTTTTTGTTGTTTTTTTTTTTTTGTTTTTACTGTCTCGCCTACCTCAAATACTCTGTTCTGTCTATCCGGGTTGCACCTATCAAGTACTGCTTGTTGTGCTTTTTGAATTTTTTTCTTAACAGATAGTCTGACTTCTGTTGATGTGGCATGTTGATGTCAATCGGTCTTTCGTTTGCAACAGAGTGGATTGACTTGTTGTATTCTACTGTTGATCTTAATATCAGTTCAACAGTTTCGCTGGCTTTTCCATCTAGTATCGATGTGCAGTGTTTCGCCTGCATAAGAAGGAATTGGTGTAATGCCCATTACCTGTTTTTGCGGGTGTCTGTCATATTTGGATTTTGTGCAAATTTTGCAATTCCCAACAGCTTCTCTAACTAAGTTAGTCATTTTTGGAAAATAATAGTCACGAAGGATCTGTTTAGTGTTTTCTTGTGCCGCTCTGTGCGCGCTATTGTGTTCGGCCAACATTATCTCTATCTGTTGGTTTTTGTCAGTGATGTCGGATACATAATTCTTGCAATACCAAAATTTGGTTGCAGGGAAACTTGAGACTAGACTATGTTGCAATCTGGCCAGTGATGGAAGATGGCAGTGAAATGCGTTCATCGCGTCTGCAATTATGAGTGGCTTTAGCGTTTCGAACAACGAATCTTTATCAGTGAAGTTGATCAGCTGGCGAATTTTTTGGCCAAATAATATGATTTTACGTTGTAGAGGAAAGCTTGGACAGCGACAATTCGCTGTGGATTGTTGGAGCGTCTGATTGAGGTACGTTTTGTAAGGCGTTTAAATTTTGCCTAGAAAGGGCGTCAGTCACGAATTTTTCTTTCCCTGGTTTGTACAATACGGTTGCATTATGTTCGTCTATGAAGGCTTTCCACCTTTTGATCTTGGCATTTGTGTTTCTTTCGGATACTGCAAAAGTTAGAGGTTGATGGTCAGTGAAGATTTTTATTTCTTTGGCACCATATAGGTAGTTACGTAGTTTTCCTAATGCCCATACAATGGCTAACAATTCTCTCTCGTTTGTTGCGTAGTGGTACTCGCTAGTCTTGAGAGTTCTTGAAATCATTGTTATCGGTCTGCCCCTTTGTGATAGGACAGCTCTAATGCCATTCATTGATGCATCCGTTGTCAGGTCAAATGACTGATGAAAATCTGGATGCATAAGGATGACATCTTCTGATGCCAGAATGTTACGCAACCGTTCGAATGAGTTTCGTTGGGTTTCATTAAATTTTACCTCAATTTTCCTCGACATGTGTTTACTGACCTTGCCATTTTCTCCCTTGAGTATGCTTGTTAAGGGGGCTGCTATAGATGCAAAGTCTTTTATGAAGCTACTATAGTAGCTGGCTAATCCAAGGAAGGACCTGAGGCTGTAGAGGTTTTTTGGTTCAACATACTCTTGGATGGCCTTGACTTTTTAGGGATCAGTTTTTATTCCGTGTTTTGTCACTAAGAAACCTAGGAATTTAATACTTTCTTTGAAAAACTGAGTTTTTTCTTGTGAGAAAAATAATTTTCATATTAGCCTCACACAGACATTTTAGCACCATGTTAACATGTTTCACATGGTCCAACTCGTTTTCTGAGAAGACTTTTACGTCGTCTACATATACGTAACATGTTTTTCCTATTTGTTTTCTTAGGACGTCATCTATGGCCCTTTGAAAAATGCTTGACGCGTTTTTTAAACCGAAAGTCAGACGGCAAAATTCGTACTTGCCGCCATTTACCGAGAACGAGGTTTTTTCCCGGTCTTGTTCCGCAAGGAAAATCTGGTGGTAACCTGACTTTAAGTCCAACGTTGTAAAAAATTTTGCCTTCCCCACGTTCGCTAGAATCATAGGGATGCTGGGCATTGGGTAACGATCGGCAATAGTTAGCTCATTTAGCTTCCCAAAGTCGATTACAAGGCGCTTGTTCTTATCGCCGTTGATGTCGGTCCCTTTTTTATCAACAACCCAAGCTGGGCTGTTGTATGGTGACCTTGATGGTCTAATTAAACCATTCTTGAGTAAACATTCAATTTCTTTGTTTACAAAGTCCGATAAGCCCATTGGCAGTGGGTACCATTTGGAGTAGACTGGCTCGTTGTCCACAGTTCTTACTGTGCCTACAACGGAGGGTAACGCCTCGTTAGAGGTTGAAAACGCCTTTTTCCTCTTTAGTACCATGTCTTTGAACTCCATTTTTATTGAGTCTTGTACAACTATGTCATTTAAGTTGGTAAAATTTACGTTAGAGCACTCATGGAACTCAATCTTTTCCTGTTTGCCTAAGTATCTTAGCTTGCTATCCCGAAGGTTCAACGTAACTTCCGCCTGCGTTAACAGGTCGAAGCCTATAATTGCGTCGAACGAGGTGAGCGTGTCTAACAGGAAGAAAGGAGCTGTTTGTCCAAAAATTTTTACTGAACATTTGTTTTTTATTGTACTGGAGCCGTGAATAGAGCTCACAGTGAAGGGCTTTTCGGCTGGTGTCACTACTTTTAGCTCCTTTACGGGCCTAATGTAGTTTTTAGCCGCCCCGGTGTCTATTAGAATTTTTAAATTTCTCCCAGCCAGTTGTCGTCTGATAAACGGCAGCCGGGAGCGTTCCCTAAAAAATTCACCGAATCATTAAGGTCAATGGATTCGTTTTCATCGTCGATACAGGCTACAGCTTCTTCTGCTGCCTGCTCGTATTTATTATTTTGGTCAACATAGTTGCCTTGGGCTATGTTGTTGACACGTTGTCGTCTGGCGCCTGTAAAACGTTCTGAAGAGTTTGGTCTTTTCTGAGTCTGAGAAACTAAGCTCTGTTTGTTGCCAAACTACGTGCGTTGTTTAAACCTAGACGAAGTATCGACTTCCATCGACACCGGACGTTCTTCCTGGCTTTCTTTTCTATTCTCCTGGTGAGTTTGCTGTTTTAAAAAAAATGAGGGTTCTTTTCCTGACTTATATCATCCCTATTGCCTTTACCTTGTTTGTTGTGCGATCGGTACTTGCTACATTCGATCCCTTAATTTTTTTCTTCAGCGTATGATGCAGAGAAAACGCTGCGTTCAATGCTAGCCTCGGCTTCTTGGACCAATGCCAAAGCAGAAGGCAAGTCTTTTGGCTGCGCTGGGAATACTACTGCTCTCAGATTCTTCTTCAGGCCCGAAATGAAAGCATGTAGGGCATCTGCCCTGACCTCATTATTAAGTAATGCGGCCTGTTGGGGTTCATGGAACCTGACAATTTTGTTTGTCACCAACGTTAGCTTTCGTTCTACTTCGTTGTAATAGCTCATGAGGCTTAAGTCGCCCTGTCTCACCAACTCTAGTCCTTGTCGTAAAAGGCGTAACGACGTTTCGTCAGAGTAGGTGCAATCTAACCTAGCTATGATAGCGTCAAAGTTCAACACAATGTTGTGTGAGACTAACAACGCTCTAGCTGGTCCTCGGATTTTATTCCGAATTATTGTTACCGCTTGGTAGAAATTAGCGCTGCCCGCAAATGGTTTGAATAATTCGAAGGCATCAGTGGCAGATTACCTTCATGCTACGTATTCATTTGCCACGCAGTCAAAATCGGGTACCGATTTTATAATGTCAAGTGGCAGGTCACATCGAATGTTTTGGTCTTCCGTTATTCTCTGGTATGTTTCTACCTATGGCGCTTCTATGCGCAAGTTATTTATCTGCTGTTGCAGCTGACTTAATTTTTCCCGGTGTCTTACCTCCTGACGCTGTACAGCGTTTTCTATCATGGCCTGTACTTGTTCTGGATTCATGTTAACTAAATTCTGCGTTTGGCTGACTGACTGATCGGGTTCTATATCCCACTCTTCGTCACTAAGATTTTCTACTTTGATTTGCCTACTAAGGTCAAATCGGCTCATTAGCCTGAATGCTGTTTGGGGCAGGTCAAAAAGATCGAGGGTGTATCTTGGCATGAATTAAATGTTTATTGAAAGATTATGTTTAATTGCACTTCGCTTAATTTAACACTTGATTGTTATCTTTCTCTCTTTTTTTTATTTTATTTTGGAACTATTAAGCTTTTTTTTTTTTAAATTAATTAGTAACCTTTTAAGTCAATACTTAATGAACTTACATGTTCTGAGACGTTCCTAGCTAGTTCCGCTAAATTTCCGTTGGGCGCCAGTTAATATGTTTAGGTAGTCCAGTGATGTCCACAATTATTTGGTTTGGGCGGCAACTCCTGATGTGTGATCGTTCAATTATGACGATTAGGTTGGAAGACTTGACTTCGTCTTCTTTACTTATTACTGGCTTTGTGGCTCAGCAATGTCTCAATTTAAATAACAAAATAACGGCTTGTTGCGCTTGTGGAGGTGGTAGATGACAATGAGATAGCTGAAGGCGACACTCATAATTATACCGCCGATGCACCAGTTGGCTTGGGAGTCAGATAATTCCAGATCTTCCTTAAACTCGCTGATAACTTGTAAGTTTTGGGTGTTCATCAACTGGAGTTGTGGTAAGCTTAGCACGGGGTCATGACTTATGATGTTGAGAAGTGGAGACCCTGCAACGGCTGGTCTCTTTTTTAATGCTTCTAGTTGGTTGGTGAATTGAGTCCCGTTGACCATGCTGAAGCGCTCAAAGGTGATGAAATAGGTGCCGTTGATGCTGGTTTTTGACCCGTCATCCACGCTTACTCTCGCTGAACTTTTATTGATGATTATCACGCCATCATCTATTTCGGCGATGGATCTTAGGTCGCTGGGTTGAGTTCAACAATTTGCCGTGCTTCCGGCATGAATGGCTCAAGTGCGCAAGAGCGCAAGTATCGCACTTTGACACCTTGTACATCCTGAAGTTGCCAGAAAATCGCCGACACAATCAGCTACGATGTTATCTTGTAGCTATAGTATGGTGTGGTGATGGGATATAGGGTGAATTGCTATTTTGCTACAAACGGACTTAATCTTTGAATATGTGATTAATACATGGACAATATTTTCGGACTGGAGTACTTTTATGGAAGAGGCTTCCATCAGGCTAACTATAGGGACTTCTGAAGGGTGTTCATTAAGTATTGATTTCCAGTCACGATGATCAAAAATGGTGGGGTTTACTATGCCTGATTTAGCAAGAGTGATTGTAAGAATTAAATTTTGTATTTCTGTTGTTAACATTCTGTTTCGTGCCAAAAGTGCCTCATATAGATGGGGGCTGTCTACGAAGTTGGCTTTCTTAGCCTTTATAATTTCATTTACGGTAGAGGTTAGCTGATTGATTTGTTTTTGTGTTTCGGAATTTATAACTATTTGTATATTGTTTGCATTAATAAGCTTTGCCTCGGACAATTTATCTGTTTCATCTATAATATTGGTAAACTCTGTCAAATTACTGGAATGTCTAATAAACCCTTGTTGTTCCCAAATTAGTGCATTCCCATCCGATATGGGAATGTAGTCTGATCGTGAGTAATCAGAGATTCGAGAGTACGCTACCACTAGCATGTTAATAAACCATTGTGTTTTAATGCCTAACCTTAATTACTATCTGAGGTTGTCCTCATGGACCACCCTCCCTTTAGTGAGAACCGTGGTTCCCAAATCTGCCTCTACCTTTTCTTCCGAGTATAACGGCGTTAGCTTGTTTCCAAGTCTTTTGTTGTTTTTCAAGAACACTGTCTCGCCTACCTCAAATACTCTATTCTGTCTGTCCGGGTTGCACCTATCAAATACTGCTTGTTGTGCTTTTTGAATTTTTTTCTTAACAGATAGTCTGACTTCTGTTGATGTGGCATGTTGATGTCAATCGGTCTTTCGTTTGTAACCGAGTGGATTGACTTGTTGTATTCTACTGTTGATCTTAATATCAGTTCAACAGTTTCGCTGGCTTTTCCATCTAGTTTTATACTCCTGGCTATGTCAGCCAGATTGTTGTGGAATCGTTCTACCTGTCCGTTGGAGGTGCTGTGCAGCGGTGGTGCATTTACAATGTTTATATTGTAGTTGTTTTTCAGGAGTGATATGATCATTTCTGAGTTTAATGCAGCTTCATTGTCACAGTACATGGTTTTGATTTCAGGAAAAATATTAACCAACTGGATTTTTATGTCCATTGCTGTTCGAGACAGAAGTGGTTGCACGACGGCAAACTTTGAAAACTTGTCAATGCAAGTTAGAAATAGTTTGCTGTCGTTGGAGAAGATATCGATGTGCAGTGTTTCACCTGCATAAGAAGGAATTGGTGTAATGCCCATTACCTGTTTTTGCGGGTGTCTGTCATATTTGGATTTTGTGCAAATTTTGCAATTCGCAACAGCTTCTCTAACTAAGTTAGTCATTTTTGGAAAATAATAGTCACGAAGGATCTGTTTAGTGTTTTCTTGTGCCGCTCTATGCGCGCGGTTGTGTTCGGCCAAGATTATTTCTATCTGTTGGTTTTTGTCAGTGATGTCGGATACATAATTCATAAATAAAATACATAAATTTTCCAAAATTTGGTTGCAGGGAAACTTGAGACTAGACTATGTTGGAATCTGGCCAGTGATGGAAGATGGCAGTGAAATGCGTTCATCGCGTCTGCAATTATGAGTGGCTTTAGGGTTTCGAACAACGAATCTTTATCAGTGAAGTTGATCAGCTGGCGAATTTTTTGGCCAAATAATATGATTTTACGTTGTAGAGGAAAGCTTGGACAGCGACAATTCGCTGTGGATTGTTGGAGCGTCTGATTGAGGTACGTTTTGTAAGGCGTTTAAATTTTGCCTAGAAAGGGCGTCAGTCACGAATTTTTCTTTTCCTGGTTTGTACAATACGGTTGCATTATGTTCGTCTATGAAGGCTTTCCACCTTTTCATCTTGGCATTTGTGTTTCTTTCGGATACTGCAAAAGTTAGAGGTTGATGGTCAGTGAAGATTTTTATTTCTTTGGCACCATATAGGTAGTTACGTAGTTTTCCTAATGCCCATACAATGGCTAACAATTCTCTCTCGTTTGTTGCGTAGTGGTACTCGCTAGTCTTGAGAGTTTTTGAAATCATTGTTATCGGTCTGCCCCTTTGTGATAGGTCAGCTCTAATGCCATTCATTGATACATCCGTTGTCAGGTCAAATGACTGATGAAAATCTGGATGCATAAGGATGACATCTTCTGATGCCAGAATGTTACGCAACCGTTCGAATGAGTTTCGTTGGGTTTTTTATTAAATTTTACCTCAATTTTCCTCGACATGTGTTTACTGACCTTGCCATTTTCTCCCTTGAGTATGCTTGTTAAGGGGGCTGCTATAGATGCAAAGTCTTTTATGAAGCTACTATAGTAGCTGGCTAATCCAAGGAAGGACCTGAGGCTGTAGAGATTTTTTGGTTCAACATACTCTTGGATGGCCTTGACTTTTTAGGGATCAGTTTTTATTCCGTGTTTTGTCACTAAGAAACCTAGGAATTTAATACTTTCTTTGAAAAACTGAGTTTTTTCTTGTGAGAAAAATAATTTTCATATTAGCCTCACACAGACATTTTAGCACCATGTTAACATGTTTCACATGGTCCAACTCGTTTTTTGAGAAGACTATTACGTCGTCTACATATACGTAACATGTTTTTCCTATTTGTTTTCTTAGGACGTCATCTATGGCCCTTTGAAAAATGCTTGACGCGTTTTTTAAACCGAAAGGCAGACGGCAAAATTCGTACTTGCCGTCATTTACCGAGAACGACGTTTTTTCCCGGTCTCGTTCGCTAGAATCATAGGGATGCTGGGCATTGGGTAACGATCGGCAATAGTTAGCTCATTTAGCTTCCCAAAGTCGATTACAAGGCACTTGTTCTTATCGCCGTTGATGTCGGTCCCTTTTTTATCAACAACCCAAGCTGGGCTGTTGTATGCTGACCTTGATGGTCTAATTAAACCATTCTTGAGTAAACATTCAATTTCTTTGTTTACAAAGTCCGATAAGCCCATTGGCAGTGGGTACCATTTGGAGTAGACTGGCTCGTTGTCCACAGTTCTTACTGTGCCTACAACGGAGGGTAACGCCTCGTTAGAGGTTGAAAACGCCTTTTTCCTCTTTAGTACCATGTCTTTGAACTCCATTTTTATTGAGTCTTGTACAACTATGTCATTTACGTTGGTAAAATTTACGTTAGAGCACTCATGGAACTCAATTTTTTCCTGTTTGCCTAAGTATCTTAGCTTGCTATCCCGAAGGTTCAACGTAACTTCCGCCTGCGTTAACAGGTCGAAGCCTATAATTGCGTCGAACGAGGTGAGCGTGTCTAACAGAAAGAAAGGAGCTGTTTGTCCAAAAATTTTTACTGAACATTTGTTTTTTATTGTACTGGAGCCGTGAATAGAGCTCACAGTGAAGGGCTTTTCGGCTGGTGTCACTACTTTTAGCTCCTTTACGGGCCTAATGTAGTTTTTAGCCGCCCCGGTGTCTATTAGAATTTTTAAATTTCTCCCAGCCAGTTGTCGTCTGATAAACGGCAGCCGGGAGCGTTCCCTAAAAAATTCACCGAATCATTAAGGTCAATGGATTCGTTTTCATCGTCGATACAGGCTACAGCTTCTTCTGCTGCCTGCTCGTATTTATTATTTTGGTCAACATAGTTGCCTTGGGCTATGTTGTTGACACGTTGTCGTCTGGCGCCTGTAAAACGTTCTGAAGAGTTTGGTCTTTTCTGAGTCTGAGAAACTAGCTCTGTTTGTTGCCAAACTATGTGCGTTGTTTAAACTTAGACGAAGTATCGACTTCCATCGACACCGGACGTTCTTCCAGGCTTTCTTTTCTATTCTTCTGGTGAGTTTGCTGTTTTTTAAAAAAATGAGGGTTCTTTTCCTGACTCCTATCATCCCTATTGCCTTACCTTGATTTTTTTCTTCTAGCGCTCTAGCGTATGATGCAGAGATAACGCTGCGTTCAATGCTAGCCTCGGCTTCTTGGACCAATGCCAAAGCAGAAGGCAAGTCTTTTGGCTGCGTTAGGAATACTACTGCTCTCAGATTCTTCTTCAGGCCCGAAATGAAAGCATGTAGGGCATCTGCCCTGACCTCATTATTAAGTAATGCGACCTGTTGGAGTTCATGGGACCTGACAATTTTGTTTGTCACCAACGTTAGCTTTCGTTCTACTTCGTCGTAATAGCTCATGAGGCTTAAGTCACCCTGTCTCACCAACTCTAGTCTTTGTCGTAAAAGGCGTAACGACGTTTTGTCAGAGTAGGTGCAATCTAACCTAGCTATGATAGCGTCAAAGTTCAACACAATGTTGTGTGAGACTATCAACGCTCTAGCTAGTCCTCGGATTTCATTCCGAATTATTGTTACCGCTTGGTAGAAATTAGCGCTGCCCGCAAATGGTTTGAATAATTCGAAGGCATCAGTGGCAGATGCGACTCTGTACTGTAAGGAAACGTAACGAAAAGCAATATTGAATCCATAGAAAGGCACAGTTTGAAGTGGTCAGCACTATCACGGAGCAGCTTAGTACATCCGAACGAAAACGAACAAAAAGATCTACATATTTTTAAGGTAATACCGGAAACAAATACACAAATGCACAAGCAACTGCAAATGGTTTCACCATCATCAACAGATTTCGATTTTTTCTATCGACTTTTCATTGGGATATGCCTGCTATAAAACTTCTAGTTCACTTGGTTCAGGTATCAATACAGGGGGATTCATCTTGAGCTGCATAGCCAAATAAAACCTTAATAGAGACTTTGATATCGCGAAATGGGGAATATTTTTATTCAGCTGTGTTTTTAATCAGATAAAGCTTGATTTGAAAAAAACGTCCAACTTTAAAATGACGACCGGATTAATATCCAACAAAGTAGTGCAATGTTTTAATATCCTAGTTCGTCGGGTACAATATCATCTTTACCTTTTTGATAAAACATTATAGACTTAAACTGCTTGAAGGGAAATATTCAACGATCATATTACTAGTTGACTTTTCTTTTTTTACATTTCCTTTCAAATTTTTGTGGGCTAAATCAGTCGCTTGGTAAATCGAAAAATTGCTCGAAAAATTACGCAATAGAAAAAGTAAGCAGCAGCATCAATCTTAGTGACGTTAGGCCTCATTTGGATGACTAAAGAAGATGAACTCTGCGGAAAGGCCCAGAGGCATACACGGGGAGTTACCGTGTATTTCTCTCAGAAATTGGGCAAATATTTGGTCGATTATAATTAATTTCACCAGTGGTGGTACGAGATAAATTGCTTGTACAACGCAATGCTTAAAAAATGGAGCTTACTAGCAATGGAGCAAAACAATGGTTTGGTTGGTACAATGGCTTATCGTGAGGATCTTCAAGAGCTAAGCAAGATGAAAATGCCTAGATATATTTTTAATGGAAAAGAAAGACTTGAATGACACACCTGAGTGGATGCATCCAAAAGGGCACATGGAGCAGCTGTATACATTTAGGTTACATACAATAATGATGCAAGCAAGTCGTCCCTGCCGACTTTGAGTATACCCTGTACCAAGTAGAGTAACTGTATTAAATCAAACTCCTTAAAATTTGCCATCAGTTTAAACTAAAATTTTCCTCACAAGCGGCAGCAACGAAGGCATGCTAACTCGCTCACACTTACTACGCAATGTCGCACTGGGCATTTCAGTACAAATTGTACATAGATATATCTTGCCCGATTTTAACGAAATTTGGTCAGCTGATACCATTTGGCCATATTATTGGGTGTGCCAAATAAGAATACTCTACCTTTAAAATAACACTAGTTATTCGTTTTTCCTGAATTTCGGGGGCGGAAGTGGGCGTGGCGAAAATTGGAAACAAACTTGATCTGCGTAAACACTACAGGAATGCTGACACCAAATTTGGTTACTCTAGCTCTTGTAGTCTCTGAGATCCACGTGTTCATACGGACGGACGGACGGACGGACGGACGGACAGACGGACATGTCTCAATCGACTCGGCTGTTGATGCTGATTAAGAATATATATACTTTATGGGGTCGGAAATGTCTCCTTCTGCCTGTTACATACATTTAGCGTCTTTAATATACCCTTTTACCCTATGGGTATAGGGTATAATTACCAGATTTCAGTGAAACTACTGTGCCAAAAGTTTGGAGTGCTGCCATTGGAAAAAGATTATCTGACGACATTGTTAAGAAATCAAACACCAATATTTGATTCAACATAAAGCGTGATGAATCAACAATTGCGTATCAATATTATAAAACAACAATTAATTGATATATGCCATGTAAGATCAGACTCATTTAAGACATTTCAATGGTATATTACGATGACCACATACTTTTGGTGATTGTCATGTACTTACTAATGTTCACCATGACCAAGAAAGCCCATTCAAAATAACAGCAAAATAGGAAATTTGGCAATGGATATTAAGATTCCCATATCAAGCACGGAGATCAGTTCCTTGTAATATCATCAAATGAGTTAAAACAAAGCCACCAAGTCACGCACGAGAACTACATACATATGTACAGATAAGTAATCTGTATTATCAATTGTCAGCACTTGTGAATTTCAGCTGTTTAACAATTAACCATCAAACATGTGTCAAGTTATACACACAAATAAAGCAGTCGTCTGGTTTTATATGTATTATAAGAACAATTGCATCTTCGCTATAACATTACCAATGAATCTATCGGCAGTATATGATGAAACCATCTGAAGCGTCACTTTTCAACAAGGATGACAATAAGTGTGACTGGGCATCGTATCAAAACGACTGGTACAATGATATTATTATACGCTCGTTTTGGGGATTTCCCCACTATAATGACGAATGCAACCAATGCAAGCACTGCTTCAACTAAAGTTCATCTTAGTTACAATGAACTTGATAACCTCAGCAGTTAATTGTGGCTCAACCTCAAAATGAATTTACCACACGAGATTGGGGCCATTCAACATCACAACATAGCAACGTTCCGCACTAATAATATCCATAATGCAGCAGAAGACCAAAACCCAGAAGTACATATTATTGTCTTCAACAAATGACGTCACCCACTACTGAAATTAAGAGGAAAACTAGTAGTCAACCAAACAACCAGACTCATCGACCATTGGAAATCAACAATTGATTAATGTTACACAATTGTTTGACGCCCGGGTGCACGTTGGTTTAAATGCATGATTAATACAACGGCTATGCACATAACATTAAAGGCGAACTCAGGTTTTTGCTTAGAATAGAACTAACCACAATGAAATTTCATGTACACTGTAATAACACTCTATTTTTAAACCACATACAACAAATTCTACCCCTTACTATGCTTACTCAGACTATTGGATTTATCGTAGGAATAAGGACCCCTAAATGTACTACATATAGCCCCCTGAATTCAGAGTCATGTATATAAACTCGACCTGTTTCCTAATAAAATCAGTACTAAACCAATTCTTCTCTATTGAATTACTCTGAAATCAACAGGTGAGCATCGCTGTGTCTTTGGCCCCCATTTTCATGATCTCTTCGAAGTCCACCCAATTTCAAGTTTGAAGCTTGTGACATCCTTGTGTCACTAGTTCATGTGCCAGCGGCAAACAATTTTACAAATCATAAAACTTATAACAGTATCGTCGCGGTTGAGCATTTTTCATCCATTCACCGAAGTTTCTGCGCGCTTATGTTTTGAAGAATGGTTACTAAGGAACCAAAGTTTAACGAAAACGCGGTTGTTTTGTCCAAATTGGTTCAGTTCTTCTTGAAATATAAATAGTGTAACTAAAATGTAACTAACACAATAAATTTTGTGGAGTCTAACGACTCTGTATGGAAACTCCAATGTTGACTGTGACTGTGTTTGTAACATGACTTTGTATTTTACAGTGTTATTGCGAGCATCTTGCATTGTATTTCCGATTTTAAATAAGTTTTCGTCGAAAGACAACTTTCCGATTTCAAGCCAAACTATTCGGTTTCAAGTTATTTAACTTTTAGTCAGTGGAGCTAAAAGTAATTGTCCATTTTGAATAATTTTATATTGCTTTGATCCGCCTTATACTTTTCTATTTATCTTTAATATGCTGCGTAAAGTATAATTCATGAAAGATACAGCCATAGAAGTCACCAGCTCTTGTGTCCAAACGTTTTTAATCGAAATGACTTTCCATGTTCCATGTGTGACCCATGTAGTGGATTTTGTTAGGTGCTGTAAACTACAGTTTTCCCGTCATCCCATTTAAATATCGTCAACGCCAAACGTAAGGGTAGCAGTGCACTCGTAGTTTTCGTATTTTACCATAAACATAATAAAGCAACCGATGATTAGGCCATAGCTGATATGGAGCATTGTGATTCATATCCATATCCCTATCAGTTGAATAGGTCTCATTACAAAATTAATCCTGCACGATATTTTTATACCTTTGCAAACTTTTGGTCAAAAGTTTGCAACGCATAAAAGGAACCACCTCCGACTATATAAAGTATATATATTCTTGATCAGCAAGATGAGCCGTCCGTCCGTCTGTCTGGATCAACGGAATCTCCTCCAAGACCCTTTAAGCTACAGAGCTGAAATTGTGCACCTAGGCTTCTTTTTGGTGCAGGCATTGTATATCTCGGAATGAGTATATCATATAGCTCCCAAAGGATCGATATGTAATAACTTTGTTGTTTTCCAATAAAATATCACAGAAGCCGGTATTTATATAATTTCTAATATATCCACCAAGTTTCATCAAAATCGGTTGACTATATCATATAGCTCCCATAGGAACGATCGGTCATAAATATGGATTTCGAGCAATAACTTGGTTGTTTTAAAAGCGATTAGCCAAAAATTTGGTATTTGTCAGTTTTACGTACTTTCTAATACATCTATCAAGTTTTTTTAGAATCGTTTTACTCTATCATATAGCTTCCATAGGAACGATCGGCTAGAAAAATAGTTTTATATGCATAACTTGCCTATTTTAAGAGTGACTCTCACCAAATTTGGTCTGTGTAAGTTTGGTATAAGTAGAAATGTGTTTAGTGAGTGTTTCACTAGAATCGGCCGACTATATGCTATTGCTTCCATAGGAATAATCGGACGAAAAAAAATTTGTTTATTAAAAAGTTTGCAAAGGCATGGCCGAAGTTAGCCCGTTCTTATAGTTTTATTTATTTTTGATTATTTGACCATTTGACAATTCCGCGAATTTACTCAACCGTGACGAATTTCCAGTCGTCATTTTAAAGTTGGATGCTTTTTTTAAATCAAGCTGTATCTGATTAAAAATACAGCTGAATAAAAATATTCCACATTTCCCGACATCAAAGCTTCTATTAAGTTTTAAAACTGGCTATGCAGCTCAAGATGACTCATCCCGTATATGATTGCAACTTGAACCAAGTGTACTAGAAGTTTTATAGCAGGCATATCCCAATGCAAAAGTCGGTAGAAAAAATCGAAATCTGTTCTGCACGTGGTGAGCAAAAGATGTTGAATATTGTATTTCCCGCTGTATTATTTTTAATGAATGTAAAGGTAATAGTGCAATCCTTCATCATCTCAAGGCTTCTCACTTTCCAATTTGTCAACTTTTTTAGGTTCTATATAGTGTACCTATGTATGTAATATCCGATTGTAACATAGTTTTTAAACAAAATGAACATAAAACGTAAATTTTTTTTGGCTTTTTTCTCTTTGATTATATTACCACTAAGCAAATCCGTAAATTTGCAGACCCGTGAAGAATTTAATATGGCTGTGATGAACCTCGATTTGTTGAAAAGGGATTTCTATTACATACTCAAGTTTTTTACTTGGTGAAACCATTTGCAGTTGCTTGTGCATTTCTGTATTTGTTTCCGTTATTACCTTAAAAATATGTAGATCTTTTTGTTTGTTTTCGTTCGGATATACTAAGCTGCTCCGTGATAGTTCTGAACACTTCAAACTGCGCCTTTCTATGGGTTCAACATAGCTTTTCGTTGCGTTTCCTTACAGTACAGAGTCGTAAGTAGAATCAAAAATTTTGAATTCCATATAAAAAAGAGGTCGTGACAGGTTGATTTGAGCTTAAGCTGGTTTTCCTTGGATTCGATGTATCTGCGTCAAGTTATTCTTTTGTCAAGTTGTTGACGCACTTGGTATTTGAATGTTCGTCTGTTGAGGGTAACATAACGTAACTTGCTTGCATTTTTATTAATTCATACGGATTTGCCAGTTTGCTAACCATTCTTTAACTACCCTTATGTGGGTAATTGCTAAGTACTCACAATTGGATCGGCTGAAAAAACAGATAAGCTGCACTTGCATGGTGAATATTTATTATTGAATAAAAAGGATTCAAAAAGTTTATGTGTATACTTTATTTAAAAAATTATTTACAATGCGAAGTACGTTCAAGTGGCCCACGTGACAGTGCCTGTTACGCGAGAACCCTATCAGACAGCATGCAAAAGACGAAATCGCGTTGACAACGGATGACATTTACAATAATAATTAGAACTAACTACGAGCTAGATAGTTTAGAATTAAAGTTTTGAGTTGAAATATAGAAAGCTCTGATCCGATTACAGGATAAAGGCGGTTGTAATCGGAACAAAGTACTCGAAAAGGTTCATGTAAAGTATAGTTAAAGGTGCAGCGAGTTAAAGTTAGAGGGACATAATTTCTAGTTAATCTACAAGGTACAGATAGATTAACCTGATTAAGTAAATTAGGAGAATCTATTTGTTCATTCACAAGCTTGTGTATAAACAAAGTACCCAGCATTACTCTACAAGTTAGTAAGGCGGAAAGATTAATAAGAAGGAGTCTATCAGTTTAAATAACAAAACGCAAAATTTGGACGGATTCAATTTTTATTTGGTGTGATACGTATTGAGTTGACCAAACATATGATCCGTACTCCAGAATAGGGCGGACCAGTGAAATAAAAAGTGTTTTAGTTGTGTAAGGATCATCGAATTCTTTCGACCATCGCTTGACAAAACCATGGTCCATGAGTACACCCAAATCATTCATCTCATTCAGACGTTTTAAAGGTGTATTATTAAGATAATACGTAACTGATTGGAAGGTGGTTTATGAAATGACTTGACATAGCACTTTAAAACATTGAGGTTTAACATTAGTTTCACACCAAGTCTTCAAGTTGTTCAGATCTGCTTGAAGCAGAAGGGGAGAGTCTGAATCTTTAAAACTATGATAAAGTTTAACATCGTCAGCATACATAAGCACACGAGAATGAGTTACTACTGAAGGTAGGTCATTTATAAAAAGGGTAAAAAGCAACGGTCCTAGATGGCTACCTTGTGGCACACCCGAAGTTACTTTGATGGTTTTTAAAAGAGAGGTTTTAAATTGGACTTTTTGAGTACGGTCAGTGAGATATTGGGAAATCCAACATAGCAAAAGGCTAGGAAACCCAAGTTTGTTTAGTTTGTACAGAAGCAGTGAATGGTTTACAGAATCAAAGGAAGTCGGTATAAACGACATCAGTTTGTAGTGCATTCCTGAATCCATCGATCGCTAAAGAAGTAAACTCTAATAGGTTAGTGGTAGTAGATCTACGTTTCATAAACCCATGTTGGGTAGAAGAAAGAATAGAACTACAGAAATGTTGCAATTGGGAAGTTATAATTTTATTAAAAGCCTTCGGAATAGCGGACAATTTGGAAATACATCTATAGTTAGAGGCTTCTGATTTGTTACCTTTTTTATGTAAAGGAATAATAAAAGTTTCCTTCCAAATAGTTGGGAAAGAGGAAGTTTCAACAGACAATTTAAATAATTTAAGAATTTGAGTAATTAGATTCTCAGCACAAAACCTGAATACGCAACCAGGTATCCCCTTCAGATCCTGGTGAGTACACGGGCTTAAATGTAGTGAACGTACTGAGAAGTGAGCTTTCATCGATCACAGGATTAAAGATGCAATTAGACTTATTCAACTGATAAGGATATGAAGAGTTGGCTCGATGCTCCATAGGGGAATAGGTTGTATTGAAAAAATCGGCAAACATATCGGCAATGGCCTGATCATCGGTTGCTTTATTGTCTTCAAAACGTAAAAAAGACGGGTGCACTGCTACCTTGCGTTTGGTATTAACAAAGTTATAAAATCGCTTAGGATCACGGGAAAACTGTAGTTTACAGCGCAAAATGTAATCTTTATAACATTGTGCATTAAGCACAGAAAAATTTGTTCGAGCGACTATGTAATAAGAAAAATCTGATGGCTGAACCGATTTTTTGTACTTCTTATAATATCTAGATTTTACATTTTTCAAATTAGATAATTCCCGTGTAAACCATGGTGGCTTGTCAGACACTACATGGGCCACACATGGAACACAGGCATCGAAAAGTGAAAACATAGTATTATAGAAGAAACCAACGGCAGCCTCCATATCTACACAGGAATACAGATAAGACCAGTCTGTAGCAAGAATTAGTTCATTGAGCTTGAAAAAGCTAGCTTTACGAAAACAACGTATACGAGGCGCCGAATTGGTACCTACCATAGTGATAATAGTTAAGTCCACGGTAGGATGAAAATTATCTTCGGGGACTACTAGGAGACTAATCCTTGAAACAACGCACTCGGAAGACTGTAGAACAAATAAAATATCTAATCACCTACCGTTTATGTTACGGATCACTTAAGGAGACCATCGACAAAGCAATGTGACGGGGAGGGCAACAACAAGGAAGGGTCATCTGATGAAAACCATGAGATGTCAGGCAGATTAAAGTCGCCAAGAACAATTACAAACTCTACATCGGAAAGTAGCGAAGTGACAAAGCGAATAGCTTCTAAGTGGGTAGCGTATAACACCATGTCAGATTTCGGTGGGATATACGAACAAGCTATGAACACGCAATACGTTATTAAAGCAATTTTGACACTGACAAATTCGATGTCAAAAGTTGCAGAAAGCTGAACTAATACAGAGTTGACAGCAATTAAAACACCTCCACCATTTTTGTATGTTCTATCGTATCTATAAGTAGAAAAAATTGTGGGGGAAACAGAAGCATCAGATATGTCAGGCCTTGTACACGTTTCTGTAAATACCAGAATATGGAAATCAAATAATATACGTAAAGTTTTGAAAGTTTAACATTCTGGTAGGCCAGAATAAGGGAAGAAATTAGTTTTTTGACCCGCCAGCAGGTACTGACGAGCCAGAAGATAGAGGAAGATTGTTTGGTGCGATATGAAGACGAATCGGAGACCGATTTTAGACTTGCAAATGAACTAATAAGTCTGTACGATGTTGGCTTTATTTTGTTCTTTTCATGTTTTGGGATTATTTTAATTTTTTTATCTTTTGGGAAAGCAACTGTTTGGAATGGGTGCTCCAAGGGGGAGCCGAAATGACTAACTGATTTGACAGAAAGACAAATGACCCACAAAGGTAGCTTATTTGCTATTTGCTAGATCTTACAGGTGAAATTATCTTGGCTGGATATTGTCTAAATATTTCTTAATGTAAGGCTGACTGGGTACTTTAGGACTTGCAGATGTGTTATTACAGTGTAAATTACTGGCGTTACGTGGGCTTACTCGGTGAGGCATAACACATTTTATTTTTTTTACAGCAGTCTGACTTTAAGATTTACAAAGCGAGATCCCAAGGATGAGGATGCATGGCGATATGGTCGCTTGCAACAATAAATACTAATCCAAGTATATTGAAACTATCATTGTCACAGCTGCACTACTAAGACTCGTTTTTACCCTTAATGGGGTCGCTTGGATGAATTATTCTGTGAATAAATTATGAAGAGAGTGTTTTGATGGTGTAATTCATTAGAATACCAGTTCTACAGAGAGAGTTTTTATCTGGGTGATATGTTGAAAGTTTTTTATTCGTAAGTTTGCTATTCAGAGACCTAGAGGTAGTGATAACATTTTTCATTGTTGTCCATCAGCTTTGGTATAAGTAGTTTTGAAATGGAAAAATTAACCTAAATAAATATTGCCTGGAAGGAACCTTCCTTTTACTTTATAAATAAAAATGAAGCAAGCAAAACGTCCCCGCCGACTTTGAATATACCCTGTACCAAGTAGAGGATCTTTATAAAATCAAACTCTTTCGAATTCGCCATTAATTCAAACTAAAATTTTCCCCACAAGCGGCAGCAACGAAGGCATGCTACCTCGCTCACACTTACTACGCAATGTCGCACTGGGCATTTTAGTACAAATTGTACATAGATATATCTTCGATATTTCTTGTCCGATTTTGATAAGCTGATACCCATTGGCCATATTATTAAGTGTGCCAAATAAGAATGGGCTACCTTTAACATAACTCTAGTTATTCGATTTTCCTGAATTTCGGGTGTGGAAGTGGGCGCGGCAAAAATTGGAAACAAACTTGATCTGCGTAGACACTACACACAGTGCTGACACCAAATTGGTTGCTCTAGCTCTTGTAGTCTCTGATGTTCCACGTGTTCATACGAACGGACAGACGGACGGACGTCTCAATCGACTCGGCTGTTATGGGGTTGGAAATGCTTCCTTCTGCCTGTTACATACATTTTAGCGACTTTAATATACCCTTTTGACCTATGTGTACAAAAAAAAGATAAGAATTATGAGGGTCACACAGTACTTAAGCTGCATGTAAAATGTAAACTACAAAAAAAAATGTTTCTATTTCTATTAAGTAAGGAAAAAAGTGAGCGTACATTCTTCCATCTTAATTTTTACACAAGTAAAATAAAATGAAAAAAAGCCATATTGGGTCTAACGGTGGTTTTTTTCTTAACCTAAGACAATTATCTAAGATAGGGGGTGTCGAAAGACACTGAAACAATATTTGTTTAAAGAAAAAGTGGACTTAAATGAATCTCTGTAATGATATGATGATGATATTTGCAACTCATATACATGAGTTTTAAAGTATAACAAACATATGATCAATAATATAAAGTTATATTAAAGATATTTTTTACAAATTTGGGAATGTGCCCCGCAGTTAATGCCTTCAAATCAATTAATCCAATTTAAAACTGTTTGTATCTCGGTAACTACAGTTCTTAAAAAGTGAATCGAGTTTTTCAATTCAATTAATTTGTTGTAAACTACAACGAATTTTGTCGAGTTGTCAAAGTAGATGTAGAATCTGGTCCTCGCCATGCAGTATTTCGTTTGAAAGAATCCAGCAATTTATTTGATGACCGATCCGAGACGACTTTGATGTGAACTACTTTAATACCCAACAAACAAATATTGCTATATACGATTTGATCGGACCCTTGCCTTGGATGTGCCGATATGTTTCACTCCCTCATGACGAAATGTTTTATCCGTAGTTAAGCACTGAATTGGCAATGATCCCATAAGTTGACGTATTAGAACAGATCGATAAAGTTCTACATTTATTATCAAAAATTAAAAGCTTGACAGTCTTATTAATGCCTCTGATCCAGCAGGATATTGCGCAAGTGCAAATGTCGAACGTATATTTCAACAAAATCGAAGAGTTCTAAATTGTAAAAGCCGATGCTTTTGCCATTTAGGATTGTTAAAATGAGAAGAAATAAAATCCGCTAGGAATAACTCCAAGTCCTTATAACTCTTGTTAAAAATATTCTTGCTACTAAGACTAAATCCTAGTCTTTTTACCACGTGCTAGGAACATTCCTAGTCTTAACCGTTGCTGCTCTAATAACTTTAAGTCTAGTCTAGCCCAACACTTCCGTTCTTATAATACACAACTTAGGCAAGATATTTCTTTATGTCCTGCATTCCTCGCTGTTGTAAAGCTGCCTTTACTTTCCTTCGCTGGTTGGTTTTTTCCTTTACTTACATAATATTGCTCTTTCTTCGCTGACTAGATAATAATCCCTATCGTTTCAGCCATATGTAATTATTTATTTTGGAATTATTTGCTGTCCATGATTTCTCATCAGACATATTTTAATGTATTAATATATTTTGAGCGTTCTACGTTTATATATAGCTAAGATTGGACTCTGTACATAGGTTCGATTGCACACTTATATTTGTTTGCGTTTTCGATCGCACTTTTATGTTCGGTTTTATGTTCGATGCCGTCTTGAGTGTTCGTTACTGAACTCGTTTCGCCCATTTCAAAGACCGTGCTACCATTTAGTTTTTAAGTTAACCTTAAGCCTTGATTGAAGCCTTAATTTTGATTCGGGACAACCGGACAATATTTATTACCACGCGATATATATTATTGTGTGGCATATATGTATTATTATATATGCTTCGTATCATCAGATGTAAATCCAGGTGACATCAGTATTTATAGCCATCAGAGCTCGTGGAACTCGTATTAAATGCGGGTATAGATCATCTTGCAGTGTGGAACTCGTATTAAATGCGGGTATACATCATCTTGCAGAGTAGGGCCCACAAATAGCAAATCTTAAAGTGAATATTGAGATGATGATCTGCACAAAGCGGCAAAGACGACTCTTAGTTTTGTTGTCTCACTGCTGGGCTTAAATACACAATTGTATAGAAAAATGGGGCTTACATAACATTATGATTTGGCACTATTGTCATCTGACGTCATTTCACGTATTGATCACGAATATCATCAGGTAGTTGTTTAAGAAGCCTACCCAATTCTAAAAAAGATGTTGGAGATTGATATTATCGTTGTTTTAAATTTTTGTCAATAGACTCCATAATATTTAACAAACTCGATAATTTGTTAATGCGTTGATTTTTTTGTATCATCCAGATATAACCCATCCAAAGTGTTTCTTGTAAAATTGGCAGACTTTCTCCAAGTGTTGTTTGTTCTACAGGAAGATATTCGAAAAATGCCTCTGTGCCAAGTAGTAAATCAATGCGTCCAGGTTTTGTATTTTTGTATATTATTCCCACTGTATGTATATAGCATCCAGGTGATGGGCGATATGTGAAGTGATGCAAAACTGCATCAACTTTTGATATTCAAGACCGTATATTTCTCGTTGTGCGCTCTTGATATTGGTTGTAGATTCACCAATACTTTCAATATCATTGTGAGATTGATCAATAATGAAATTAACTTGTGATCATCAACCATTAACCTGTTCTGTTCCTTTTTTCGACTTCGTTCATTTGATCGACGGACATGAAACGACTGACAATAAACTGGAACAAAGGTTGCATAAAATATAAAATAATCCAAATATATTTTTTTGTTCGATTTTGTGAAAACGACGTTGTCAGATAATTTTACCCTTGTGATACGATATGATGTTACTGTCCTCCAAAAAGACAGACCATCTAGGAAATGACCAATGAAGCTACGTGCCTTATTCCACTCGTCCCTTTCTTGTTTTATATCTTTGCAAAAAAGGTATATTAATTTTGGTCAGAAGTTTGCGACGCATAGAAGGAAGCATCTTCGACTATATAAAATATATATATTTATGATCAGCACGAAGAGCTGAGTTGATATAGCCTTGTCCGTCTGTCCATATGTCCATTGTGGATCAACGCAATCTCCTACTAGCCCCTAAAACTACAGAGCTGAAATTTTGTACCTGGGCTTCTATTTGCTGCAGGCATTCGATCGGACGACTATACCTCATGTAGCTTCCATAGCAACGAACAGTCGTGAGTAAGCTTTAACATCAATAACTTTGTGCTTGTTGTGTTCCAATCGAGTATCAAGGTTTTTGTTAGTTTTATATACTTCTTAACATATCCACCAAGTTTTATCAAAATAAGTCGACTATGTCATATGGCTCTCAAGAAAACGATCGGTCATAATAACTTGGTTGTTTCAAAAACGATTGTCACAAAATTTGGTATTTGTCATTTATATATACTTTCTAACATATCAGGCTTTATCAGGATCAGTCAAGAACGAAGTTTAAGATGAATAATTTGGTTATTTTAAGAGCGATTCTTAAGAAATTATCCCATCTGTCTAGTTTATAATAATGTAAATAAAGGGTGGGCAACCAAATTTCGCAAGTGAGCCCAACAACAATCCGGGCAGAGAAAAAGGTCGCGATCGCGAGTCCGAGCAGAGGACACAGATGTGCGAGTTTTATGACAGAGAGACGCACAAGTAACTGAGGGACGCACATTCAACTGAGGGACGGACAAGCAAAGATCTCGAGCTTGAGGATGGGTCATAAATGTGCGAGTTTGTAGACAGAGGGACGCATAAGCAAGTGCGGGAGGGGAACGAAGAAAAGGGTCGAATCGCGACTTTTTTGATTTTTACCCCTCCAGCAGTTGCTTGTGCGTCCCTCTACCAACGAACTCGTATATATATGACCTCTGCTCGAAAACGCGACTGCGACCTTTTTCGCTGCTTGTTCGTCCCGCACTTAAATGGGCGTCCCGCATTTAAATGTGCGTCTCTTTGTTCACGAACTCGCACATTTACGACTTCTGCCGCAAAAATAACGTAAAAGGCTCCGTGAGCCAACTGAGCCACTGCGTGCCCACCCTTGATGTAAATCATCTTTCAATTGATTTAGCAATCTTTAGACGTTATTTCAGCGACAACAATGATCCATACATTGCTTAAACAAATAAACTGCGCAGTAATACTGCATCTGGTTGTCAAATGACTGCAACTTAACCAATGCTTCAATTGGGTCGTTAAAAGTAAGTACTAAGTTGTCATAATGTTCATTTAATCCACCGATAGCTTTGGGATCATTTTCTTCCGTCACTTGATATGTTTGAACACCTCGTTGAATCTTTCGATAGATATGGCTATTTTGATTCGTTTCTTGATATGCTTGAACAGCTTCCAATGCGGGAGCCTTAACACAATTTAGTTAGTGGTTAAATTTCTTAATGTTTGAAAGACCAAATTTGCCAAAATAGTTTAATCATTTTCTTACGATAATAAATATATGTATGCATGTATATGCCAATGATTTATCTCTACTGGGGCCATTCCTATGATTTCACCATTTACGTTGAAAAGTTTTTTTGGGACTAGCGTTTTCTAAGCCTATAAGCAAATATCTTGAATAGATCTATGTGGAATATCACTGGAAAATGATCTGGCATGACAATGTACAAACGGATTTGGCTGAATCATTTAAATGATATTAACGAGCTGAATTAGAGGTAGAAAGCACAGATACAAGTCCAGTGTATATGATCGAGCTTTTACTTGCATGACATTTTAAATACATCAAACATATGATCAATAATATCAAATAAATTAGAATAACATTAAAATTATATGATTTTATATACAGGAGCTTTATCAAGTTTGGTCAAACACATTAAACAAACACACGCAGCCATCTTTGGCCGCGGCGAATTTCGAATACCGTTTCAAACTGCCTTTTCCACCTACATATAAATTACTAGAATTATACGGAAGTATAATAAACTTGTCAAATCTCCATGGCTTTAGAGGAAAAGTTCACCATAAAAAAACAACGCAAAAACGGCGAGCATAAACGTAAAAGCACAACTAAAGTTGTGCAGTTTAACAGTTCTTCTTCAGCAGCCAATAAAAACAAGCCACGTCGTCTGCAGCTGCGTCAAAAGTTCAAGCCTAGCCAGAACTAGGGTAAAGACAAAAAATGTGACAAGTGTTTGGATAGCAGAGAAACCAGTCGCAAAATTTTTATTATTATTTCTTAGTACACAAAGTGCAATTGAGTGGAATTAGTCAAAGTGAAAGAAACCGGTACAACGATCGAAGCAAAGATACCGACGAAAGTAAGTCGCCCATGCTGACGCTTTTGTCCTGACGTGCAATTCGAGGCCAAAAGGCAAAGAACATAGTAATTAATCGAAATGACAGGATTATATATGTTAGTTGTAAATGAATAGAATGACAGTGAACATATAAATTTTTTAGTGATACTCTAACTGAAACAGAACTAGATCCCAGTGTGGCGACTCAGTGTTGCTTAATACAAATATCGGTGTCCGGGTAATATTCTAATTCACTTAGAAATATAAGATTTATGCGAACATCTATTGTATGATATTGTCTTATCTAGAATGTAGTGTTGATCATACAGTGATCATAATGGCATATAGAGTAGATTTCAGTGTTCGGATAATTTTCTGAACTGAAATCATGCAGGTAATAATCGAACATACTCTCACAAGTTTAAGAAACTGTCATCTGGTTTTCGTAAACTCTCTGATGAGTTTAACGCTTTAGAGACAGAGTTCAAAACCTATAAGATGTTGAATGAGTCTCCAAAGCGCAAGAAAACTAGTATGCGGAATCTGTCCCTGCATCTACCGGTGCCTATCCCTGTCTCGGCCGTGGTTCCGCAATCTCCTTCACTGCTCACAGCCAATCCTCCGCAGCTCATATGGTTTACCACCCGCGTCACACAGGGTGGGCGAACAGGTAGAGCCATTTCCGTTTCTCCTGGAAATGGTCTCTCTATACGGACGAGTGAAAATGTGGTTTCCAAACAGTCCGGGTAACTAACAAATTCTTTGGATATTGCCAACAGCCGTCCAGTTAGAGGAACACAATTAATTAGGCTTCTGACTGGAGTACCACCGAAGAAACATATATTTGTTTCTAGGCTTGATCCCAAAGCTTATTCTTATTAGTGTCCCGGTTGAACTGTTTAACTGCATCTGTAGTAACAGCTTTTGGCCGGATCACATATTAGTGAAAGAATATACGGCCAAAAAGAAAACTCGTGGCTCAGTTAGGCTTCCTTCTACTTTATCTTCTATTGCCTCCGGAATATCAGCATCTGCTGGTGTTCCAAAAAACTAATTTCGTCCCTTAATCTGGCCTATGAGAACGTAAGAGGACTTAAATCTAAGCTTCCTAGACTTTATGTAGATAGTCTAGTATTCGATTATAAAATTTTAGTATTTTCAGAGACTTGGTTAAAACCTGACATTAATGATGCATCTATTCTGTCTGCAAAATTTTCAATATTCAGGTGTGATCGCATTTCGCGTGTAGGCGGAGGAGTCTTGATTGCCATTGACTCGTCGTTATCTTCTGACCGGATTCAATCTCCTGATAACCAGGAGATTGAGTTTGCAGAGTTTGTCAAGGTCAGTCTCAAGACTTTCTCTGTCTACATTACTTGCTCGTACATCCCGCCACAATCCGACATGGCGGTGTACATTAAACATTTGGTTTCTATCTAACACATCTCATCTTTACTGTCTGATAGAGACATGTTAATTGTTCTCGGTGACTTTAATTTACCGGAAATAGAATGGTCGCATACTGACGAATCTGCTTTGTTGCTCCCTTCTATTTCACATTGCTTTATTGAAGGTCTTTTCGAGTTATCTTTGACTCAAATAAATCCAGTCCGTAACAAGAATAATAGATCTTTGGATCTGATATTTGTTCTCGATTCCACCAATGGTGCAGTTTCTAGAATAAACCCTCTTGTCCTGCCTGAAGATAGTTTTCATCCTCCTTTGGAGTTAACTGTTGGTCTTCCGTATCGTGTACCGACTGTTGGTCCTGCGGTTAAATCCCGTAATTTTCGCAAGACCAATTTTAGTAAGTTAAGTGAGCTCATTCTCAACAATGATTGGTCTTCCCTGTATAGTTGTTCAAACATGAACCAAGCTATTTCTCTGTTTTATAACACTCTTGGTTCGCTTTTTAAGGTTTGTGTACCGCTGAGGATCACTGTGTCGGCCTATAGGCCCCCCTGGCATTCTCGGGAGCTAACTAACCTAAAAAATGTAAAATCGAGGTGTTATAAAATTTACAAAAAATCAGGACGCTCTTCAGACTATGCCCGTTACGTAGTCGCTCGATCAAAGTTTTTGACGCGTAGTACGCACTGGTATAAGGATTACCTGCAGCGTTGTAAATTAGAATTTTCTAGTAATCCTAAACAATTTTACAGCTTTGTGAATTCCAAACGCAAAATGTCTGTCTATCCATCATGCTTATCTCTTGAAAACAATATAGCGAGTTCTGATCAAGCCATCGCTGATTTGTTTGCAGACTTTTTTACAACAACCTATTCCCCAGCGGAATATCAATCAGACATTCCGTATCCTTACCAGGTAAAAAGCTCTAACTGCATTTACAGTCCTTCGATCGATGAAAGTTCGCTCCTAAGCGTGCTTAATTTAGTGAAACCTGTCTACTCTCCTGGTCCTGATGGAACACCAGGTTGCGTTCTCAGATTTTGCGCCGAGGCTTTATGTAAGCCAATTCGTAAACTTTTTCTTTTGTCTGTCAAATCTTCCACGTTCCCAGCTATCTGGAAGGAATTCTATATAGTTCCTCTCCATAAAAGCGGTAAAAAATCGGAAGCATCCAACTATAGGGGTATTTCTAAATTGTCCGCTATACCTAAAGCTTTTGAAAAATTAATCACTTTTCAATTGCAACATTTTTGTAGATGGGTTTGTGAAATGTAGATCTACTACCACTAACCTTTTAGAATTTACTTCTTTAACGATCGAAGGATTTAGAAACTGATGTCATTCTGTTAATCATACGCTTCTTCTTTATAAATTAAATAGTATTGGCTTTCCAAGTCCTTTAATTAATTGGATTCGTGAATATCTGACAAATAGAACTCAGAGGGTTCTTTTTAAATCGTCATATTCCAAATCCATCCATGTTACTTCGGGGGTGCCTCAGGGTAGTCATTTGGGACCACTGCTGTTTACCCTTTTCATTAATGACCTTCCCTTTGTTATAAGTTACTCTCGTGCCCTTATGTACGCAGATGACGTTAAGCTATGTTTTAGTTACAAAGACATTACCTCTTCTTGTCGATTGCAATCTGATCTTCAAAATCTTGAGCTATGTCGTCATAATAACTTATTAAAATTAAATGCAACTCAATGCAAGGTCATGACTTTTTATAGAACTTCTCCGCATTTAGTTACTTATTTTCTTACTAGTACACCATTAGAACGTCTTAATGAGATGTATGACTTGGGTGTCCTGATGGACCGTAAACTAACGTTTAAGTCCCATATTTCCTCTACCGTCGGTAAAGCCATGGGCGTTCTTGGGTTTGTAAAGAGACAATCCATATACAACTAAAATTCTTTTCACCTCACTGGTCCGTCCTATTTTAGAATATGCATCTTGCATCTGGTCACCTCAGTATGAGTCACACCAAGCAAGAATTGAGTCGGTTCAAAAACAGTTCTTGCTTTTTGCTCTTCGTGGTCTGAACTGGGATCGTAATGTCAATTTGCCATCGTACTTCCTTCTCTCACTAATCGTAGAGTAATGCTTGGCGTCATTTTTATGCACAAGCTTTTTAAGGTGATATAGACTCGTCCGAGCTATTGAACCAAATAAATCTGAGTGTTCCTTGTAGACCTACTAGAAACTTTATACCTCTATCTCTGTCACGCTGTTCTACTAATTATTTACTGCATGAACCTTTCCGAGTTCTTTGTTCTGATTATAATCGTCTTTATCATGTAATCAGTACAGAACTCTCTTTTCCATTACTAAAAAATTCTATACTTTCTTTTTTAGCTCGTAGCTAGCTTAAGTTTTCGTTTTTGTCTGTACGTATGAACTGTCCCCGCGACTGGAGCCGTACGTTATGCGGCTAGCGCCCCTCGGTCGGTTGGGCGGGAGGTGTGGGCACTTGGTGCACCCGTTGGAATTGGCGCGAAATGAAAAAAAAAAATAAATAAAATAATATTAAGTGCATACGAGTATTTAATAGTTGTAATATTTTGTGTTTGTCTCTCGTCATAATCGCTGTCTAAAAGTTTATTTTATACCTTTGCAAAAAGGGGATATTTTGGTCAGAAGTTTGCAACGCATAGAAGGAAGCATTTCCGACTATATAAAGTATATATATTCTTGATCAGCACGATGAGCTGAGTTCATTTAGCCGTATTCGTCTGTCCGGCTGTCCGTCCGTCCGTCTGTCTGGATCAACGCAGTCTCCTCCGAGACCCTTAAAGCTACAGAGCTGAAATTTTGCACCTAGGCTTCTTTTTGCTGCAGGCATTGTATATCTCGGAATCATTCCGATCGGATGACTATATCATATAGCTCCTATTGAAACGATCGGTCATGAATGTGGATTTCGAGCAACAACTTGGTTGTTTTAAAAGCGATTATCCCTACAATTTGGTATTTATAAGTTTTATATACTTTCTAACATATCTGGAAAGTTTTATTAGAATCGGGGCACTATATCATACAGCTCCCATAGGAACGATCGGCAAAAAAATTGGTTTTAGATGAAAATTTTGGTTATTTGGTATATATAAAAATGTGTCTGTTGAGTTTTGATAGAATCGGCCTACTATATGATATAGCTCCTATAGGAACAATCGGACCAAAAAAAAAAATTTTTTTATTACTAATAATTTATATGTAATTGATAAGAACAGTTTGCAAATGTATCCGAACTTCGGCGTGGCCGAAGTTAGCCCATCCTTCTAGTTGCAAGCTAGCTTTCTGCAGAAAGACAGTAGCAAGAATGGGAAACTAAAGATATATTAGTAGGAATTTATTGCAGGGTATAAAACATTTATTTTTCAAAGTCCATCATGTATAATCGTGTTAAGTCTGGACAGGTTCAGTGTAATTTGCTTCATTTGTCTGTCTTCAAATTCCGAGGTCTCGAGATTTCTGACAAATTTTCTGTAATAAACGGCCTTGGGAAGACTGAGATTTGTGCCCCAGCTAGAAACATTCCCTGCAGATGCAGGGACTTTAAGTATGCTTTAACGGTAACGTATGTTTATCGACAGAGTCCCAGCGACAGAGTCAGGACAAAAGTCAGTAGAACTAGAAACAAGCGACAGATACATGTATGTATACAGAATTTTCTTTTAGCAATAAAATCAGCGTAGCTATCAGTGAAACAACGCCGCCTCATAGCCAGTACCAAAAGTAACGGTAGAACTATCTCTATCTCTCAGAAGAGACAATTCGATAGAGCTAACTAACCTATTAGAAATCACAACAAAAAAGTAAAGCTATCAAGTCGTTCCTGCCGACTTTTTAAAATTTATCTTTAACTTTAACATAATTATTCAAGCTTTCACTGTGAATTGCCGCGTTTTCCTGTGCTCCTGCATAATTTTCCTTATTTTCGACTTTAAAGTCATCGCGCTGCCTTAAAAAAATTGTCCAATAGTTTGGTGGTGGTTTATATAATTACTAACATAGTGCTTTTTGTTTTTTTGGACATATAAACGCAAAATTAAAGTATTTAACTTATTCTTTTGTATTAATCTTTGATTTTGCTTTTGTACTTCTTCCCGCTTTAAAATCACTCTCGCGCTCTCGCTTACGTACTGTTGTTGCATGTGCAGTGCTGTTGGCTCTCCCGCTCTTTTTTCTTAATTTCTTTTGATCGCGCTCGCATCTATCTCTGTCTCGCGTACAAGTGAAACATGTACTTGTGTAGTGCTCTCTTTAATTTAATAATTATCCTCTCTTCAAGTTTGACCCAATTGTCGAATTTGATTTTAAATACTGAGTGAGTTTATTCTTTGGCTTTTTTCATTGAATTTTTATATTTTTTCTTTCGCTTTCAAAAAAAAATAAAATATTTTAATACTATTATGTCTGTCTGCTCCAGCAAAAAGTGTTTGAACCCCCCTGCACCCCATAACGTATTTCTCACTTGTTGGCTGTGTGATAATGTCATGCACGTCAAGTGTTCTGGCTACACGGCCAAAGTGAGGGACAGTTTGGAGCAAAGAGGTGGTCTCAAATGGGGATGCGACTCATGCCGAGAAGTGGAAATCGAGATGAGGGTATTCATGAGGCAGACCAGGGACAAGTTTAAGAAACTGTCATCTGGTTTTCGTAAACTCTTTGATGAGTTTAACGCTTTGGAGACAGAATTCAAAAGTTATAAGCTGTTGAATGAGTCTCCAAAGCGCAAGAAAACTAGTATGCAGAATCTGTCCCTGCATCTGCCGGTGCCTATCCCTGTCTCGGCCGTGGTTTCGCAATCTCCGTCACTGCTCACAGCCAATCCTCCGCAGCTCATATCGTTTACCACCCGCGTCACACAGGGTGGGCGAAAAGGTAGAGCCATTTCCGTTTCTCCTGGAAATGGTCTCTCTATACGGACGAGTGAAAATGTGGTTTTCAAACAGTCCGGGTAACTAACAAATTCTTTGGATATTGTCAACAGCCGTCCAGTTAGAGGAACACAATTAATTAGGCTTCTGACTGGAGTACCACCGAAGAAACATATATTTGTTTCTAGGCTTGATCCCAAAGCTTATTCTTATTAGTGTCCCGGTTGAACTGTTTATCTGCATCTGTAGTAACAGCTTTTGGCCGGATCACATATTAGTGAAAGAATATACGGCCAAAAAGAAAACTCGTGGCTCAGTTAGGCTTCCTTCTACTTTATCTTCTATTGCCTCCGGAATATCAGCATCTGCTGGTGTTCCAAAAAACTAATTTCGTCCCTTAATCTGGCCTATGAGAACGTAAGAGGACTTAAATCTAAGCTTCCTAGACTTTATGTAGATAGTCTAGTATTTGATTATAAAATTTTAGTATTTTCAGAGACTTGGTTAAAACCTGACATTAATGATGTATCTATTCTGTCTGCAAAATTTTCAATATTCAGGTGTGATCGCATTTCGCGTGTAGGCGGAGGAGTCTTGATTGCCATTGACTCGTCGTTATCTTCTGACCGGATTCAATCTCCTGATAACCAGGAGATTGAGTTTGCAGAGTTTGTCAAGGTCAGTCTCAAGACTTTCTCTGTCTACATTACTTGCTCGTACATCCCGCCACAATCCGACATGGCGGTGTACATTAAACATTTGGTTTCTATCTAACACATCTCATCTTTACTGTGTGATAGAGACATGTTAATTGTTCTCGGTGACTTTAATTTACCGGAAATAGAATGGTCGCATACTGACGAATCTGCTTTGTTGCTCCCTTCTATTTCACATTGCTTTATTGAAGGTCTTTTCGAGTTATCTTTGACTCAAATAAATCCAGTCCGTAACAAGAATAATAGATCTTTGGATCTGATATTTGTTCTCGATTCCAACAATGGTGCAGTTTCTAGAATAAACCCTCTTGTCCTGCCTGAAGATAGTTTTCATCCTACTTTGGAGTTAACTATTGATCTTCCGTATCGTGTACCGACTGTTGGTGCTTGTCCTGCGGTTAAATCCCGTAATTTTCGCAAGACCAATTTTAGTAAGTTAAATGAGCTCATTCTCAACAATGATTGGTCTTCCCTGTATAGTTGTTCAAACATGAACCAAGCTATTTCTCTGTTTTATAACACTCTTGGTTCGCTTTTTAAGGTTTGTGTACCGCTGAGGATCACTGTGTCGGCCTATAGGCCCCCCTGGCATTCTCGGGAGCTAACTAACCTAAAAAATGTAAAATCAAGGTGTTATAAAATTTACAAAAAATCAGGACGCTCTTCAGACTATGCCCGTTACGTAGTCGCTCGATCAAAGTTTTTGACGCGTAATACGCACTGCTATAAGGATTACCTGCAGCGTTGTAAATTAGAATTTTCTAGTAATCCTAAACAATTTTACAGCTTTGTGAATTCCAAACGCAAAATGTCTGTCTATCCATCATGCTTATCTCTTGAAAACAATATAGCGAGTTCTGATCAAGCCATCGCTGATTTGTTTGCAGACTTTTTTACAACAACCTATTCTCCAGCGGAATATCAATCAGACATTCCGTATCCTTACCAGGTAAAAAGCTCTAACTGCATTTACAGTCCTTCGATCGATGGAAGTTCGCTCCTAAGCGTGCTTAATTTAGTGAAACCTGTCTACTCTCCTGGTCCTGATGGAATACCAGGTTGCGTTTTCAGATTTTGCGCCGAGGCTTTATGTAAGCCAATTCGTAAACTTTTTCTTTTGTCTGTCAAATCTTCCACGTTCGCAGCTATCTGGAAGGAATCCTATATAGTTCCTCTCCATAAAAGCGGTAAAAAATCGGAAGCATCCAACTATAGGGGTATTTCTAAATTGTCCGCTATACCTAAAGCTTTTGAAAAATTAATCACTTCTCAATTGCAACATTTTTGTAGATCTATAATTTCACCATCTCAACATGGGTTTGTGAAATGTAGATCTACTACCACTAACCTTTTAGAATTTACTTCTTTAACGATCGAAGGATTTAGAAATGCAAGGCAAACTGATGTCATATATACTGATTTCAGTAAGGCTTTTGATTCTGTTAATCATACGCTTCTTCTTTATAAATTAAATAGTATTGGCTTTCCAAGTCCTTTAATTAATTGGATTCGTGAATATCTGACAAATAGAACTCAGAGGGTTCTTTTTAAATCGTCATATTCCAAATCCATCCATGTTACTTCGGGGGTGCCTCAGGGTAGTCATTTGGGACCACTGCTGTTTACCCTTTTCATTAATGACCTTCCCTTTGTTATAAGTTACTCTCGTGCCCTTATGTACGCAGATGACGTTAAGCTATGTTTTAGTTACAAAGACATTACCTCTTCTTGTCGATTGCAATCTGATCTTCAAAATCTTGAGCTATGTCGTCATAATAACTTATTAAAATTAAATGCAACTCAATGCAAGGTCATGACTTTTTATAGAACTTCTCCGCATTTAGTTACTTATTTTCTTACTAGTACACCATTAGAACGTCTTAATGAGATGTATGACTTGGGTGTCCTGATGGACCGTAAACTAACGTTTAAGTCCCATATTTCCTCTACCGTCGGTAAAGCCATGGGCGTTCTTGGGTTTGTAAAGAGATGATCAAAGGAGTTTGACGATCCATATACAACTAAAATTCTTTTACCTCACTGGTCCGTCCTATTTTAGAATATGCATCTTGCTTCTGGTCACCTCAGTATGAGTCACACCAAGCAAGAATTGAGTCGGTTCAAAAACAGTTCTTGCTTTTTGCTCTTCGTGGTCTGAACTGGGATCGTAATGTCAATTTGCCATCGTACTTCCTTCTCTCACTAATCGTAGAGTAATGCTTGGCGTCATTTTTATGCACAAGCTTTTTAAGGTGATATAGACTCGTCCGAGCTATTGAACCAAATAAATCTGAGTGTTCCTTGTAGACCTACTAGAAACTTTATACCTCTATCTCTGTCACGCTGTTCTACTAATTATTTACTGCATGAACCTTTCCGAGTTCTTTGTTCTGATTATAATCGTCTTTATCATGTAATCAGTACAGAACTCTCTTTTCCATTACTAAAAAATTCTATACTTTCTTTTTTAGCTCGTAGCTAGCTTTAGTTTTCGTTTTTGTCTGTATGTACGAACTGTCACCGCGACTCGAGCCGTACGTTATGCGGCTAGCGCCCCTCGGTCGGTTGGGCGGGAGGTGTGGGTATTTAGTGCACCCGTTGGGATTCGCGCAAAAAAAAAAAAAAAAAAAAAAAAAAAAACTCCTTCGAATTTGCCATTTAGTTAAACTGAAATTTTCATCACAAGACGCAGCAGCGAACATATGCTGTCTCACTTACTCTTTGTCACGCAATGCCGCACTTGGCATTTCAGTACAAGATGTAGATTTATCTCCGATATTTATTTTCTGATTCGTTCACCTGATACTTTTTGGCCATATTATTGGGTGTGTCTAATAAGAATGTGAAGTCTCTAATATAACCCTAGCAGCTATTGGTTTCTCCTAAATTGCGGGGGTGGAAGTGGGTATGGCAAAAATTTGAAACAAACTTGATCTATGTAGCTACTACACGAATGCTGACACCAAATTTGGTTGCCCTAGCTCTTATAGTCTCTGAGATCCACGTGCTCATACAGACGGAAAAACAGACGGAAAAACAGATGGACAAAGGGAAGGACGGACAGATGAACATGTCTGAATCGACTCGGCTGTTGATGCTGATCAATAATTGTATATATACTTTATGGGGACGATCCCTACATTACTATACATTTTACCCTATGGTTAAAGGGTATAAAAAATGTATATAAGTTAACGAATGTTAGTGGCTTGCAACAATTTTGCTAAATTGTTGCTAAGACAAATTCATTTGATAAACAATTCTTCAATTATGCCGATTCAGCAGAATATTTGCAGCGCATGGTCTCCATGAACCTTGCGCACAATTGCAAGGTCAGCGTTATCATTTCCTCAGTCGGGCTGCCAACTGGCTGAAATTCCCTGTTTTAGATTTTTAATTTCATTGTTAAGTTCAGTTTGTAATTGTCATTCGTAAAAAAAAGAACAAAAAATCTACATACTCCGGCACATAGCCAAGTTGCAGTTAATCTACACCCTAATTAATATAATTGGCGCCCACCTAAGGAAGAACATCACTTGTCAAAAGAAGACACTAATTAAAAAGTCCCTAATAGAAAAGATCATGTGAGTGAAATGCTTGGTCAGCACATAGTTGAAAAAAAAGAGAAAAAGAACACAAGAAAATATAAAAGAATTGGATTTAATTGTTTTCTGCACAGTGGGCCCATATAGAGAGGTCAAAAGAGAGTTAGATAGTGAAGAAGAGTGGGAATGTCAGACAGAAAGATGAAGTAGAAATAATCCAAACACAATAGTAGTAAGTGCCACGGTGGGCCAAGCCATCAACCAGCAAAGAAAAGAATTTGAAGCGCAGTTAAATACGTTGCAAGAACAAATGTGCTAAATGCAACTTCCTACTCCCAAAGTAAAAAGTTATCAGAGGGTATCAGTGCACCCAGAGGCTAGATGTGACATTCCTTTGGATGTTGTAAAGTCTGCACCAGATTTCTCTGGGGTACAGGACGATTATGTATTCAAACCATTTCCGAATAGTTGCGCACTACTTCAATAATTAGGAACAATACAGTCTTAGACTTAGCCGCCATAATTGCTAGGCTAGACTGCACTTACTCGGACAAAACTTCAATCAGGCGTCTGCGCATTAATTTGGAAATGTGCAGACAGGGTAATATGTCTCTATCCGAATACTACGATGAAATCGAGCGAAAATTAACTCTGATAACAAATAAAGTTATCATGTCTTACGACCCCGAAAGAGCAAAAATGCTCAATAAAGAGGTCAGAGAGGATGCGCTACACGCGTTTGTGTCGGGGCTAAAAAGGTCATTATATGCGTCCGAGCTCCCGGCTCAGCTAAGAGAACTTTCGTCTGCCTTAGCCATGGCCAAAGATACCAAGGCTAGTATGGAAAAGAGTGCCTTCACGGCGTCATACGCCAAGGTGTTAATGGAAGAAGAATCGCCCCGCTGATAACAGTGGGTAGCAGAAGAAACAGAAAGAAAGGCATGGTAGATAGGAATATGATAGGACCCAAGAGAGGAACCATCACTATCAGGGTAACCAACAGGGCAACAATAATGGACGGGGTCAACGCCATCATGCAAATCAGAGTGAGACACTCGAACCAATGGATGTAGACCCATCGGTATTTGTCGAAAATGCGGCTCCCAGCACGCAGGTTGCCAGTGGGCACAACTATAAAAGGCAAAAAAAAAAAACCAGTCAGAAGATCAGCGGCGACGAAGGGTTTATAAAACTATACAGGGGACAACCCACTCACATGGTGAGAAGCCGAAAGACACGGGCATACCATGGAATGATGAGGGCACAGATGAGTCGGACTTCCAAGACTGCAGTGAACTTCTCAATTTTTTAGAGAGCACTCCCGATTGCCGTTCATCGAGCGATAGTTGGGTAAAAGAAGTCTAAAAACTTATAAATAATTAAACAGGGGCATCTAACAATTACATTAAGCCGGCAAAGGAGCTAAGAAATGTAACTCCGGCTGCTACTCCTTTCGAGGTTAGTTCTATACATGGTTTTAACAAAATCACTCAGAAGTACATCATAACAATTTTTAGAAAACCCACACCATTTTTTGTCATAAATTCTTTAACACCGTTCGACGGCATTTTTGGCTTTGACTTCCTGAAACAAGTAGAAGCAACTATCGAAGAAAAAAAACGTAATAAAGTTGGGTATTTGGTTGAAAAACTAAAGTACTACCCCTGACAAAACGTAAATTGCACCAATGTCAATGACATTGTCGTGCCACAGTCGGTAAAAGAGAAATTCAAAAAGGTAATCTTAAACAGGGATAAAGTATTTTCTACCTCAAACGAGGCGTAACCGCATAACACTTCGGTAGTGGCCACCACACACACAGTAATTAATAACGGATAATAGCGGATTTTGTAAAATAGGAGATCAAAAGTCTACTCCAGAATGGCATTATAAGACCCTCAAGGTCACCATATAATATCGCAACTTGGGTAGTGGATAAAAAAGGGGATGACGAGTCAGGAAATAAAAATTAACGCCTCGTCATTGACTTCAGGAAACTGAATGAACAAAGTGTAGAATACCTTACCAGAACCAAAGACACTCTTTGAATTGAGGTCATTCCTGGGATTAGTTAGCTATTACCGATGTTTCGTAAAGGACTTTGTGGCAATTACAAAGGGAAAACGGTTCCGTTAGTAAACACATGTCAAAAAAACAGGTATTGAGTTTGATGAGGTTCAGAGCGACGCTTTTGATAAATTAGGAAACGTTTTGGTCTCAGAGGACGTTATGCTTAGCTATCCTGATTTTAAAAAACTATTCGATTTAACCACAGACGCTTTCGCGTTTGGGATTGGTGCGGTATTGTCTCAAGAAGGCAGGCCGATCACAATGATATCCGGAACACTGAGAGATTGCGAGGCCAATTTCGCTACCAATGAAAGGGAGCTGTTAGTCATAGTATGGGCGTTACGCAAAATACAAAAGTAGAAGTATCTGTATGGCATCCGTGATATTCACATTTACACGGACCATCAGCTTTTAACCTTTGCAGTATCGGATAAGAATCCGAACGCAAAGATTAAGAGGTGGAAATCTTACATTGATGAACACAATGCTAAGATGCACTACAAACCAGGAATAGGCAACCTCGTAGGCAATGCTCTTTCTCGTCAGAACATCCACGGTATTTATGAAGACGCACAGTCGGATCTAGCCACTGTTCACTGTTTTATTACTTTGAGTCCACTAAAAAACCATTCAATTGTTTTTGGAATCAGATAGTGTTGGAAGAAGCAGCTTCACCGATAAAACGAAACTTAATCCGCTTCAGAGAAAAAATGCGTCATACAATTCATAGATAGAGAAGAAGTGCTGGAACTAGTAAAAGCCGCGGTAAACCAAGACGTTGTAAGTGCACTTTACTGCGAGCTAGTAAGATATTTACCGTAAACAAATTTCTGGCATTGTAAACACTTAGTTCAAGATATTGTGGATAAAACTGAACAAAAGGAAATAGTAACGGCAGAGCACCTGTGTGTGGCTGTACAAGAAAACGCCAAGCAAATTCTGCAAGAATATTATTTTCCAAAGATGTCAAAAATAGCAGCAGAAGTTGTGGTAAATTGCAGAATTTGCTCTAAGGCAAAATATGATAGACACCCAAAAAAGCAACTTTTAGGCAAAACGCCTATCCTATCAGCTCAGCTCTGTCGTACACATTGAGGCTTTTTCAACTGATAAAAAACAGTTTTTAATTTGCATTGACAAGTTCTCAAAGTGTGCTATCGTACTACCTCTTTCCAAGAGCAAAAGTTGTGTATTGCAATAATGAGCCATCTTTTAATTCTGAAACTATAACAACAATGTTACAACATCAGATATGGGGTAGATGTTGTAAATGCAACCCGCTTTACAGTACTTCGAATGGTTAAGTTGAACGTTTTCACAGCACCTTGACAGAAATAGCCAGGTGTATCAAACTCGATAAAAAGATTTATGACGCCGTTGAAATCATCCTGCATGCTACAGTAGAGTACAACCACTCTATACATTCAGTAACAGAGAAAAAACCACTTGATCTCATTCTCGAGACGACTGAAGATGTCAGGGTACAAGTGAAGAACCGGATAGAAAAAGCCCAGTAAGCACAATTAGGGAGAAACAACCCGAGCAGGCAGAACAGAGTTTTTGATGTCGGGGAGAAAGTCTTTGCAAAGGCAAATAAACGGCTAGGGAATAAACAAACTCCGTTACGTTCGGAGGAGGTTGTCCAAGCCGACCTGAGTAGGTTAAGGGGAGAGTGGTCCATAAGGATAATCTGAAGTAAGACTCCGATTTGCCCAATGACCTGTTTGTTTTGTGCCCCTTTCTTTTCCCTCTTTGTGAATTATTTTCTTTTATTTTTTGTTGCCTTTAGTAAGGAGTTAAGTTTTTTGCACTATTAAATTTAATCATCATTTTTTAACTTGGGAACACAGAGGGTAATTCGGGCACTCAACAAACTTTACCGAGTTTTCAAATATAATAGAAGAAACTAAAAGGTTGTCCGATTTGTTTCCACAGTACCACATGCGTAAATTGTTAGACGTGGATATTGGTCATGTAAGAAGTCTGTTGTCCGCACTGCTAGTCCATCGCAGGATGGCTAGAAGTTTAGATTTTATTGGTACAGCACTCAAGGTTGTAGTTGGCACGCTTGATGCAGCTCACCTTGAAAGGATTAAAATGACAGAAAGTAAATTGATCGAATCAAATAATAGGCAGGTTGTAATTAATACAGAAACACAGAAACAAATAAACTTTCTTACAAATACAGTAAACCAACTGATTAAAGCAGAAAAGAATGAACTATATAACACACCACATTTGTATGAGGCCTTGTTAAATAGAAACAGAATGTAAATTATAGAACTCCAAAATTTAATGCACGCGGCAATTGGTAAGCTGTCATCGAGCGACACATGCGCTAAAGGATTACACTCCGGAGGTGTGGCCCACTATCATACCCAACCCAGTTATTTGGAACCAATAGTTGTGGTAAATGACGGGATTATAGTGCTTAAGGAAATATCGGCGCAGGTCAGCACTGATGGCAGTCCTATGGTGTCAGTAAAGGGACCTATCTAACAACATTCGAGAAGGCGGCTACCATAAATCGCCATAAAGATACACCAACCAGAGAGAGGCATTAAGCAGAATACCAGGCATTCCTGCTTCACCTTTGCTTAACATCATTGGTTATACTCCTTCTCTTAGCCTTCCACTCTTGAGCAGGATGAGTAACCAAAATCGAGAAGTCATCAATGAGCTCCAAGAGAAGGTGGAGGCTTTCGGATCACCCAAGGCATGGCGCATCATGGGCTTCCTGGCAAGTCTGATGGTCAGCATGATCATAGTCCTTTTACAACACATCAGGAAAGGGCGAGCTTTCAATAAGGTCCCCAACTTAAAGGCGGAAGTAGTTAACGAATATTAGTGGCTTCCAACAATTTTGCTAAATTGCTGCTAAGACAAACTCATTCGATAAACAATTCTTCAATTATGGCGACTCAGCAGAATATTCGCAGCGCATAGTCTTCATGGTCAACGTTGGTAACCTGAACCTTGCGCACAATTGCAAGGTCAGCGTTATCATTTCTTCAGTCGGGCTGCCGACTGGCTGAATTTCTCTGTTTTAGATTTTTAATTTTATATTTAACTTCAGTTTCTATTTGCCATTCGTTAAAAGAAGAATAAAAAATTACATAACATATAATACATACTCCGGCACATAGCCAAGTTGCCGTTAATTTACACCCTAATTAATAACATTTATACAAAAATCACAAAAATAAGGCAGGGGTCATAAATTATTCACTCTTTATTCCTAAAAGAGAGATATGGAGAAGTTGCCGTGGTTACCAGAGAAGTCCACATGAAATCTTAAATAAGTTAACCTCTTTCAGAAGGATACCAGGAATAGTCAAAGTCAAACCCTTTTTACAAGCACATCAGAGGGAAACCCAAATTAAATTTTCGACAAAGGGACATCATTCACCAGCTTCAAAAAAAAAAAAAAAATTATCAGGAAAGGGTACCAACCAAACCAGCAGACTATTTATGGGACGCAGTTCAAATTTATGGCAGGTATAGATTTAGGGTCGACTAGAAATACTTAAGATTAGATTTGTAAGGCATAGAAAATACATTAGCAGTTTGGCACAGATTAGTGAAAACTGAAGTCGACATCAAGCTACACATTTTCGCAAGTGAAAATATGACATAATTTTCAATACAGATTAAATTTTCTGTTACTAAACAGCAAATATAAATTAATTACAGTCAATTTGTTAAGTAAATTTATTCAGTGCAGGGTTCATTGTGTATGCTCTTTCAGAAAGCAAATGTGTATTTGTGATTTAATTAAATATTATTCTGGCAAAAATCCTTTAGCGATTTTTTCGGCTGCGCCACCAAAACATGGCAGATTGAGCCTTACATAAAGCCGAGGCACACAAATTCACATTAAGACAGCTAATACTCTGCTAAATCAGGACTGTGCACAGAAATCATAAACACAGGAATGCTAATCTGAAAGACATTTCACATTAGAACTGTCAGACGGAATAAGCAATTTTCAATTTTCTGGGAGTCGGTTGAGAATTTTTCTTTTAGAGGTCTCAAAAACCACCGATTCAACATAAATAAATATAAAACCTTCGTGTCAAAAAATATCCTTTGTTGGGCAAGCTAAATACAATATTAAAAGCTGCGTTGGAAATGCATTTCCCAATTGTTTGTCAAGTCGGTTTGTAGCGCTTTTTGGCGCAAGATGACTTAAAGTAATAGAGATGTTATTTAGCAAGCAACGAGAAAAAAAAAAAGGAAAATATAGAATAAGGCCATGAAGTTGAATTTAGTTTAAATAAATTTTTTTTTTTTTTTTTTTATTTGGGCAAGATTTTATGATCCAATTTTTTTTATCACTCTTTCTTTATCTACGCTGGTGTTATCCTGATAGCTCCACAGCAACTAAGCAGTCAGCGGGCCCATCGATCCAGCGCAAGGAATCTGTCTGAGTAAGACTATAATAACAAGTAGCATTGTTAGATCAATTTTGGTTTGTATATTATAATTCCTCATGTTGGAGGTTAAATTATATATATATTTTTGAGTAGTTAAAATCTTGCGAAAACGAGGCAGGTAATGAATGAATACACATTCAAACATTTGTTCCTTTGAAGAATTATTTTGGAGATTCTATACGAATTTTTAATGATTGAATTATTAATGAATTGTGAATAAATTTATAGAAATTGTTACCTATATAATGTCCAACCGTATCAATTTTAGTTTTTTCGTAGACCTTTGTTTTGGGGTCGTTGTTCAATATGTATATAGAACTGCTAGGGTAGGGAGGCTAGAGACGGGGAAAGCGAATAACATCTTAGTATCCCCTTCAAATACCATTGATCCAAGTCAAAGTCTTATTTTTTACAGGGAAAAAGATCACGTCATACAGCCAGTGCTAGTGATTTGATACCAATTTAACAAGAGAATGCCAATCTCGACGTGGTTCCAGCAAGCAGCGGAAGGCAACAGAGAAATTGAGTCTTGCTAAAGAGACTTTACTTCACTTCTCTTTTAGCAAGCCAAAAATGAATTCACGTAGCTGAAAACGTTTAAAGAACACACCTCATCGAAAGATCAAAACCAACTTATCTTAGATATGGTATTCTTAGGAAGGTACAAATCTCGCAAAGAGTGCTTCATAGTCCAACCACCTCACATCACCTCAAAAGAATGTCTCAAAGGCGGTCGCAGCCGAGAGTGGGCCTTTTTGGAAACTTCGGCCTAAGCTGGAGGTTTCCATCGAATGGTAAGGAACAACTTCGATTAGAAAATGATCACACTATTATTATTAGAGGAAGAAGGTATCTATAGCGTGCACATCATTACCACCAGCAGAGCCTTTCTTTTCTCTCGAAAAGTAAGGTGCGAATGTGAGAAATCATAAAAACAAGTATATATATTAGGGCGGGTCAATTTGTATGGAGCGAAAAAAACGTGGTAAGCGTACCCCAGAATTGGATTCTACGAAGAATTCTAAGAAAATTTGACCAAGAAACTATGTCTCTAAAAGGACTTCCTAGCCTCCGCTTAGAAGGATGAAACTTGCGTGCTTGGGTTTTTTAGCGGTTTCTTACGTATTTAAGGTATTTAAAAAAAAGTTACACATTTTTCAGTCAGTTTGGGCTTAATTCTAATTTATTGATTATCAAATTTTATAAAAATTTTTGTTTTTCGATTAAACATGTATTTTTTTTAAATTGACGAATTGCGCAAAACAAGCCATATCTTGTAACTTTTAAACAAATTGAGCTATAGATCTGAAATTGTATATTTGGAGCCATTTTAGAAGTTTGGACAACTTCACAAAAGTGGGCGTGGCACTAAAGAGGGCGTAACATACACAAAATAAAGTTGTATTCAACTTAAAAAAATTATATAAATTAAAAAAATTATATATAACTAATTATAAATTTTAAAATATTTAAAAAATTTAAATAAATTTAAGTATTTATAAGTCAACTAAATTCGTATATTCTGTGCAATCGAAATTGATGACATTTTTCTTATAACTTCGGAGTTTGACAATGTGCAATGCCGTATATGGCTAAATTTGAGAACGGGAAAACTTTCCAATTGGTTATCATGTTTCTGATCCCCCCCTACCTAACCCACTGTTGTTTGTTATAATTTTTACCGTTAATTTCATAGCAATAAAAGAAACTGTTACAGTCAAAATTTTGTAATACCTTTTCGAACCTCCATTTACGTCAAGTATCCCGCATGAACACCTAATGGAGAATGCTAATTTAGCTGAAATACCACTTCCAGGTCCAAAAATTCCATCTCACATTCAAGAAACCAAACGTTGTGTGCAGTTGCTGACACAAGTCTCACAACCCGTAATGCCACAGAATCAAGATTATGTGATGACGGTGACTTTAGAAAGTTGTTCAAGACTTCAACAAATCGAGTCTAAAAAAGACTTTAAGAACTGACAAAGAAGGGTTGTTTTTTTTTAAGAAAATATTTACTTAAATTTATTTAAAATTTGGAAAAAAAATTAAATATATGTCGGAGATTTGATAGGGTATTGTTGGGCATACCCTTTGATACCTTCTATGTTCTGTGGAATATGGTGTCTGTAACTTGGGCATACAGTTTTACAGTGACTTCTGTCATGTAACTTTGTTAGTTATGACTATCGTGTTAGTTTGACAGTGAGTCATGTAAGTTTGGCAGTGACTGCTTAGTCATGCAGGTGCGTTAGTGTTGTGGAATAGTTTTATTATTGGTTAACAATTATGGTTGGCTTTGAGCGGGACGTCAGATGAATCTGACGTCGAGTGTGGTCCGCTGTAATGCTGAGGCTGGTGAGACTGGGTAGTCAGTCAGAAACAGAACGCCAAGCAACAAGGAACTCGCTACGCTCGAAGACTAATTAAGATGTCGGAAAATACTGAACAATTAAATAGAGCAGCCGATGACGCTACAACATATATATAATTTTTTTTATACCTTTGCAAAAAAGGTATATTAATTTTGGTCAGAAGTTTGCAACGCATAGAAGGAAGCATCTCCGACTATATAAAGTATATATATTCTTGATCAGCACGATGAGCTGAGTTCATTTAGCCGTGTTCGTCTGTCCGTATGTCCGTCCGTCCGTCTGTCTGTCCGTCTGTCTGTCCGTCTGTCCGTCTGTCCGTCCGTCTGTCTGGATCAACGCAATCTTCTCCGAGACCCTTAAAGCTACAGAGCTGAAATTTTGCACCTAGGCTTCTTTTTGCTGCAGGCATTGTATATTTTGGAATCATTCCGATCGGAAGACTATATCATATAGCTCCCATAGGAACGATCGGTCATGAATATGCTTTAACCTCAATAACTTTGTTGTTTTCCAACGAAATATTACGAAAGCCGGTATTTGTGAGTTTTATATACCTCTTAACATATCCACCAAGTCAAAATCGGTTGACTATATCATATAGCCCCCATAGGAACGATCGGCCAAAAAATTGGTTTTAGATGAAATTCTTGGTTATTTATTATATATAAAAATGTGTCTGTTGAGTTTTGATAGAATCGGCCTACTATATGGTATAGCTCCTATAGGAACAATCGGACCAAAAAAAAAAAAATTTTTTTTACTCGTAAGTTTATCTGCTTGGAGCCATGGACATGATTAGTTTTATATACTTTCTTATAATTCTGGTAATTTATATGTAATTGATAGGAACAGTTTGCAAAGGTATCCGAACTTCGACGTGGCCGAAGTTAGCCCATCCTTCTGCATTTTTTTGATGAACTTTTTTAAGTTGAATAAAACTATATTCAAACTTCTAAAATGGGTCCAAATATACATATCAAATTTCAGATCTAAAGCTCAATTCGTTTAAAAGTTACAGGATATGGCTTGTTTTGGACAATTCGTCAATTTAAAAACAAAAATACATGTTTATTCAAAAGACAAAAATTTTTTATCAAATTGGTTGTAATAAATAAATTGGAATTAAGCCTTAACAAAGGTTGTCCGATTTGTTTCCACAGTCCCACATGCGTAAATTGTTAGACGTGGATATTGGTCATGTGTATGAGGTCTTGTTAAATAGAAACAGAATGTAAATTATAGAACTCCAAACACATGCGCTAAAGGATTACACTCCGGAGGTGTGGCCCACTATCATACCCAACCCAGTTATTTGGAACCAATAGTTGTGGTAAATGACGGGATTATAGTGCTTAAGGAAATATCGGCGCAGGTCAGCACTGATGGCAGTCCTATGGAGTCAGTAAATAGACCTATCTAACAACATTCGAGAAGTCGGCTACCATAAATGGCGTAACATACACCAACCAGAGAGGGGCATTAAGCAGAATACCAGGCATTCCTGCTTCACCTCTGCTTAACATCATTGGTTATACTCCTTCTCTTAGCCTTCCACTCTTGAGCAGGATAAGTAACCAAAATCGAGAAGTCATCAATGAGCTCCAAGAGAAGGTGGAGGCTTTCGGATCACCCAAGGCATGGCGCATCATGGGTTTCCTGGGAAGTCTGATGGTCAGCATGATCATGATACTTTTACAACACATCAGGAAAGGGCGAGCTTTCAATAAGGTCCCCAACTTAAAGGCGAAAGTAGTTAACGAATATTAGTGGCTTCCAACAATTTTGCTAAATTGCTGCTAAGACAAACTCATTCGATAAACAATTCTTCAATTATGGCGACTCAGCAGAATATTCGCAGCGCATAGTCTTCATGGTCAACGTTGGTAACCTGAACCTTGCGCACAATTGCAAGGTCAGCGTTATCATTTCTTCAGTCGGGCTGCCGACTGGCTGAATTTCTCTGTTTTAGATTTTTAATTTTATATTTAACTTCAGTTTGTATTTGCCATTCGTTAAAAGAAGAATAAAAAATTACATAACATATAATACATACTCCGGCACATAGCCAAGTTGCCGTTAATTTACACCCTAATTAATAACATTTATACAAAAATCACAAAAATAAGGCAGGGATCATAAATTATTCACTCTTTATTCCTAAAAGAGAGACATGGAGAAGTTGCCATGGTTACCGGAGAAGTCCACATAAAATCTTAAATAAGTTAACCTCTTTAAGAAGGATACCAGGAATAGTCAAAGTCAAACCCTTTTTACAAGCACATCAGAGGGAAACCCAAATTAAATTTTCGACCCTTTTCAGGAAAGGGTACCAACCAAACCAGCAGACTATTTATGGGACGCAGTTTAAATATATGGCAGATATAGATTTAGGTTCGACTAGAAATATTTAAGATTAGATTTGTAAGGCATAGAAAATACATTAGCAGTTTGGCACAGATTAGTGAAAACTGAAGTCGACATCAAGCTACACATTGTCGCAAGTGAAAATATGACATAATTTTCAATACATATTAAATTTTCTGTTACTAAACAGCAAATATAAATAAATTACAGTCAATTTGTTAAATAAATTTATTTAGTGCAGGGTTCATTGTGTATGCTCTTTCAGAAAGCAAAAGTGTATTTGTGATTTAATTAAATATTATTCTGTTAGGAATATCTCACACAACTATATCATGGGTAATTCTACCAGGCATTATGGACCAAATGACTTTGGCAGCAGCTACAATCGCCAAAACCCAAACATAATTCCGTTCGTATACTTACAAAAATTCCTGGGAAACGGACTGGGTACAACAGCAAGCACACCGACGAAGCGGATACCCTACACAAAGCTCTCTGTCATAACCACTGTTTACGCCAGAAAAGGGTGAACAGCGGAAGAGGAGCGGGGTTGAAACAGAGGGGCAAATTGGAAGGAGGACGCTATTTAAAACTCCATCTTGAGTTTGGTGTTCGTTTTAACTTCAATCCGTACGCACTCCCCCACTTAATAACTATTTTACAAGTTTTTCCATCTATCGTTCCGCCAATCGTCCAAAGTCCATTGGCCATCATAAACCCTTTTTTTACAATTAATAAAACTGTGTTTTGTTTAAACGAAGTAGAAGAAGTTTAATTATTAATATTGGGAATTTTTTGGTAACCTTCTACCTTTTGGAATTCTTTGCCCCACCACATTCAACCACCATAACCGAAAAAGTTTTTACTAATAAAAAATAACATTGTGGAAACAAACTTCGAATTTCACCAGCGTACAATATAATACGGCTTTGCCGCAAGTAAGGACCAAATAAAAACCTTACAACACCGGAGGCGGGGCGACTGTAACAACAGCTGCAACTCCACCAACAATAACAGAGGCAACTTCAACATCAGTATCATATGCAACGTCACCACCAGAAACAACAGCAACTTTACTAACAACAGAATCAACTTCACCGCAACAGTCTCAACATTAACAACAGCAACATCAGCACCTTCAACTACAACATCACCAATATCACCTACAACAACAACACCCGCACCTACAGCCACTAGCGACGGCGGAAAAGATAGACCCGCGGGTGCAGGAGCGGCTCGTATACCGGTGGCACGGGTCAGCGCTGGTCGGTGAACAGCCACGATGTAGGCCCGGGCTACAGAGGCAGCGGTCACTGCCGGTGCCTCGGGCATTCGAACGGTGGAGGGAGATAGTCACGGAGGAATGGCCGGTGGCTGTTGCTATGGCAATACAGGCAATTGGAGGAGGGGCCCGAAAAGCACGAGTAATGTGTGTCGTCAGAGGAAGATCGAGGGTTTTCGAGAAGGTAGTGTGGTAAAGTTACACGTTTAAGCAGGTTAACTAGAATAGGAGAGAATTTTGAAGTGTAGATTAATTAGAATAGGACAGATTAATAAAAAACAGATATGTAATAGGTTTATTCGAATAGGAGAAATTATTGAAATATAGACGAGTAGGTTAGGTTAATTGATGTATTGATGGTTATGATGAGTAGGATAAGAGAAAAACAGGGAGCCTATATAAGTGGGCTTCGAAACGGGCGAACCAGGTTGCGTAAAAAATACGCAAGTCGGCATAACACATGCTAACGAACATCAACTTTGGATCCAACACACATATAAGTAAACACAAGCAAATGAGCGGGTATGACCCAGAGAGAAATGGGAATCAGAATGTGTGTGGCCCAGGTGATGTCACTGAGAGCGAGCTCAGTTCACTAATGACAGTGCACGGCAGAACCGAAACCATTGTTTGGAAAGCGTAGTTACTGCGCTTGCGTTATGTTTGATTTTGTTCATATGTATATTAATTGACGTCTTTGGCATTGCACACGTATATAGACATTAAATTAATATTAATTGCTGGATGTTATGTTATTAATTGCTTATGGGTTATATATTCTGAGTATACGGGAGAACTTTGTTATTAGTAAATAAGTATAAATGTTGTCGACACCACAGAGTGGTGGATATAGGAGTATAAGGATGTATGCGTTGGCACAAGACGAAATCGATCGCAGAAAGATCGCAAAAGAAAGTGGCCGTTGTCGACCGAGGATGGGCGACCAGCAAAATGAGAGGCGACGCACGCGAGAGAAAGTTTGCGGTAGCGAAGCATTGGCGCGTGAAAAAGTACTGGCAAGGGTAACGCGTTCCCTCTTGCGTATTGATTGCGTCCAAAATTGTTAAGCCAAAATATCTAAGCCTATACGGATTATTATAAGCTAGACATCGACGCGAAGTACCAAGATCAAAAGTAAAGTGAAGTTAAAAGGAAATGAAGCAGCGAGAAAGAGTGATAGTATTTCGAAACAGCAACGACTTAAGAAACGGAACAATTTGGTGACGGCTACAAGAACTAGAACTTGATCCTAGTAAAAGTACAAGTACTAACTTACAAGCACACCTGGGGTACGAAATAGGTACAACAGCCAGCACACCGACGAAACGGATACCCTACACAAAGCTCTCTGTCATAACCACCATAAACAAAAATGATTTTACCAATAAATTATTGCGCTGCGGAAACAAACTGTGTATTGTTTTTTTTTTAACTAAAGCACAATATAAATTCGTTACGTCGTACCCTATCACACCAAATCAGACTCTGCCGCAAGTAAAAACTAAAAAGGATCGTTACAACATACCGATCCTGAGATCCTACTTATAAATGCCAGCTTCGCCAAGGCTAAGACATTGCTTCCTGGTATCGCTGCATCGTTCTAGAATTTCTCACGGTCGTACAGCATATCACTGCATTGTTGAAGAAGAATGGCAAGTGGAAGTGGGATCTTGAACAACACTCAGCATTGGAAGAAATTCCGGTTTCGATTACCCTCCGCTATTATATTAACTTGCCTCGACTTTAATGCAAAATTCTTTACACAAATCGACGCCAATGGCTATAGATTGGGTGCAGTCTTGACCCAATATCAAGAAGATACAGAAAGAGTAATAGCTCATGCCAGCTTACGCTTATTTGTTCCATAGCAAAACTACTTAGCAACTGAGAAAGCGTGCAAAGAGTTTGACAACATGCAAAATGCGTTGTTATTTGTACGGTTTGAATTAGGCCCTTTATTGGCTCAACTCCATAGACAATCCAACAAGACGTATTGCTTGTTGGCACTCGAACTACATCAATATGAGTTCAATATACAATGCCGCCCAGGTAAGCTAAATGTAGTAGCTGACGCCTTGTTTCGGCACCCCTTGGACGTGTTGAACACCACACAGGATAACTTACAAGTTTACGAACAACCCTATCAGTTAGCCAACTTCCGATACGGGGGAAATCTACTCTACCAAAGAAATCACCATGTGTGCCAAAGGAAAAGCGCGAACGAGTACTGCAAGAATGTCACAATTAAGCTAGAGTGGGGCCACTTAGGAATCAGGAAAATGATAATCAAGGTATCCTAGAAATACTATTGGCCTGGATCTAACGATACAAGGTGGAATGATGTTTAGACGCCAAGTCAAGTAACCTTTCAACATTGTGTGTTAGGGATTTTGTCGGCCCTCTTAGCCGGTCGAAACAAGGTAATACCGTCTTGTTAGTCTTTCTAGATGCCTTCTGTGGAGCAGTAGCGTAAAGCTCCCGGTACTACATTGGAAAAGGCTCTCCAAGAAATTATCAACGAACTATTCAGATCCCCACGCACTTTGGTCAGTTACAATGGAACACATTTCACCAGTAGACCATTCAGAGAGCTTTGCCAATAAGCTGAAGTAGCATTTCAATACACCGCCCCTTACATATTACGTTCAAAGCCAACTGAAAGCGCTAACCGCACTGTAAAGATGATGATAGCCCAGTACCTAGGATAAATCTAGAACAATTGGGATCAATTTCTTTCCAAATGCACCGAAGCTATAAACTGGAGCGTATGTGACTTTACCGGATTTACCCCTTCCTAGTCCTGGACAGACAACAACATATTCCTCTGGTCTACGAACACTGCCTTGGTGCCTGAATCCAGCCCGCCACTAAGGCTGTACCACCACTTGTCCAAAGAAACTGAAGGCTTTGCAGCTAAACTGGCCCCTAAGTTTGACAGGCCTTACAAGGTAATCAAGTTTATTTCCAAAAACAGACTGAGGCTGCTAAAAGCTTAAGCCAAACAACAACCAACTCCAAGAACCAGCAGAGGCCATCGTTCCAGAAACAAATCAATTCACAGGGCCCACTTAAAAAGTGATTTCTTTCTGGCAACAAGATTATCAATCTCCCGATCCTGATCACATCTCAGGATCTACAGGTCAGGACAGAAGGCTTTAAAATCAGAGGCATACCGAACCAAGTCTTAGCATGTCCAATCACCGAGGAACAGGAGCGAGGTCTACGATATAGAGACACCAAATTCGTACCTGTCGGAGCAGGAAGATTATACAGCGTTCACGTTAATAATTCCAATGCTACGCCCCAATGAAGGGTTCTCAAAGATTGTTTTAAAAGTTCTCATTTCCTTATTTTAAAATTAATTAATAATAAGTTCAACTGATTATTAATAACTATATACTCTGTGAAGAATCACACGTTTTATTTTCAACAATATATATGAATATTTAAGTTAACCCCCCTAATTGGGGGTTACTGAAAGGGATTAGTTTAAACTATGGCTAAGGCAAAATTGGAAAAATGTGACAAGACCACTTAGTTTTTGAGCAGTAAGAAGTTCAGCTGAGAATAATTTTACCCAGTGCCAGAGAGTACAGTGAACAAAAATAGGGCAATGTGGCCTAGATGCTCGACCGCACCCTTCAAAATAGTGTAATGTGATATTAGGAAAAATCCCAGAAACTACAAAATGTATATAGATATATCTCCGATATTTCAGGGTCCGACTAATACTCTAACTGATACAGTACTGGTTGTACATGTACCGACTTAGTATTATTCCGGGTAATACTCTAGTCGAAGTAATATTCAAAAATATATGAGCATGAAACCACTGGAGAGTAGTTTAGCGAATAAATTATACAGTGGTCATAATGACATTTGGTTTGGATTTCAGTGTCCAGGTAATACTCTCTCTTATACTGGCAACTTAGTATCCTTCCTTTTTTATCGTTGTATGGGTAATACTCTAACCAAAAAAATATTAAATGTATACAAACATCTGTAAATTTTGATATTGTCTTGTGTAATATACCGCTTCAATTGTAAAGTGATCATAAAGTCATTTGGCTTAGATTTCAGTGTCCGAGAATACTCTGGGAATACTCTAAATATGACAACTAATTATTCTTGTACTTGTTCCGAGTAATACTCTAACCAAAATAATATTAAAAGTATACAAACATGTAATAGTTGTACAAAGAGGAGAAGAAAAGAAGGGGAAAAATGTTCTTGTTAAATGGAAACCTAACGATGAACTTCCTCCTTCAATAGACAGAGCTTAAATACATAGGTATATATTGGTATATATATTAGCGAGGGTCAATTACTTTTCGCGAAAATCGTACCCCAGAGTCGGATTCTACGAAGAATTCTAAGAAAATTTGACCAAGAAACTATGTCTCTAAAAGGACTTCCTAGCCTCCGCTTAGAAGGATGAAACTTGCGTGCTTGGGTTTTTTAGCGGTCTCTTACGTATTTAAGGTATTTAAAAAAAAGTTACACATTTTTCAGTCAGTTTGGGCTTAATTCTAATTTATTTATTAACAAATTTTATAAAAAATTTTTGGCTTTCGATAAAACATGTATTTTTTTTAAATTGACGAATTGCGCAAAACAATCCATATCCTGTAACTTTTAAAAGAATTCAGCTATAGATCTGAAATTTGATATGTATATCTGGACTCATTTAAGAAGTTTGGACAACTTCATAAAAGTGGGCGTGGCACTAAAGAAAGCGTAACATACACAAAAAAAAGTTTTATTTAACTTCAAAAAAGTTCATCAAAAATTAAAACTTTGTGAAAAATGATTTGTGAAAAATATGTATTGAAAATTATGTCATATTTTCACTTGCGACAATGTGTAGCTTGATGTCGACTTCACTTTTCACTAATCTGTGCCAAACTGCTAATGTATTTTCTATGCCTTACAAATCTAATCTTGAATATTTCTAGTCGAACCTAAATCTATATCTGCCATAAATTTGAACTGCGTCCCATAAATAGTCTGCTGGTTTGGTTGGTACCCTTTCCTGATAACTTTTTTTTTTTTTTATTGAAGCTTGTAAATGATGTCCATTGGTCGAAAATTTAATTTGGGTTTCCCTCTGATGTGCTTGTAAAAAGGGTTTGACTTTGACTTTTCCTGGTATCCTTCTGAAAGAGGTTAACTTATTTAAGATTTCATGTGGACTTCTCTGGTAACCACGGCAACTTCTCCATATCTCTCTTTTAGGAATAAAGAGTGAATAATTTATGATCCCTGCCTTATTTTTGTGATTTTTGTATAAATGTTATTAATTAGGGTGTAAATTAACGGCAACTTGGCTATGTGCCGGAGTATATATTATATGTTATGTAATTTTTTATTCTTCTTTTAACGAATGGCAAATACAAACTGAAGTTAAATATAAAATTAAAAATCTAAAACAGAGAAATTCAGCCAGTCGGCAGCCCGACTGAAGAAATGATAACGCTGACCTTGCAATTGTGCGCAAGGTTCAGGTTACCAACGTTGACCATGAAGACTATGCGCTGCGAATATTCTGCTGAGTCGCCATAATTGAAGAATTGTTTATCGAATGAGTTTGTCTTAGCAGCAATTTAGCAAAATTGTTGGAAGCCACTAATATTCGTTAACTACTTTCGCCTTTAAGTTGGGGACCTTATTGAAAGCTCGCCCTTTCCTGATGTGTTGTAAAAGGATCATGATCATGCTGACCATCAGACTTCCCAGGAAACCCATGATGCGCCATGCCTTGGGTGATCCGAAAGCCTCCACCTTCTCTTGGAGCTCATTGATGACTTCTCGATTTTGGTTACTTATCCTGCTCAAGAGTGGAAGGCTAAGAGAAGGAGTATAACCAATGATGTTAAGCAGAGGTGAAGCAGGAATGCCTGGTATTCTGCTTAATGCCCCTCTCTGGTTGGTGTATCTTACGCCATTTATGGTAGCCGACTTCTCGAATGTTGTTAGATAGGTCCCTTTACTGACTCCATAGGACTGCCATCAGTGCTGACCTGCGCCGATATTTCCTTAAGCACTATAATCCCGTCATTTACCACAACTATTGGTTCCAAATAACTGGGTTGGGTATGATAGTGGGCCACAACTCCGGAGTGTAATCCTTTAGCGCATGTGTCGCTCGATGACAGCTTACCAATTGCCGCGTGCATTAAATTTTGGAGTTCTATAATTTACATTCTGTTTCTATTTAACAAGGCCTCATACAAATGTGGTGTGTCATATAGTTCATTCTTTTCTGCTTTAATCAGTTGGTTTACTTTATTTGTAAGTAAGTTTATTTTTAATTACAACCTGCCTATTATTTCTTCTGGACGTCGACGCGTACAATGCGAAGTACGTTCAAGTGGTCCAAGCGACACCAGGACAATGCCTGTTACGCGCGAACCCTATCAGACAGCATGCAAAAGACGAAATCGCGAGGACAACGGACGACAATTACAGTAATAATTAGAACTAACTACGAGCTAGATAGTTAAGAATAAAAGTTTTTAGTTGAGAAATAGAAAGTTCTGAACCGATTACAGGATAAAGGCGATTGTAATCGGAACAAAAAACTCGAAAGGGTTCATGTAAAGTATAGTTAGAAGTACAGCGAGTTAAAGTTAGAGGGATATAATTTCTAGTTAGTCTACAAGGTACAGATAGATTAACCAGATTAAGTAAATTAGAGGAATCAATTTGTCCATTCACAAGCTTGTGTATAAACAAAGTACCCAGCATTACTCTACGGTTAAGTAACGGCGAAAGATTAATAAGAAGAAGTCTATCAGAATACGAGGGTAGGTTGACATTTCTGTCCCAGTTTAAGCCACGAAGCGCAAAAATTAGAAATTGCTTCTGGACAGATTCAATTTTTATTTGGTGTGATTCATATTGAGGAGACCAAACGCATGATCCATACTCCAGAATAAGACGGACCAGTGAAATAAAAAGGGTTTTAGTTGTGTAAGGATCATCGAATTCTTTCGACCATCGCTTGACAAAACCAAGAACACTTATGGCTTTACTGACTGTAATGGAAATGTGACGAGTGAAACTTAATTTGTGGTCCATGAGTACACCCAAATCATTCATCTCGTTCAGACGTTTTAAAGGAGTATTATTAAGATAATACGTAACTGATTGAAAGTTAGTTCTATGCAATGACATGACATTGCATTTCGAAACGTTTAGATTTAATATGTTAATTTCACACCAGGTCTGCAAGTTATTCAGATCTGCCTGGAGCAAAAGGGGAGACTCTGAGTCTTTAAAACTAAGACAAAGTTTAACATCGTCAGCGTACATAAGGACATGAGAATGAGTTACTACTGAAGGTAGGTCGTTTATAAATAGGGTAAAAACTAACGGTCCTAGATGGCTACCTTGTGGCACCCCCGAGGTTACTTTGATGGTTTTCGAAAGAGAGGTTTTAAATAGAACTTTTTGAGTACGGTCAGTCAGATATTGGGAAATCCAACACAGCAAAAGGCTTGGAAGCCCAAGTTTGTTTAGTTTGTACAGAAGCAGTGAATGGTTTACAGAATCAAAGGCCTTACTGAAGTCGGTATAAACGACATCAGTTTGTAGTGCATTCCATCGATCGCTAAAGAAGTAAACTCTAATAGTTTAGTGGTAGTAGATCTACGTTTCATAAACCCATGTTGGGTAGAAGAAAGAATAGAACTACAGAAATGTTGCAATTGGGAAGTTATAATTTTCTCAAAGGCCTTCGGAATAGCGGACAATTTGGAAATACCTCTATAGTTAGAGGCTTCTTTGTTACCTTTTTTATGTAAAGGAATAATAAAAGTTTCCTTCCAAATAGTTGGGAAAGAGGAAGTTTCAACAGACAATTTAAATAATTTAAGAATTTGAGTAATTAGATCCTCAGCACAAAACCTGAATACGCAACCAGGTATCCCCTTCAGATCCTGGTGAGTACACGGGCTTAAATGTAGTGAACGTACTGAGAAGTAAGCTTTCATCGATCACAGGATTAAAGATGCAATTAGACCTATTCAACTGATAAGGATATGAAGAGTTGGCTCGATGCTCCATAGGGGAATAGGTTGTATTGAAAAAATCGGCAAACATATCGGCAATGGCCTGATCATCGGTTGCTTTATTGTCTTCAAAACGTAAAAAAGACGGGTGCACTGCTACCTTGCGTTTGGTATTAACAAAGTTATAAAATCGCTTAGGATCACGGGAAAACTGTAGTTTACAGCGCAAAATGTAATCTTTATAACATTGTGCATTAAGCACAGAAAAATTTGTTCGAGCGACTATGTAATGAGAAAAACCTGATGGCTGAACCGATTTTTTGTACTTCTTATAATATCTAGATTTTACATTTTTCAAATTAGATAATTCCCGTGTAAACCATGGTGGCTTGTCAGACACTACATGGGCCACACATGGAACACAGGCATCGAAAAGTGAAAACATAGTATTATAGAAGAAACCAACGGCAGCCTCCATATCTACACAGGAATACAGATAAGACCAGTCTGTAGCAAGAATTAGTTCATTGAACTTGAAAAAGCTAGCTTTACGAAAACAACGTATACGAGGCGCCGAATTGGTACCTACCATAGTGATAATAGTTAAGTCCAAGGTAGGATGAAAATTAACTTCGGGGACTACTAGGAGACTAATCCTTGAAACAACGCAGTCGGAAGACTGTAGAACAAATATAATATCTAATCACCTACCGTTTATGTTACGGACTGGATTTACTTGGGTTAAAGATAACTCAAGGAGACCATCGACAAAGCAATGTGACGGGGAGGGCAACAACAAGGGAGGCTCATCTGATGGAAACCTTGAGATGTCAGGCAGATTAATGTCGCCAAGAACAATTATTAACTATTACAATTTTTATAAGCGAAGTGACAAAGCGAATAGCTCCTAAGTGGGAAGCATATAACACCATGTCAGGTTGTGGTGGGATATACGAACTAGTTATGAAGACGCAATACGTTTTTAAAGTAATTTTGACACTGACAAATTCGATGTCAAAAGTTGCAGAAAGCTGAACTTATACAGAGTTGACAGCAATAAAAACACCTCCACCATTTTTGTGTGTTCTATCGTATCTATAAGTAGAAAAAATTGTGGGGGAAACAGAAGCATCAGATATGTCAGGCCTTGTACACGTTTCTGTAAATACCAGAATATGGAAATGAAATAATAGACTGTATACGTAAAGTTTTGAAAGTTTAACATTCTGGTAGGCCAGAATAAGGGACGAAATTAGTTTTTTGACCCGCCAGCAGGTACTGACGAGCCAGAAGATAGAGGAAGATTGTTTGATGCAATATGAAGACGAATCGGAGACCGATTTTAGACTTGCAAATGAACTAATGAGTCTGTACGATGTTGGCTTTATTTTGTTCTTTTCATGTTTTGGGCTCATTTTAATAAATTATACAGTGGTCATAATGACATTTGGTTTGGATTTCAGTGTCCAGGTAATACTCTCACTTATACTGGCAACTTAGTATCCTTCCTTTTTTATCGTTGTATGGGTAATACTCTAACCAAAAAAATATTAAATGTATACAAACATCTGTAAATTTTGATATTGTCTTGTGTAATATACCGCTTCAATTGTAAAGTGATCATAAAGTCATTTGGCTTAGATTTCAGTGTCCGAGAATACTCTGGGAATACTCTAAATATGACAACTAATTATTCTTGTACTTGTTCCGAGTAATACTCTAACCAAAATAATATTAAAAGTATACAAACATGTAATAGTTGTACAAAGAGGAGAAGAAAAGAAGGGGAAAAATGTTCTTGTTAAATGGAAACCTAACGATGAACTTCCTCCTTCAATAGACAGAGCTTAAATACATAGGTATATATTGGTATATATATTAGCGAGGGTCAATTACTTTTCGCGAAAATCGTACCCCAGAGTCGGATTCTACGAAGAATTCTAAGAAAATTTGACCAAGAAACTATGTCTCTAAAAGGACTTCCTAGCCTCCGCTTAGAAGGATGAAACTTGCGTGCTTGGGTTTTTTAGCGGTCTCTTACGTATTTAAGGTATTTAAAAAAAAGTTACACATTTTTCAGTCAGTTTGGGCTTAATTCTAATTTATTTATTAACAAATTTTATAAAAAATTTTTGGCTTTCGATAAAACATGTATTTTTTTTAAATTGACGAATTGCGCAAAACAATCCATATCCTGTAACTTTTAAAAGAATTCAGCTATAGATCTGAAATTTGATATGTATATCTGGACTTTAAATATAAAATTAAAAATCTAAAACAGAGAAATTCAGCCAGTCAGCAGCCCGACTGAAGAAATGATAACGCTGACCTTGCAATTGTGCGCAAGGTTCAGGTTACCAACGTTGACCATGAAGACTATGCGCTGCGAATATTCTGCTGAGTCGCCATAATTGAAGAATTGTTTATCGAATGAGTTTGTCTTAGCAGCAATTTAGCAAAATTGTTGGAAGCCACTAATATTCGTTAACTACTTTCGCCTTTAAGTTGGGGACCTTATTGAAAGCTCGCCCTTTCCTGATGTGTTGTAAAAGGATCATGATCATGCTGACCATCAGACTTCCCAGGAAACCCATGATGCGCCATGCCTTGGGTGATCCGAAAGCCTCCACCTTCTCTTGGAGCTCATTGATGACTTCTCGATTTTGGTTACTTATCCTGCTCAAGAGTGGAAGGCTAAGAGAAGGAGTATAACCAATGATGTTAAGCAGAGGTGAAGCAGGAATGCCTGGTATTCTGCTTAATGCCCCTCTCTGGTTGGTGTATCTTACGCCATTTATGGTAGCCGACTTCTCGAATGTTGTTAGATAGGTCCCTTTACTGACTCCATAGGACTGCCATCAGTGCTGACCTGCGCCGATATTTCCTTAAGCACTATAATCCCGTCATTTACCACAACTATTGGTTCCAAATAACTGGGTTGGGTATGATAGTGGGCCACAACTCCGGAGTGTAATCCTTTAGCGCATGTGTCGCTCGATGACAGCTTACCAATTGCCGCGTGCATTAAATTTTGGAGTTCTATAATTTACATTCTGTTTCTATTTAACAAGGCCTCATACAAATGTGGTGTGTCATATAGTTCATTCTTTTCTGCTTTAATCAGTTGGTTTACTTTATTTGTAAGTAAGTTTATTTTTAATTACAACCTGCCTATTATTTCTTCTGGACGTCGACGCGTACAATGCGAAGTACGTTCAAGTGGTCCAAGCGACACCAGGACAATGCCTGTTACGCGCGAACCCTATCAGACAGCATGCAAAAGACGAAATCGCGAGGACAACGGACGACAATTACAGTAATAATTAGAACTAACTACGAGCTAGATAGTTAAGAATAAAAGTTTTTAGTTGAGAAATAGAAAGTTCTGAACCGATTACAGGATAAAGGCGATTGTAATCGGAACAAAAAACTCGAAAGGGTTCATGTAAAGTGTAGTTACAAGTACAGCGAGTTAAAGTTAGAGGGATATAATTTCTAGTTAGTCTACAAGGTACAGATAGATTAACCAGATTAAGTAAATTAGAGGAATCAATTTGTCCATTCACAAGCTTGTGTATAAACAAAGTACCCAGCATTACTCTACGGTTAAGTAACGGCGAAAGATTAATAAGAAGAAGTCTATCAGAATACGAGGGTAGGTTGACATTTCTGTCCCAGTTTAAGCCACGAAGCGCAAAATTAGAAATTGCTTCTGGACAGATTCAATTTTTATTTGGTGTGATTCATATTGAGGAGACCAAACGCATGATCCATACTCCAGAATAAGACGGACCAGTGAAATAAAAAGGGTTTTAGTTGTGTAAGGATCATCGAATTCTTTCGACCATCGCTTGACAAAACCAAGAACACTTATGGCTTTACTGACTGTAATGTAAATGTGACGAGTGAAACTTAATTTGTGGTCCATGAGTACACCCAAATCATTCATCTCGTTCAGACGTTTTAAAGGAGTATTATTAAGATAATACGTAACTGATTGAAAGTTAGTTCTATGCAATGACATGACATTGCATTTCGAAACGTTTAGATTTAATATGTTAATTTCACACCAGGTCTGCAAGTTATTCAGATCTGCCTGGAGCAAAAGGGGAGACTCTGAGTCTTTAAAACTAAGACAAAGTTTAACATCGTCAGCGTACATAAGGACATGAGAATGAGTTACTACTGAAGGTAGGTCGTTTATAAATAGGGTAAAAACTAACGGTCCTAGATGGCTACCTTGTGGCACCCCCGAGGTTACTTTGATGGTTTTCGAAAGAGAGGTTTTAAATAGAACTTTTTGAGTACGGTCAGTCAGATATTGGGAAATCCAACACAGCAAAAGGCTTGGAAGCCCAAGTTTGTTTAGTTTGTACAGAAGCAGTGAATGGTATAAACGACATCAGTTTGTAGTGCATTCCTGAATCCATCGATCGCTAAAGAAGTAAACTCTAATAGGTTAGTGGTAGTAGATCTACGTTTCATAAACCCATGTTGGGTAGAAGAAAGAATAGAACTACAGAAATGTTGCAATTGGGAAGTTATAATTTTCTCAAAGGCCTTCGGAATAGCGGACAATTTGGAAATACCTCTATAGTTAGAGGCTTCTGATTTGTTACCTTTTTTATGTAAAGGAATAATAAAAGTTTCCTTCCAAATAGTTGGGAAAGAGGAAGTTTCAACAGACAATTTAAATAATTTAAGAATTTGAGTAATTAGATTCTCAGCACAAAACCTGAATACGCAACCAGGTATCCCCTTCAGATCCTGGTGAGTACACGGGCTTAAATGTAGTGAACGTACTGAGAAGTGAGCTTTCATCGATCACAGGATTAAAGATGCAATTAGACCTATTCAACTGATAAGGATATGAAGAGTTGGCTCGATGCTCCATAGGGGAATAGGTTGTATTGAAAAAATCGGCAAACATATCGGCAATGGCCTGATCATCGGTTGCTTTATTGTCTTCAAAACGTAAAAAAGACGGGTGCACTGCTACCTTGCGTTTGGTATTAACAAAGTTATAAAATCGCTTAGGATCACGGGAAAACTGTAGTTTACAGCGCAAAATGTAATCTTTATAACATTGTGCATTAAGCACAGAAAAATTTGTTCGAGCGACTATGTAATGAGAAAAACCTGATGGCTGAACCGATTTTTTGTACTTCTTATAATATCTAGATTTTACATTTTTCAAATTAGATAATTCCCGTGTAAACCATGGTGGCTTGTCAGACACTACATGGGCCACACATGGAACACAGGCATCGAAAAGTGAAAACATAGTATTATAGAAGAAACCAACGGCAGCCTCCATATCTACACAGGAATACAGATAAGACCAGTCTGTAGCAAGAATTAGTTCATTGAGCTTGAAAAAGCTAGCTTTACGAAAACAACGTATACGAGGCGCCGAACCTATGGTACCTACCATAGTGATAATAGTTAAGTCCACGGTAGGATGAAGATTATCTTCGGGGACTACTAGGAGACTAATCCTTGAAACAACGCACTCGGAAGACTGTAGAACAAATATAATATCTAATCACCTACCGTTTATGTTAAGGATCACTTAAGGAGACCATCGACAAAGCAATGTGACGGGGAGGGCAACAACAAGGAAGGGTCATCTGATGAAAACCATGAGATGTCAGGCAGATTAAAGTCGCCAAGAACAATTACAAACTCTACATCGGAAAGTAGCGAAGTGACAAAGCGAATAGCTTCTAAGTGGGTAGCGTATAACACCATGTCAGATTTCGGTGGGATATACGAACAAGCTATGAACACGCAATACGTTATTAAAGTAATTTTGACACTGACAAATTAGATGTCAAAAGTTGCAGAAAGCTGAACTAATACAGAGTTGACAGCAATTAAAACACCTCCACCATTTTTGTATGTTCTATCGTATCTATAAGTAGAAAAAATTGTGGAGGAAACAGAAGCATCAGATATGTCAGGCCTTCTACACGTTTCTGTAAATACCAGAATATGGAAATGAAATAATAGACTGTATACGTAAAGTTTTGAAAGTTTAACATTCTGGTAGGCCAGAATAAGGGACGAAATTAGTTTTTTGACCCGCCAGCAGGTACTGACGAGCCAGAAGATAGAGGAAGATTGTTTGGTGCAATAGGAAGACGAATCGGAGACCGATTTTAGACTTGCAAATGAACTAATGAGTCTGTACGATGTTGGCTTTATTTTGTTTTTTTCATGTTATGGGATTATTTTAATTTTTTTATCTTTTGGGAAAGCACCTGTTTCGAATGGGTGCTCCAAGGGGGAGCCAAAATGACTAACTGATTTGACAGAAAGACAAATGACCCACAAAGGTAGATGCTTATTTGCTATTTGTTAGATCTTACAGGTGAAATTATCTTGGCTGGATATTGTCTAAATATTTCTTAATGTAAGGCTGACTGGATACTTTAGGACTTGCAGATGTGTTATTACAGTGAAAATTACTGGCGTTACGTGGGCTTACTCGGTGAGGCATAACACATTTTATTTTTTTTACAGCAGTCTGACTTTAAGATTTACAAAGCGAGATCCCAAGGATGAGGATGCATGGCGATATGGTCACCTGCAACAATAAATACTAATCCAAGTATATTAAAACTATCATTGTTACAGCTGCACTACTAAGACTCGTTTTTACACTTAATGGGGTCGCTTGGATGAATTGTTCTGTGAATAAATTATGAAGAGAGTTTTTTGATGGTGTAATTCATTAGAATACCAGTTCTACAGAGAGAGTTTTTATCTGGGTGATATGTTGAAAGTTTTTTATTCGTAAGTTTGCTATTCAGAGGCCTAGAGGTAGTGATAACTTTTTTCATTGTTGTCCATCAGCTTTGGTATAAGTAGTTTTGAAATGAAAAAATTAACCTAAATAAATATTGCCTGGAAGGAACCTTCCTTTTACTTTATAAATAAAAATGAAGCAAGCAAAACGTCCCCGCCGACTTTGAATACACCCTGTACCAAGTAGAGGATCTTTATAAAATCAAACTCTTTCGAATTCGCCATTAATTCAAACTAAAACTTTCCTCACAAGCGGCAGCAAGGAAGGCATGCTACCTCGCTCACACTTACTACGCAATGTCGCACTGGGCATTTTAGTACAAATTGTACATAGATATATCTTCGATATTTCTTGTCCTTGTCTTAAATTTTTGTCAATAGACTCCATAATATTTAACAAACTCGATAATTTGTTAATGCGTTGTTTTTTTTTGTATCATCCAGATATAACCCATCCAAAGTGTTTCTTGTAAAATTGGCAGACTTTCTCCAAGTGTTGTTTGTTCTACAGCAAGATATTCGAAAAATGCCTCTGTGCCAAGTAGTAAATCAATGCGTCCAGGTTTTGTATTTTTGTATATTATTCCCACTGTATGTATATAGCATCCAGCTGATGGGCGATATGTGAAGTGATGCGAAACTGCATCAACTTTTGATATTCAAGACCGTATATTTCTCGTTGTGCGCTCTTGATATTGGTTGTAGATTCACCAATACTTTCAATATCATTGTGAGATTGATCAATAATGAAATTAACTTGTGATCATCAACCATTAACCTGTTCTGTTCCTTTTTTCCACTTCGTTCATTTGATCGACGGACATGAAACGACTGACAATAAACTGGAACAAAGGTTGCATAAAATATAAAATAATCCAAATATATTTTTTTGTTCGATTTTGTGAAAACGACGTTGTCAGATAATTTTACCCTTGTGATATTATATGATGTTACTGTCCTCCAAAAAGATAGGAAATGACCATAAGCTACGTGCCTTATTCCACTCGTCCCTTTCTTGTTTTATATCTTTGCAAAAAAGGTATATTAATTTTGGTCAGAAGTTTGCGACGCATAGAAGGAAGCATCTTCGACTATAAAAAATATATATATTTATGATCAGCACGAAGAGCTGAGTTGATATAGCCTTGTCCGTCTGTCCATTGTGGATCAACGCAATCTCCTACTAGCCCCTAAAACTACAGAGCTGAAATTTTGTACCTGGACTTCTATTTGCTGCAGGCAATTGATCGGACGACTATACCTCATGTAGCTTCCATAGCAACGAACAGTCGTGAGTAAGCTTTAACATCAATAACTTTGTGCTTGTTGTGTTCCAATCGAGTATCAAGGTTTTTGTAAGTTTTATATACTTCTTAACATATCCACCAGGTTTTATCAAAATAAGTCGACTATGTCATATGGCTCTCAAGAAAACGATCGGTCATAATAACTTGGTTGTTTTAAAAACGATTGTCACAAAATTTGGTATTTGTCATTTATATATACTTTCTAACATATCAGGCTTTATCAGGATCAGTCAAGAACGAAGTTTAAGATGAATAATTTGGTTATTTTAAGAGCGATTCTTAAGAAATTATCCCATCTGTCTAGTTTATAATAATGTAAATAAAGGGTGGGCAACCAAATTTCGCAAGTGAGCCCAACAACAATCCGGGCAGAGAAAAAGGTCGCGATCGCGAGTCCGAGCAGAGGACACAGATGTGCGAGTTTTATGACAGAGAGACGCACAAGTAACTGAGGGACGCACATTCAACTGAGGGACGCACAAGTAAAGATCTCGAGCTTGAGGATGGGTCATAAATGTGCGAGTTTGTAGACAGAGGGACGCATAAGCAAGTGCGGGAGGGGAACGAAGAAAAGGGTCGAATCGCGACTTTTTTGCTTTTTACCCCTCCAGCAGTTGGTTGTGCGTCCCTCTACCAACGAACTCGTATATATATGACCTCCGCTCGAAAACGCGATTGCGACCTTTTTCGCTGCTTGTTCGTCCCGCACTTAAATGGGCGTCCCGCATTTAAATGTGCGTCCCTTTGTTCACGAACTCGCACATTTACGACTTCTGCCGCAAAAATAACGGAAAAAGCTCCGTGAGCCAACTGAGCCACTGCGTGCCCACTTTTGATGTAAATCATCTTTCAATTGATTTAGCAATCTTTAGACGTTATTTCAGCGACAACAATGATCCATACATTGCTTAAACAAATAAACTGCGCAGTAATACTGCATCTGGTTGTCAAATGACTGCAACTTAACCAATGCTTCAATAAGGTCGATAAAAGTAAGTGCTAAGTTGTCATAATGTTCATTTAATCCACCGATAGCCTTGGGATCATTTTCTTCCGTCACTTGATATGTTTGAACACCTCGTTGAATCTTTCGATAGATATGGCTATTTTGATTCGTTTCTTGATATGCTTGAACAGCTTCCAATGCGGGAGCCTTAACACAATTTAATTAGTGGTTAAATTTCTTAATGTTTGAAAGACCAAATTTGCCAAAATAGTTTAATCATTTTCTTACGATAATAAATATATGTATGCATGTATATGCCAATGATTTATCTCTACTGGGGCCATTCCTATGATTTCACCATTTACGTTGAAAAGTTTTTTTGGGACTAGCGTTTTCTAAGCCTATAAGCAAATATCTTGAATAGATCTATGTGGAATATCACTGAAAAATGATCTGGCATGACAATGTACAAACGGATTTGGCTGAATCATTTAAATGATATTAACGAGCTGAATTAGAGGTAGAAAGCACAGATACAAGTCCAGTGTATATGATCGAGCTTTTACTTGCATGACATTTTAAATACATCAAACATATGATCAATAATATCAAATAAATTAGAATAACATTAAAATTATATGATTTTATATACAGGAGCTTTATCAAGTTTGGTCAAACACATTAAACAAACACACGCAGCCATCTTTGGCCGCGGTGAATTTCGAATACCGTTTCAAACTGCCTTTTTCACCTACATATAAATTACTAGAATTATACGGAAGTATAATAAACTAGTCAAATCTCCATGGCTTTAGAGCAAAAGTTCACTATAAAAGAACAACGCAAAAACGGCGAGCATAAACGTAAAAGCACAACTAAAGTTGTGCAGTTTAACAGTTCTTCTTCAGCAGCCAAAAAGAACAAGCCACGTCGTCTGCAGCTGCGTCAAAAGCTCAAGCCTAGCCAGAACTACGGTAAAGACAAAAAATGTGACAAGTGTTTGGATAGCAGAGAAACCAGTCGCAAAATTTTTATTATTATTTCTTAGTACACAAAGTGCAATTGAGTGGAATTAGTCAAAGTGAAAGAAACCGGTACAACGATCGAAGCAAAGATACCGACGAAGGTAAGTCGCCCAAGCTGACGCTTTTGTCCTGACGTGCAATTCGAGGCCAAAAGGCAAAGAACATAGTAATGAATCGAAATGACAGGATTATATATGTTAGTTGTAAATGAATAGAATGACAGTGAACATATAAATTTTTTAGTGATACTCTAACTGAAACAGAACTAGATCCCAGTGTGGCGACTCAGTGTTGCTTAATACAAATTTCGGTGTCCGGGTAATATTCTAATTCACTTAGAAATATAAGATTTATGCGAACATCTATTGTATGATATTGTCTTATCTAGAATGTAGTGTTGATCATACAGTGATCATAATGGCATATAGAGTAGATTTCAGTGTTCGGATAATTTTCTGAACTGAAATCATGCAGGTAATAATATAACATACTCTCACAAGTTTAAGAAACTGTCATCTGGTTTTCGTAAACTCTCTGATGAGTTTAACGCTTTAGAGACAGAGTTCAAAAGCGGTGTACATTAAACACTTGGTTTCTATCCAACACAATTCATCTTTACTGTCTGATAGAGACATGTTAATTGTTCTCGGTGACTTTAATTTACCGGAAATAGAATGGTCGCATACTGACGAATCTGCTTTGTTGCTCCCTTCTATTTCACATTGCTTTATTGAAGGTGTTTTCGAGTTAACTTTGACTTAAATAAATCCAGTCCGAAACAAGAATAATAGATCTTTGGATCTGATATTTGTTCTCGATTCCACCAATGGTGCAGTTTCTAGAATAAACCCTCTTGTCCTGCCTGAAGATAGTTTTCATCCTACTTTGGAGTTAACTGTTGGTCTTCCGTATCGTGTACCGACTGTTGGTCCTGCGGTTAAAATAAAGTCCAATTTTATTAAGTTTCAATGAGCTCATTCTTAAGACTGATTGGTCTTCCCTGTATAGTTGTTCAAATATTAACCAAGCCATTTCTCTGTGTTATAACACTCTTGGTTCGCTTTTTAAGGTCTGTGTACCGCTGAGGATCCCAGTGTCGGCCTATCGCCCCCTAGCACACTCGTGAGTTACGTAACCTGAAAAATGTGAAATCGAGATGTTATAAAATATAAAAGAAATCGAGCCGTTCTTCAGAATACACCCGTTACGTAGTTGCTCGATCAAAGTTTTTGACGCGTAATTGAAGCTTTCTCTGTGGATTGACGCGTTTTCTTGTGCTCCTGTATAATTTTCTTTATTTTCGACTTTAAAGTCATCGCGCTGCCCTAAAAAATTGTCCAATAGTTTGGTGGTGGTTTATCTAATTACTAACATAGTGCTTTTTGTTTTTTTGGACATATAAACGCAAAATTAAAGTATTTAACTTATTCTTTTGTATTAATCTTTGATTTTGCTTTTGTACTTCTTCCCGCTTTAAAATCACTCTCGCGCTCTCGCTTACGTACTGTTGTTGCATGTGCAGTGCTGTTGGCTCTCCCGCTCTTTTTTCTTAATTTCTTTTGATCGCGCTTGCATCTATCTCTGTCTCGCGTACAAGTGAAACATGTACTTGTGTAGTGCTCTCTTTAATTTAAAAATTATCCTCTCTTCAAGTTTGATCCAAGTGTCCAATTTGATTTTAAACACTGAGTGAGTTTTTTCTTTGGCTTTTTTCATTGAATTTTTTTTTTTTTTTTTTTTTTCGATTTTAAAAATATTTAAATACTATAAAACTATTATGTCTGTCTGCTGCAGTAAAAAGTGTTTGAATCCCCCTGCACCCCATAACGTATTTCTCACTTGTTGGCTGTGTGATTATGTCATGGCCAAAGTGAGGGACAGTTTGGAGCAAAGAGGTGGTCTCAAATGGGGATGCGACTCATGCCGAGAAGTGGAAATCGAAATGAGGGTATTGATGAGGCAGACCAGGGACAAGAATAAGAAACTTTCATTTGGTATTCTTTGGATATTGCCATCTGGTTGGACCAGGGACAAGTTTAAGAAACTGTCATCTGGTTTTCGTAAACTCTCTAATGAGTTTAACGCTTTGGAGAGAGAGTTCAAAAGCTATAAGCTGTTGAATGAGTCTCCAAAGCGCAAGAAAACTAGTATGCGGAATCTGTCCCTGCATCTACCGGTGCCTATCCCTGTCTCGGCCGTGGTTCCGCAATCTCCTTCACTGCACACAGTCAATCCTCCGGAGCTCATATCGTTTACCACCCGCGTCATACAGGGTGGGCGTAAAGGTAAAGCCATTTCCGTTTCTCCTGGAAATGGTCTTTCTATACGGACGAGTGAAAATGTGGTTTCCAAACAGTCCGGGTAACTAACAAATTCTTTGGATATTGCCAACAGCCGTCCAGTTAGAGGAACACAATTAATTAGGCTTCTGGCTGGAGTACCACCGAACATCACTGAAGAAACATATATTTGTTTCTAGGCTTGATCCCAAAGCTTATTCTTATTAGTGTCCCGGTTGAACTGTTTAACTGCATCTGTAGTAACAGCTTTTGGCCGGATCAAATTTTAGTGAAAGAATATACGGCCAAAAAGAAAACTCGCGGCTCAGTTAGGCTTCCTTCCACTTATATTTATATTGCTTCCAGAAAATCAACATCTGCTGGTTGTCCAAAAAACTAATTTCGTCCCTTAATCTGGCCTATGAGAACGTAAGAGGACTTAAATCTAAGCTTCCTAGACTTTATCTAGATAGTCTAGTATTTGATTATAAAATTTTAGTATTTTCGGAGACTTGGTTAAAACCTGACATTAACGATGCATCTGTTCTGTCTGCAAAATTTTCAATCTTCAGGTGTGATCGCATTTCGCGTGTAGGCGGAGGAGTTTTGATTGCCATTGACTCGTCATTATCTTCTGACCGGATTCAATCTCCTGATAACCAGGAAATTGAGTTTGTAAGTGTCAAGGTCAGGCTCAAGACTTTCTCAGTCTACATTACTTGCTCGTACATCCCGCAACAATCCGACATGGCGGTGTACATTAAACACTTGGTTTCTATCTAACACATCTCATCTTTACTGTCTGATAGAGACATGTTAATTGTTCTCGGTGACTTTAATTTACCGGAAATAGAATGGTCGCATACTGACGAATCTGCTTTGTTGCTCCCTTCTATTTCAGATTGCTTTTTTCGAGTTATCTGTGACTCAAATAAATCCAGTCCGTAACAAGAATAATAGATCTTTGGATCTGATATTTGTTCTCGATTCCACCAATGGTGCAGTCTTGTCCTGCCTGAAGATAGTTTTCATCCTACTTTGGAGTTAACTATTGATCTTTCGATGTCAAGAGTTGCAGACGGCTGAACTAATTCAGAAGAGAGCGCAGAGTTGACAGCAATTAAAACTCCGCCACCATTTTTGGATGTTCTATCGCATCTATAAGTTGAAAAAATTGTGGGAAAAACAGAAGCATCAGATATGTCAGGCCTTAACCACGTTTCTGTAAATACCAGAATATGAAAGTCAAATGATAGACTGTCTACGTAAAGTTTTAAAAGTTTAGATTTTAGTCCTCTAACATTCTGGTACGCCAGAATAAGGGACGAAATTAGTTTTTTGACCCGCCTGGTACTGACGAGCCAGAAGATAGTAGAAGATTGTTTGGTGCTATAGGAAGACGAATCGGAGGCCGATTTTTCTTCTTCGTTGTATACTCCTTTATAATTAAATGTTCAGGCCAAAAATCTTTACGACAAATTTGGTCAAAAAGATTAGGCGGAACACTGATTTTAAATGACGAAATGTCACGAGAATAAGAAAATTTGAATTTTTCCACCGCAATGTTTGGCACTAAAATTTTTGCCCGGATATGGGCTAAGACATCATCTGATGTCGTATTGGGAGCTAATCTAGAAACAAATATTTGCCTTTTAGGTGGAATTGCAACTAGCGAGCTCTCTGAGCCACTCGCACCCACGGCCGCAGTTATTTGCACTGGGGCCGCGGAGACGGATGACACTTTACGTGCTCCTCTAGTTAAAACTTTATTGGGAATATCCCTTGAAGAGAATATTCGCCCGGACACATCAGAGACTACACTTGATATCGCATCAGTATGCGAGACACTATTAACAGGGGATATATTAATAGTTCCCGTAACTGGGGCCATCACTGGGCTCCTAAACGAAATCAGGCGCTGAGAGTTTGGTGTTGTAGAGTCGTTACTAATTGTCGGAACAGGTAGAAGTAGAGATGGCGGCGGATCAGGGGAGAAATCCCGAGGGATAGTCTTCTTCCGCTTTGGTGATTCATTTAATAGTTTATAACTATTAAACTGAGTTTCTAATGATAAAAACTCATCCCGAAGCTTCAGAAAACTAGCCGCCAGAGTTTTGACTCCTTCCCTAGTCCGCCTCATAAATACACGCATATCCATTTCCACGTCCCGACATGCTTCACAGCTCCATTTTAGGCCCCCACCGTTTCCAATGCTGTCTTTTACCCTGACCGTGTAACCAGCACACTTAACGTGCATAATATTGTCACACAGCCAGCATAATAGATAGTCATCTTGGAGCTTTTGAGGGTGGGGACATTTTTTGGAAGAGCAGACAACCATTATTGAAAATAAAAATTTATTTAAAAGCAAAAAAAAATAAAATTGTTACACAAGGGTTAAAGTCTAACTATGCACCACAAAAGAGAAGACAGAAACACAACAACAAAGACGGTGTACAAGCCCGAGAGTAAACGGTCGCGATCGCGAGTAATAAAAACACAAGACAACAAGCACAAAACGAAACAACAACACAACTGTGTACGAAGAGCGCGAGTGCAAGCGAGAGAATTACCGCAAACCAAAAAATCAAAGTATGTATATGCAGAATACAAAAACAAAACTGAAAGTTTTGTTATTGAATAAAGCACAAATTGAAATATAACTTTGATTAAGTGTGTTAGAACAAATTTAAAACGATCGCAAGACAGTTTAAATTTAAGCAAAAAATTTTTTTTTAATCTTTAAGCGGAACTGATCCGGGGATACAGAAAATCAAATTAAAAACGAGAGCGCAAAAAAAACACGTCCGACTTCGTTGAAGTGAAGAAATTTTTTTTTTTTGATTCGATCAATTTACTTTCTGTCATTTTAATCCTTTCAAGGTGAGCTGCATCAAGCGTGCCAACTACAACCTTGAGTGCTGTACCAATAAAATCTAAACTTCTAGCCATCCTGTGATGGACTTGCAGTGCGGACAACAGACTTCTTACATGACCAATATCCACATCTAACAATTTACGCATGTGGGACTGTGGAAACTAATCGGACAACCTTTGTTTGGGCCTAATTCTAATTTATTTATTACAACAAATTTTATAAAAATTTTTGTCTTTCGATTAAACATGTATTTTTTTTAAATTGACGAATTGTGTAAAACAAGCCATATCCTGTAACTTTTAAACGAATTGAGCTATAGATCTGAAATTTTATATGTATATTTGGACCCATTTTAGAAGTTTGAACAACTACGCAAAAGTGGGCGTGGCACTAATGAGGGCGTAACATATACAAAATAAAGTTTTATTCAACTTAAAAAAAGTTCATCAAAAATTAAAACTGCGAAAAATGCAAAAAAAAAAAAAAAAAATTATATAAATTTAATTTTTTTTACAAATTTTAAATAAATTTAAGTAAATATTTTCTAAAAAAAAAAAACAACCCTTCTTTGTCAGTTCTTAAAGTCTTTTTTAGACTCGATTTGTTGAAGTCTTGAACAACTTTCTAAAGTCACCGTCATCACATAATCTTGATTCTGTGGCATTACGGGTTGTGAGACTTGTGTCAGCAACTGCACACAACGTTTGGTTTCTTGAATGTGAGATGGAATTTTTGGATCTGGAAGTGGTATTTCAGCTAAATTAGCATTCCCCATTAAGTGTTCATGCGGGATACTCGAGGCACACAAATTCACGTTAAGACAGCTAATACTCTGCTAAATCAGGACTGTGCACAGAAATCATAAACACAGGAATGCTAATCTGGAAGACATTCACATTAGAACTGTCGGACGGAATAAGCAATTTTCAATTTTCTGGGAGTCGGTTGAGAATTTTTCTTTTAGAGGTCTCAAAAACCACCGATTCAACATAAATAAATATAAAACCTTCGTGTCAAAAAATATCCTTCGTTGGGCAAGCTAAATACAATATTAAAAGCTGCGTTGGAAATGCATTTCCCAATTGTTTGTCAAGTCGGTTTGTAACGCTTTTTGGCGCAAGATGATGTTATTTAGCAAGCAAGGAGAAAAAAAGAAGGAAAATATAGAATAAGGCCATGAAGTTGAATTTAGTTTAAATAATTTTTTTTTTTTTTGTTTATTTGGGCAAGATTTTATGATCCAATTTTTTTTATCACTCTTTCTTTATCTACGCTGGTGTTATCCTGATAGCTCCACAGCAACTAAGCAGTCAGCGGGCCCATCGATCATTCAAACATTTGTTCCTTTGAAGAATTATTTTGGAGATTCTATACGAATTTTTAATGATTGAATTATTAATGAATTGTGAATAAATTTATAGAAATTGTTACCTATATAATGTCCAACCGTATCAATTTTAGTTTTTTCGTAGACCTTTGTTTTGGGGTCGTTGTTCAATATGTATATAGAACTGCTAGGGTAGGGAGGCTAGAGACGGGGAAAGCGAATAACATCTTAGTATCCCCTTCAAATACCATTGATCCAAGTCAAAGTCTTATTTTTTACAGGGAAAAAGATCACGTCATACAGCCAGTGCTAGTGATTTGATACCAATTTAACAAGAGAATGCCAATCTCGACGTGGTTCCAGCAAGCAGCGGAAGGCAACAGAGAAATTGAGTCTTGCTAAAGAGACTTTACTTCACTTCTCTTTTAGCAAGCCAAAAATGAATTCACGTAGCTGAAAACGTTTAAAGAACACACCTCATCGAAATATCAAAACCAACTTATCTTAGATATGGTATTCTTAGGAAGGTACAAATCTCGCAAAGAGTGCTTCATAGTCCAACCACCTCACATCACCTCAAAAGAATGTCTCAAAGGCGGTCGCAGCCGAGAGTGGGCCTTTTTTGGAAACTTCGGCCTAAGCTGGAGGTTTCCATCGAATGGTAAGGAACAACTTCGATTAGAAAATGATCACACTATTATTATTAGAGGAAGAAGGTATCTATAGCGTGCACATCATTACCACCAGCAGAGCCTTTCTTTTCTCTCGAAAAGTAAGGTGCGAATGTGAGAAATCATAAAAACAAGTATATATATTAAGGCGGGTCAATTTGTATGGAGCGAAAAAAACGTGGTAAGCGTACCCCAGAATCGGATTCTACGAAGAATTCTAAGAAAATTTGACTAAGAAACTATGTCTCTAAAAGGACTTCCTAGCCTCCGCTTAGAAGGATGAAACTTGCGTGCTTGGGTTTTTTAGGCGTTTCTTACGTATTTAAGGTATTTAAAAAAAAGTTACACATTTTTCAGTCAGTTTGGGCTTAATTCTAATTTATTGATTATCAAATTTTATAAAAATTTTTGTCTTTCGATTAAACATGTATTTTTTTAAATTGACGAATTGCGCAAAACAAGCCATATCCTGTAACTTTTAAACAAATTAAGCTATAGATCTGAAATTGTATATTTGGAGCCATTTTAGAAGTTTGGACAACTTCACAATAGTGGGCGTGGCACTAAAGAGGGCGTAACATACACAAAATAAAGTTGTATTCAACTTAAAAAAATTATATAAATTAAAAAAATTATATATAACTAATTATAAATTTTAAAATATTTAAAAAAATTTAAATAAATTTAAGTATTTATAAGTCAACTAAATTCGTATATTCTGTGCAATCGAAATTGATGACATTTTTCTTATAACTTCGGAGTTTGACAATGTGCAATGCCGTATATGGCTAAATTTGAGAACGGGAAAACTTTCCAATTGGTTATCATGTTTCTGATCCCCCCCTACCTAACCCACTGTTGTTTGTTATAATTTTTACCGTTAATTTCATAGCAATAAAAGAAACTGTTACAGTCAAAATTTTGTAATACCTTTTCAAACCTCCATTTACAGTCAAAATTTTGTAATACCTTTTCGAACCTTCATTTACGTCAAGTATCCCGCATGAACACTTAATGGAGAATGCTAATTTAGCTGAAATACCACTTCCAGGTCCAAAAATTCCATCTCACATTCAAGAAACCAAACGTTGTGTGCAGTTGCTGACACAAGTCTCACAACCCGTAATGCCACAGAATCGAGATGATGTGATGACGGTGACTTTAGAAAGTTGTTCAAGACTTTAACAAATCTAGTCTAAAGAAGACTTTAAGAACTGAGAAAGAAGGGTTGTTTTTTTTTTAAGAAAATATTTACTTAAATTTATTTAAAATTTGGAAAAAAAATTAAATATATGTCGGAGATTTGATAGGGTATTTTTGGGCATACCCTTTGATACCTTCTATGTTCTGTGGAATATGGTGTCTGTAACTTGGGCATACAGTTTTACAGTGACTTCTGTCATGTAACTTTGTTAGTTATGACTATCGTGTTAGTTTGACAGTGAGTCATGTAAGTTTGACAGTGACTGCTTAGTCATGCAGGTGCGTTAGTGTTGTGGAATAGTTTTATTATTGGTTAACAATTATGGTTGGCTTTGAGCGGGACGTCAGATGAATCTGACGTCGAGTGTGGTCCGCTGTAATGCTGAGGCTGGTGAGACTGGGTAGTCAGTCAGAAACAGAACGCCAAGCAACAAGGAACTCGCTACGCTCGAAGACTAATTAAGATGTCGGAAAATACTGAACAATTAAATAGAACAGCCGATGACGCTACAACATATATATAATTTTTTTTATACCTTTGCAAAAAAGGTATATTAATTTTGGTCAGAAGTTTGCAACGCATAGAAGGAAGCATCTCCGACTATATAAAGTATATATATTCTTGATCAGCACGATGAGCTGAGTTCATTTAGCCGTATTCGTCTGTCCGTATGTCCGTCTGTCCGTCTGTCTGTCCGTCTGTCTGTCCGACTGTCCGTCCGTCCGTCTGTCTGGATCAACGCAATCGCCTCCGAGACCCTTAAAGCTACAGAGCCGAAACCTAGGCTTCTTTTTGCTGCAGGCATTGTATATCTCGGAATCATTCCGATCGGATGACTATATCATATAGCTCCCATAGGAACGATCTGTCATGAATATGCTTTAACCTCAATAACTTTGTTGTTTTCCAACGAAATATTACTAAAGCCGGTTATTGTGAGTTTTATATACCTCTTAACATATCCACCAAGTCAAAATCGGTTGACTATATCATATAGCCCCCATAGGAACGATCGGCCAAAAAATTGGTTTTAGATGAAAATCTTGGTTATTTATTATATATAAAAATGTGTCTGTTGAGTTTTGATAGAATCGGCCTACTATATGATATAGCTCCCATAGGAACAATCGGACCAAAAAAAAAAAATTTTTTACTCGTAAGTTTATTTGCTTGGAGCCATGGGCATGATTAGTTTTATATACTTTCTTATAATTCTGGTAATTTATATGTAATTGATTAGAACAGTTTGCAAAGGTATCCGAACTTCGACGTGGCCGAAGTTAGCCCATCCTTCTGCATTTTTTTGATGAACTTTTTTAAGTTGAATAAAACTATATTCAAACTTCTAAAATGGGTCCAAATATACATATCAAATTTCAGATCTATAGCTCAATTCGTTTAAAAGTTACAGGATATGGCTTGTTTTGCACAATTCGTCAATTTAAAAACAAAAATACATGTTTATTCAAAAGACAAAAATTTTTTATCAAATTGGTTGTAATAAATAAATTGGAATTAAGCCTTAACAAAGGTTGTCCGATTTGTTTCCACAGTCCCACACGCGTAAATTGTTAGACGTGGATATTGGTCATGTAAGAAGTCTGTTGTCCGCACTGCAAGTCCATCACAGGATGGCTAGAAGTTTAGATTTTATTGGTACAGCACTCAAGGTTGTAGTTGGCACGCTTGATGTAGCTCATTTTGAAAGGATTAAAATGACAGGAAGTAAATTGATCGAATCAAATAATAGGCAGGTTGTAATTAATACAGAAACACAGAAACAAATCAACTTACTTACAGATACAGTAAACCAACTGATTAAAGCAGGAAAGAATGAACTATATGACACACCACATTTGTATGAGGCCTTGTTAAATAGAAACAGAATGTAAATTATAGAACTTCAAAATTTAATGCACGCGGCAATTGGTAAGCTGTCATCGAGCGACTCATGCGCTAAAGGATTACACTCCGGAGTTGTGGCCCACTATCATACCCAACCCAGTTATTTGGAACCAATAGTTGTGCTAAATGACGGGATTATAGTGCTTAACGAAATATCGGCGCAGGTCAGCACTGATGGCAGTCCTATGGTGTCAGTAAAGGGACCTATCTAACAACATTCGAGAAGGCGGCTACCATAAATCGCGTAAGATACACCAACCAGAGAGAGGCATTAAGCAGAATACCAGGCATTCCTGCTTCACCTTTGCTTAACATCATTGGTTATACTCCTTCTCTTAGACTTCCACTCTTGAGCAGGATGAGTAACCAAAATCGAGAAGTCATCAATGAGCTCCAAGAGAAGGTGGAGGCTTTCGGATTACCCAAGGCATGGCGCATCATGGGCTTGCTGGCAAGTCTGATGGTCAGCATGATCATAGTCTATTTACAACACATCAGGAAAGGGCGAGCTTTCAATAAGGTCCCCAACTTAAAGGCGGAAGTAGTTAACGAATATTAGTGGCTTCCAACAATTTTGCTAAATTGCTGCTAAGACAAACTCATTCGATAAACAATTCTTCAATTATGGCGACTCAGCAGAATATTCGCAGCGCATAGTCTTCATGGTCAACGTTGGTAACCTGAACCTTGCGCACAATTGCAAGGTCAGCGTTATCATTTCTTCAGTCGGGCTGCCGACTGGCTGAATTTCTCTGTTTTAGATTTTTAATTTTATATTTAACTTCAGTTTGTATTTGCCATTCGTTAAAAGAAGAATAAAAAATTACATAACATATAATACATACTCCGGCACATAGCCAAGTTGCCGTTAATTTACACCCTAATTAATAACATTTATACAAAAATCACAAAAATAAGGCAGGGATCATAAATTATTCACTCTTTATTCCTAAAAGAGAGACATGGAGAAGTTGCCATGGTTACCAGAGAAGTCCACATAAAATCTTAAATAAGTTAACCTCTTTAAGAAGGATACCAGGAATAGTCAAAGTCAAACCCTTTTTACAAGCACATCAGAGGGAAACCCAAATTAAATTTTCGACCCTTTTCAGGAAAGGGTACCAACCAAACCAGCAGACTATTTATGGGACGCAGTTCAAATTTATGGCATATATAGATTTAGGTTCGACTAGAAGTATTTAAGATTAGATTTGTAAGGCATAGAAAATACATTAGCAGTTTGGCACAGATTAGTGAAAAGTGAAGTCGACATCAAGCTACACATTGTCGCAAGTGAAAATATGACATAATTTTCAATACATATTTTTCACAAATCATTTTTCACAAAGTTTTAATTTTTGATGAACTTTTTTGAAGTTAAATAAAACTTTTGTTTGTTACGCATTCTTTAGTGCCACGCCCACTTTTATGAAGTTGTCCAAACTTCTAAAATGGGTCCAGATATACATATCAAATTTCAGATCTATAGCTGAATTCTTTTAAAAGTTACAAGATATGGATTGTTTTGCGCAATTCGTCAATTTAAAAAAAATACATGTTTAATCGAAAGCCAAAAATTTTTATAAAATTTGTTAATAAATAAATTACAATTAAGCCCAAACTGACTGAAAAATGTGTAACTTTTTTTTAAATACCTTAAATACGTAAGAGACCGCTAAAAAACCCAAGCACGCAAGTTTCATCCTTCTAAGCGGAGGCTAGGAAGTCTTTTTAGAGACATAGTTTCTTGGTCAAATTTTCTTAGAATTCTTCGTAGAATCCGACTCTGGGGTACGATTTTCGCGAAAAGTAATTGACCCTCGCTAATATATATACCAATATATACCTATGTATTTAAGCTCTGTCTATTGAAGGAGGAAGTTCATCGTTAGGTTTCCATTTAACAAGAACATTTTTCCCCTTCTTTTCTTCTCCTCTTTGTACAACTATTACATGTTTGTATACTTTTAATATTATTTTGGTTAGAGTATTACTCGGAACAAGTACAAGAATAATTAGTTGTCATATTTAGAGTATTCCCAGAGTATTCTCGGACACTGAAATCTAAGCCAAATGACTTTATGATCACTTTACAATTGAAGCGGTATATTACACAAGACAATATCAAAATTTACAGATGTTTGTATACATTTAATATTTTTTTGGTTAGAGTATTACCCATACAACGATAAAAAAGGAAGGATACTAAGTTGCCAGTATAAGTGAGAGTATTACCTGGACACTGAAATCCAAACCAAATGTCATTATGACCACTGTATAATTTATTTGCTAAACTACTCTCCAGTGGTTTCATGCTCATATATTTTTGAATATTACTTCGACTAGAGTATTACCCGGAATAATACTAAGTCGGTACATGTACAACCAGTACTGTATCAGTTAGAGTATTAGTCGTACCCTGAAATTGATACTGATTGACATGATGCCAACAAAATAGCCATATCTATCGAAAGATTCAACGAGGTGTTCAAACATATCAAATGACGGAAGAAAATGATCCCAAGGCTATCGGTGGATTAAATGAACATTATGACAACTTAGCACTTACTTTTATCGACCCAATTGAAGCATTGGTTAAGTTGCAGTCATTTTACAACCAGATGCAGTATTACTGCGCAGTTTATTTGTTTAAGCAATGTATGGATCATTGTTGTCGCTGAAATAACGTCTAAAGATTGCTAAATCAATTGAAAGATGATTTACATCAAGGGTGGGCACGCAGTGGCTCAGTTGGCTCACGGAGCTTTTTCCGTTATTTTTGCGGCAGAAGTCGTAAATGTGCGAGTTCGTGAACAAAGGGACGCACATTTAAATGCGGGACGCCTATTTAAGTGCGGGACGAACAAGCAGCGAAAAAGGTCGCAATCGCGTTTTCGAGCGGAGGTCATATATATACGAGTTCGTTGGTAGAGGGACGCACAAGCAACTGCTGGAGGGGTAAAAAGCAAAAAAGTCGCGATTCGACCCTTTTCTTCGTTCCCCTCCCGCACTTGCTTATGCGTCCCTCTGTCTACAGTTGAGTGTGCGTCCCTCAGTTACTTGTGCGTCCCTCTGTCATCAAACTCGCACATCTGTGTCTCTGCCCGGATTGTTGTTGGGCTCACTTGCGAAATTTGGTTGCCCACCCTTTATTTACATTATTATAAACTAGACAGATGGGATAATTTCTTAAGAATCGCTCTTAAAATAACCAAATTATTCATCTTAAACTTCGTTCTTGACTGATCCTGATAATGCCTGATATGTTAGAAAGTATATATAAATGACAAATACCAAATTTTGTGACAATCGTTTTTAAAACAACCAAGTTATTATGACCGATCGTTTTCTTGGGAGCCATATGACATAGTCGACTTATTTTGATAAAACCTGGTGGATATGTTAAGAAGTATATAAAACTTACAAAAACCTTGATACTCGATTGGAACACAACAAGCACAAAGTTATTGATGTTAAAGCTTACTCACGACTGTTCGTTGCTATGGAAGCTACATGAGGTATAGTCGTCCGATCAATTGCCTGCAGCAAATAGAAGTCCAGGTACAAAATTTCAGCTCTGTAGTTTTAGGGGCTAGTAGGAGATTGCGTTGATCCACAATGGACAGACGGACAAGGCTATATCAACTCAGCTCTTCGTGCTGATCATAAATATATATATTTTTTATAGTCGAAGATGCTTCCTTCTATGCGTCGCAAACTTCTGACCAAAATTAATATACCTTTTTTGCAAAGATATAAAACAAGAAAGGGACGAGTGGAATAAGGCACGTAGCTTATGGTCATTTCCTATCTTTTTGGAGGACAGTAACATCATATAATATCACAAGGGTAAAATTATCTGACAACGTCGTTTTCACAAAATCGAACAAAAAAATATATTTGGATTATTTTATATTTTATGCAACCTTTGTTCCAGTTTATTGTCAGTCGTTTCATGTCCGTCGATCAAATGAACGAAGTGGAAAAAAGGAACAGAACAGGTTAATGGTTGATGATCACAAGTTAATTTCATCATTAATCAATCTCACAATGATATTGAAAGTATTGGTGAATCTACAACCAATATCAAGAGCGCACAACGAGAAATATACGGTCTTGAATATCAAAAGTTGATGCAGTTTCGCATCACTTCACATATCGCCCATCAGCTGGATGCTATATACATACAGTGGGAATAATATACAAAAATACAAAACCTGGACGCATTGATTTACTACTTGGCACAGAGGCATTTTTCGAATATCTTGCTGTAGAACAAACAACACTTGGAGAAAGTCTGCCAATTTTACAAGAAACACTTTGGATGGGTTATATCTGGATGATACAAAAAAAAAACAACGCATTAACAAATTATCGAGTTTGTTAAATATTATGGAGTCTATTGACAAAAATTTAAGACAAGGACAAGAAATATCGAAGATATATCTATGTACAATTTGTACTAAAATGCCCAGTGCGACATTGCGTAGTAAGTGTGAGCGAGGTAGCATGCCTTCGTTGCTGCCGCTTGTGAGGAAAGTTTTAGTTTGAATTAATGGCGAATTCGAAAGAGTTTGATTTTATAAAGATCCTCTACTTGGTACAGGGTGTATTCAAAGTCGGCGGGGACGTTTTGCTTGCTTCATTTTTATTTATAAAGTAAAAGGAAGGTTCCTTCCAGGCAATATTTATTTAGGTTAATTTTTTCATTTCAAAACTTCTTATACCAAAGCTGATGGACAACAATAAAAAAGTTATCACTACCTCTAGGCCTCTGATCACCCAGATAAAAACTCTCTCTGTAGAACTGGTATTCTAATGAATTACACCATCAAAACACTCTCTTCATAATTTATTCACAGAACAATTCATCCAAGCGACCCCATTAAGTGTAAAAACGAGTCTTAGTAGTGCAGCTGTGACAATGATAGTTTTAATATACTTGGATTAGTATTTATTGTTGCAGGTGACCATATCGCCATGCATCCTCATCCTTGGGATCTCGCTTTGTAAATCTTAAAGTCAGACTGCTGTAAAAAAAATAAAATGTGTTATGCCTCACCGAGTAAGCCCACGTAACGCCAGTAATTTTCACTGTAATAACACATCTACAAGTCCTAGAGTACCCAGTCAGCCTTACATTAAGAAATATTTAGACAATATCCAGCCGAGATAATTTCACCTGTAAGATCTAGCAAATAGCAAATAAGCATCTACCTTTGTGGGTCATTTGTCTTTCTGCCAAATCAGTCAGCAAACTCATTTCGGCTCCCCCCTTGAAGCACCCATTCGAAACAGGTGCTTTCCCAAAAGATAAAAAAATTAAAATGAGCCCAAAACATGAAAAGAACAAAATAAAGCCAACATCGTATAGACTCATTAGTTCATTTGCAAGTCTAAAATCGGTCTCCGATTCGTCTTCATATTGCATCAAACAATCTTCATCTATCTTCTGGCTCGTCAGTACCTGCTGGCGGGTCAAAAAACTAATTTCGTCCCTTATTCTGGCCTACCAGAATGTTAAACTTTCAAAACTTTACGTATACAGTCTATTATTTCATTTCCATATTCTGGTATTTACAGAAACGTGTACAAGGCCTGACATATCTGATGCTTCTGTTTCCCCCACAATTTTTTCTACTTATAGATACGATAGAACACACAAAAATGGTGGAGGTGTTTTTATTGCTGTCAACTCTGTATAAGTTCAGCTTTCTGCAACTTTTGACATCGAATTTGTCAGTGTCAAAATTACTTTAAAAACGTATTGCGTCTTCATAACTAGTTCGTATATCCCACCACAATCTGACATGGTGTTATATGCTTCCCACTTAGAAGCTATTCGCTTTGTCACTTCGCTTATAAAAATTGTAATAGTTAATAATTGTTCTTGGCGACATTAATCTGCCTGACATCTCAAGGTTTCCATCAGATGAGCCTTCCTTGTTGTTGCCCTCCCCGTCACATTGCTTTGTCGATGGTCTCCTTGAGTTATCTTTAACCCAAGTAAATCCAGTCCGTAACATAAACGGTAGGTGATTAGATATTATATTTGTTCTACAGTCTTCCGACTGCGTTGTTTCAAGGATTAGTCTCCTAGTAGTCCCCGAAGTTAATTTTCATCCTACCTTGGACTTAACTATTATCACTATGGTAGGTACCAATTCGGCGCCTCGTATCCGTTGTTTTCGTAAAGCTAGCTTTTTCAAGTTCAATGAACTAATTCTTGCTACAGACTGGTCTTATCTGTATTCCTGTGTAGATATGGAGGCTGCCGTTGGTTTCTTCTATAATACTATGTTTTCACTTTTCGATGCCTGTGTTCCATGTGTGGCCCATGTAGTGTCTGACAAGCCACCATGGTTTACACGGGAATTATCTAATTTGAAAAATGTAAAATCTAGATATTATAAGAAGTACAAAAAATCGGTTCAGCCATCAGGTTTTTCTCATTACATAGTCGCTCGAACAAATTTTTCTGTGCTTAATGCACAATGTTATAAAGATTACATTTTGCGCTGTAAACTACAGTTTTCCCGTGATCCTAAGCGATTTTATAACTTTGTTAATACCAAACGCAAGGTAGCAGTGCACCCGTCTTTTTTACGTTTTGAAGACAATAAAGCAACCGATGATCAGGCCATTGCCGATATGTTTGCCGATTTTTTCAATACAACCTATTCCCCTATGGAGCATCGAGCCAACTCTTCATATCCTTATCAGTTGAATAGGTCTAATTGCATCTTTAATCCTGTGATCGATGAAAGCTTACTTCTCAGTACGTTCACTACATTTAAGCCCGTGTACTCACCAGGATCTGAAGGGGATACCTGGTTGCGTATTCAGGTTTTGTGCTGAGGATCTAATTACTCAAATTCTTAAATTATTTAAATTGTCTGTTGAAACTTCCTCTTTCCCAACTATTTGGAAGGAAACTTTTATTATTCCTTTACATAAAAAAGGTAACAAAGAAGCCTCTAACTATAGAGGTATTTCCAAATTGTCCGCTATTCCGAAGGCCTTTGAGAAAATTATAACTTCCCAATTGCAACATTTCTGTAGTTCTATTCTTTCTTCTACCCAACATGGGTTTATGAAACGTAGATCTACTACCACTAACCTATTAGAGTTTACTTCTTTAGCGATCGATGGAATGCACTACAAACTGATGTCGTTTATACCGACTTCAGTAAGGCCTTTGATTCTGTAAACCATTCACTGCTTCTGTACAAACTAAACAAACTTGGGCTTCCAAGCCTTTTGCTGTGTTGGATTTCCCAATATCTGACTGACCGTACTCAAAAAGTTCTATTTAAAACCTCTCTTTCGAAAACCATCAAAGTAACCTCGGGGGTGCCACAAGGTAGCCATCTAGGACCGTTAGTTTTTACCCTATTTATAAACGACCTACCTTCAGTAGTAACTCATTCTCATGTCCTTATGTACGCTGACGATGTTAAACTTTGTCTTAGTTTTAAAGACTCAGAGTCTCCCCTTTTGCTCCAGGCAGATCTGAATAACTTGCAGACCTGGTGTGAAATTAACATATTAAATCTAAACGTTTCGAAATGCAATGTCATGTCATTGCATAGAACTAACTTTCAATCAGTTACGTATTATCTTAATAATACTCCTTTAAAACGTCTGAACGAGATGAATGATTTGGGTGTACTCATGGACCACAAATTAAGTTTCACTCGTCACATTTCCATTACAGTCAGTAAAGCCATAAGTGTTCTTGGTTTTGTCAAGCGATGGTCGAAAGAATTCGATGATCCTTACACAACTAAAACCCTTTTTATTTCACTGGTCCGTCTTATTCTGGAGTATGGATCATGCGTTTGGTCTCCTCAATATGAATCACACCAAATAAAAATTGAATCTGTCCAGAAGCAATTTCTGATTTTTGCGCTTCGTGGCTTAAACTGGGACAGAAATGTCAACCTACCCTCGTATTCTGATAGACTTCTTCTTATTAATCTTTCGCCGTTACTTAACCGTTGAGTAATGCTGGGTACTTTGTTTATACACAAGCTTGTGAATGGACAAATTGATTCCTCTAATTTACTTAATCTGGTTAATCTATCTGTACCTTGTAGACTAACTAGAAATTATATCCCTCTAACTTTAACTCGCTGTACTTCTAACTATACTTTACATGAACCCTTTCGAGTTTTTTGTTCCGATTACAATCGCCTTTATCCTGTAATCGGTTCAGAACTTTCTATTTCTCAACTAAAAACTTTTATTCTTAACTATCTAGCTCGTAGTTAGTTCTAATTATTACTGTAATTGTCGTCCGTTGTCCTCGCGATTTCGTCTTTTGCATGCTGTCTGATAGGGTTCGCGCGTAACAGGCATTGTCCTGGTGTCGCTTGGACCACTTGAACGTACTTCGCATTGTACGCGTCGACGTCCAGAAGAAATAATAAGCAGGTTGTAATTAAAAATAAACTTACTTACAAATAAAGTAAACCAACTGATTAAAGCAGAAAAGAATGAACTATATGACACACCACATTTGTATGAGGCCTTGTTAAATAGAAACAGAATGTAAATTATAGAACTCCAAAATTTAATGCACGCGGCAATTGGTAAGCTGTCATCGAGCGATACATGCGCTAAAGGATTACACTCCGGAGTTGTGGCCCACTATCATACCCAACCCAGTTATTTGGAACCAATAGTTGTGGTAAATGACGGGATTATAGTGCTTAAGGAAATATCGGCGCAGGTCAGCACTGATGGCAGTCCTATGGAGTCAGTAAAGGGACCTATCTAACAACATTCGAGAAGTCGGCTACCATAAATGGCGTAAGATACACCAACCAGAGAGGGGCATTAAGCAGAATACCAGGCATTCCTGCTTCACCTCTGCTTAGCCTTCCACTCTTGAGCAGGATAAGTAACCAAAATCGAGAAGTCATCAATGAGCTCCAAGAGAAGGTGGAGGCTTTCGGATCACCCAAGGCATGGCGCATCATGGATTTCCTGGGAAGTCTGATGGTCAGCATGATCATGATCCTTTTACAACACATCAGGAAAGGGCGAGCTTTCAATAAGGTCCCCAACTTAAAGGCGAAAGTAGTTAACGAATATTAGTGGCTTCCAACAATTTTGCTAAATTGCTGCTAAGACAAACTCATTCGATAAACAATTCTTCAATTATGGCGACTCAGCAGAATATTCGCAGCGCATAGTCTTCATGGTCAACGTTGGTAACCTGAACCTTGCGCACAATTGCAAGGTCAGCGTTATCATTTCTTCAGTCGGGCTGCCGACTGGCTGAATTTCTCTGTTTTAGATTTTTAATTTTATATTTAACTTCAGTTTGTATTTGCCATTCGTTAAAAGAAGAATAAAAAATTACATAACATATAATATATACTCCGGCACATAGCCAAGTTGCCGTTAATTTACACCCTAATTAATAACATTTATACAAAAATCACAACAATAAGGCAGGGATCATAAATTATTCACTCTTTATTCCTAAAAGAGAGATATGGAGAAGTTGCCGTGGTTACCAGAGAAGTCCACATGAAATCTTAAATAAGTTAACCTCTTTCAGAAGGATACCAGGAAAAGTCAAAGTCAAACCCTTTTTGCAAGCACATCAGAGGGAAACCCAAATTAAATTTTCGACCAATGGACATCATTTACAAGCTTCAATAAAAAAAAAAAAAAGTTATCAGGAAAGGGTACCAACCAAACCAGCAGACTATTTATGGGACGCAGTTCAAATTTATGGCAGATATAGATTTAGGTTCGACTAGAAATATTTAAGATTAGATTTGTAAGGCATAGAAAATACATTAGCAGTTTGGCACAGATTAGTGAAAAGTGAAGTCGACATCAAGCTACACATTGTCGCAAGTGAAAATATGACATAATTTTCAATACATATTTTTCACAAATCATTTTTCACAAAGTTTTAATTTTTGATGAACTTTTTTGAAGTTAAATAAAACTTTTTTTTGTGTATGTTACGCTTTCTTTAGTGCCACGCCCACTTTTATGAAGTTGTCCAAACTTCTAAAATGAGTCCAGATATACATATCAAATTTCAGATCTATAGCTGAATTCTTTTAAAAGTTACAGGATATGGATTGTTTTGCGCAATTCGTCAATTTAAAAAAATATACATGTTTTATCGAAAGCCAAAAATTTTTTATAAAATTTGTTAATAAATAAATTAGAATTAAGCCCAAACTGACTGAAAAATGTGTAACTTTTTTTTAAATACCTTAAATACGTAAGAGACCGCTAAAAAACCCATGCACGCAAGTTTCATCCTTCTAAGCGGAGGCTAGGAAGTCTTTTTAGAGACATAGTTTCTTGGTCAAATTTTCTTAGAATTCTTCGTAGAATCCGACTCTGGGGTACGATTTTCGCGAAAAGTAATTGACCCTCGCTAATATATATACCAATATATACCTATGTATTTAAGCTCTGTCTATTGAAGGAGGTAAGTTCATCGTTAGGTTTCCATTTAACAAGAACATTTTTCCCCTTCTTTTCTTCTCCTCTTTGTACAACTATTACATGTTTGTATACTCTTAATATTATTTTGGTTAGAGTATTACTCGGAACAAGTACAAGAATAATTAGTTGTCATATTTAGAGTATTCCCAGAGTATTCTCGGACACTGAAATCTAAGCCAAATGACTTTATGATCACTTTACAATTGAAGCGGTATATTACACAAGACAATATCAAAATTTACAGATGTTTGTATACATTAAATATTTTTTTGGTTAGAGTATTACCCATACAACGAAAAAAAAGGAAGGATACTAAGTTGCCAGTATAAGTGAGAGTATTACCTGGACACTGAAATCCAAACCAAATGTCATTTTGACCACTGTATAATTTATTCGCTATACTACTCTCCAGTGGTTTCATGCTCATATATTTTTCAATATTACTACTACTCTCCAGTGGTTTCATGCTCATAAATTTTTGAATATTACTTCGACTAGAGTATTACCCGGAATAATACTAAGTCGGTACATGTACAACCAGTACTGTATCAGTTAGAGTATTAGTCGGACCCTGAAATATCGGAGATATATCTATATACATTTTGTAGTTTCTGGGATTTTTCCTAATATCACATTACACTATTTTGAAGGGTGCGGTCGAGCATCTAGGCCACATTGCCCTATTTTTGTTCACTGTACTCTCTGGCACTGGGTAAAATTATTCTCAGCTGAACTTCTTACTGCTCAAAAACTAAGTGGTCTTGTCACATTTTTCCAATTTTGCCTTAGCCATAGTTTAAACTAATCCCTTTCAGTAACCCCCAATTAGGGGGGTTAACTTAAATATTCATATATATTGTTGAAAATAAAACGTGTGATTCTTCACAGAGTATATAGTTATTAATAATCAGTTGAACTTATTATTAATTAATTTTAAAATAAGGAAATGAGAACTTTTAAAACAATCTTTGAGAACCCTTCATTGGGGCGTAGCATTGGAATTATTAACGTGAACGCTGTATAATCTTCCTGCTCCGACAGGTACGAATTTGGTGTCTCTATATCGTAGACCTCGCTCCTGTTCCTCGGTGATTGGACATGCTAAGACTTGGTTCGGTATGCCTCTGATTTTAAAGCCTTCTGTCCTGACCTGTAGATCCTGAGATGTGATCAGGATCGGGAGATTGATAATCTTGTTGCCAGAAAGAAATCACTTTTTAAGTGGGCCCTGTGAATTGATTTGTTTCTGGAACGATGGCCTCTGCTGGTTCTTGGAGTTGGTTGTTGTTTGGCTTAAGCTTTTAGCAGCCTCAGTCTGTTTTTGGAAATAAACTTGATTACCTTGTAAGGCCTGTCAAACTTAGGGGCCAGTTTAGCTGCAAAGCCTTCAGTTTCTTTGGACAAGTGGTGTTGCCTTAGTGGTACAGCCTTAGTGGCGGGCTGGATTCAGGCACCAAGGCAGTGTTCGTAGACCAGAGGAATATGTTGTTGTCTGTCCAGGACTAGGAAGGGGTAAATCCGGTAAAGTCACATACGCTCCAGTTTATAGCTTCGGTGCATTTGGAAAGAAATTGATCCCAATTGTTCTAGATTTCTCCTAGGTACTGGGCTATCATCATCTTTACAGTGCGGTTAGCGCTTTCAGTTGGCTTTGAACGTATTATGTAAGGGGCGGTGTATTGAATGAATGATCTACTGGTGAAATGTGTTCCATTGTAACTGACCAAAGTGCGTGGGGATCTGAATAGTTCGTTGATCCTTTCTTGGAGAGCCTTTTCCAATGCAGTACCGGGAGCTTCACGCTACTGCTCCACAGTAGGCATCTAGAAAGACTAACAAGACGGTATTACCTTGTTTCGACCGGCTAAGAGGGCCGACAAAATCCATAACACACAATATTGAAAGGTTACTTGACTTGGCGTCTAAACATCATTCCACCTTGTATCGTTAGATCCAGGCCAATAGTATTTCTAGGATACCTTGATTATCATTTCCCTGATTCCTAAGTGGCCCCACTCTAGCTTAATTGTGACATTCTTGCAGTACTCGTTCGCGCTTTTCCTTTGGCACACATGGTGATTTCTTTGGTAGAGTAGATTTCCCCCGTATCGGAAGTTGGCTAACTGATAGGGTTGTTCGTAAACTTGTAAGTTATCCTGTGTGGTGTTCAACACGTCCAAGGGGTGCCGAAACAAGGCGTCAGCTACTACATTTAGCTTACCTGGGCGGCATTGTATATTGAACTCATATTGATGTAGTTCGAGTGCCAACAAGCAATACGTCTTGTTGGATTGTCTATGGAGTTGAGCCAATAAAGGGCCTAATTCAAACCGTACAAATAACAACGCATTTTGCATGTTGTCAAACTCTTTGCACGCTTTCTCAGTTGCTAAGTAGTTTTGCTATGGAACAAATAAGCGTCAGCTGGCATGAGCTATTACTCTTTCTGTATCTTCTTGATATTGGGTCAAGACTGCACCCAATCTATAGCCATTGGCGTCGATTTGTGTAAAGAATTTTGCATTAAAGTCGAGGCAAGTTAATATAATAGCGGAGGGTAATCGAAACCGGAATTTCTTCCAATGCTGAGTGTTGTTCAAGATCCCACTTCCACTTGCCATTCTTCTTCAACAATGCAGTGATATGCTGTACGACCGTGAGAAATTCTAGAACGATGCAGCGATACCAGGAAGCAATGTCTTAGCCTTGGCGAAGCTGGCATTTATAAGTAGGATCTCAGGATCGGTATGTTGTAACGATCCTTTTTAGTTTTTACTTGCGGCAGGTTCGGATCTGGTGTGATAGGGTACGACGTAACGAATTTATATTGTGCGTTAGTGAAAAAAAATACTCAGTTTGTTTCCGCAGCGCAATAATTTATTGGTAAAATCTTTTTTGTTTATGGTGGTTATGACAGAGAGCTTTGTGTAGGGTATCCGTTTCGTCGGTGTGCTGGCTGTTGTACCCATTCCGTACCCCAGGTGTTTGTAACGATTGTAACTTTTTGGTCCTTACTTGCGGCAGAGCCAGATTTCAGGTTTAGGGGTACGACACAACGAATTTATATTGTGCGCTGGTGAAATGAGAAGATGCAGTGTTTTTTCTTTTAATAAAACGTGACAATTTTATTGTCAAATTGATTGGTGGATGTTAGTATGGCCAGAGAGCTTCTGCTCGGGCTGTTGGCTTTGTGTTTGTGGCTATTGTGAAATCCACACTGCACCGCTGCTACTCATGAAAACTTATCGACAGATTGTGTTTGGCTGTGGCAAGTATTCCTGCCTGTGCCAGGAATACTCCTAGTCTTCCTTAATTCAGCGAGTTTTCCCAGATATAGCGCAAAAGTTCAATAACTATAAATGGCTGGGTGAACAAGCAATATTAGATGGCAACATCTGTTCCGTTACTCAACAAAAGTGAAAGTGAATCGTAGCATCCGTTCCGTTACTCAACAAAAGTGAAAGTGAATCGCGACAAAATTGCATAGTCTCAAAATACATCGTATTTCTCACTTTGTTTAGTTACAACTTACGATGCTAAGGAGAAGACGACCTAACTTAGGTCGTCGTAGTCAATCAAATGTGCGAAGAGCTACCTCACGTGTTAACCGCACGTCAGAATTGCGTTCTTCTGTGAGTGAAAATGTAGGAGATAGGCTTACAACAACAGCAAGCTAAACATAATGAAATTGAGCAAATCCGCAGACGTAGTGCTCCTGTGATTCTTGAACGAGCTGCATTTCACTATGATCCGGCAATTGATTATTATGCCGACAGCTCGGTAACAATTGGGGAAATGAAAACAATTTGTAAATATTGTAAGGCGTTAAAATACACTGGTGAAGCTACTGGATTATGTTGTGCTGAAGGCAAAGTAAAATTACCACAATTGGTCCCACCACCAGATCCTTTACGCTCTTTAGTTTCTGGGATTGGAAATGATTCTAAGCACTTCTTGACCAACATTCAGAAATATAACAACTGTTTCCAGATGACATCATTTGGTGCTTCACATATTTTACAAGACAATTTCATGCCCACTTTCAACGTATTAAGTGTATAGTAATTAATGGACTAATTTTTAAAAATAATGATACAAGGACAAATTTATCACTTACTGGGAACTCTGTTACCACTACCTGATGCATTTCATCAATTTTTACAAATTTATTTTATGGGCAATTCAGATGCGGAAATTAATAATCGTTGTGCTCACAATACAACAGTGAAGAGAACCATTGTCCAACAATTACAAATGTTTCTTCATCAGTATAACAATTTAGTAGACATGTTCAAAATAGCATTGGATCGGATGCCATCTGATAGCCATAATATTATTATTCGAGCTGACAAAAAACCTGCCGGTGAACACACAAGGAGGTTCAATTCACCTACAAAACACTCACAAAACAAAACTAAAAATATAGTTTATGATAAAGCTTTAAATTAATTAACAAACTGTATTTTAACAGTGTGTGTCTGTGAATATCAAATTTAAAATTTATCGATGAGACAGTACGAAGTCTGCCGGGTCTCTAGTATATATATATATATATATATATATATATATATATATATATATATATATAAATATATATATTATCATTACATATTTGAATTTAGCGCCAATACCTCCAGCGCCTTTCAAGCCTTTGCTTTGGACATGTTACAGACTGCTTCTCCGTTACATGCCAACATTCCCGCTCCCAATCCACCCACACATGCGCAAGCCCGCTCACTTTGATGTTGCCGACAACCGAAAAGCAACCCCTCGCCTCCCCCGCTAGTCTATACGCATGAGCCGACTCTCCAAGTCTCGTGCGTCGGTGGCTTACGCACGTGTGCGTGTGTATGTTCGCTGTTGCGGTTCTATGCACTCCCAATGTAACGCACTCTCAGTGACTTCACACGAGCCTACATGCACTTGTTCTTATCTGTTTCTCATTGCATGTTTTTCATTGCATTTCTCATATGTTTTTTTTTTTTTTTTTTTTTTTTAATTCGTTTATTTAGGGTGTATTTAAACTTAACAAAAAACATATTGACTTAATGAGGACTAGACATTATAGATTATATACAATATATATGGATATGGATTATCGAGAATGGGCAAAAGATAGAGTAGAAAGTAGGGAACAATAAGAGAGAAGGAAAGTGTGATATGCCATAGGAGACCTGCGGGACTAACGGGGGTTATTGCTTCGCAGGGCTATGGCGGGCTGCTCATGCCCCTCCTGTGTTACGTGCCCTTTCCAGGACACGAAGCTCCTTCATTACGGCTGAAGCATAACTGCAGGCCGCTGACCAGTACTTTTGGTTGGAGGTCATAAGTTTTACCAGATTTCTCACTGTGACCTTTTCACCCACTGCTGTTTCTAAATTTTGTCGCTCTAGGTCGAACCTCGGACAGTGGAAGAGAATGTGGTCCGAGTCCTCGATAACTTCGCTAAGGCACATAGTGCACTCAGGGCTACTCTCGTGTCCAAAGCGCTGCAGGTATGACTTGAAACACCCATGGCCGCTTAGTATTTGTGTTAGCTCGAAAGTTAGTTCTCCATGACGCCTGCCAAGCCATTCGTCCAAGTCGGGAATGAGCCGGTATGTCCACCTTCCTTTTTGGGAACTGTCCCAGCGCGCCTGCCACTCCTCTAAGGTAGCTTTTCTAGCTTCAGCCTTCGTTGCTTTTTTTTAATGCTGGTGTCCACTCATTGCAGTGTCTCTTGGTAAAAATGTGCGAGGCCTCCCGGGCCACCAGATCGATGGGCGCCATACCCGCTAGCACCAATGCGGCGTCGTCTGAGATGGTTCTAAACCCGCGACACACTCGCAGAGCGCCGAGCCGATAAGTTGCCTCTATGCCTCTTCTGTAGGTTTTACAGTTCATCGCCTTTGCCCAAACCGGGGCGCCGTAAAGGATGGTGGACTTCAGCACATTCATTAGTAGTAGACGCTGGCATTGTCTAGGTCCTCTTGCATTTAGAAGGATGCGATTGAGGCTTCTTCCTAATTCCATTGCCTTGCTGTTAACACTTGCCAGATGCTCCTTAAAAGAGAGGCGAGTGTCCAGTAATACGCCTAAGTATCTGATGCATCTAGTCGATTTTATAGTGCATGCATCAAGCACAATTTCGGCAGATTGAACTACCTTTCGGCTGCTGATTAGGACAGTCTCCGTTTTTTGGTCCGCTAGTTCGAGTCCTGCGTTGAAGAGCCACTGTTTAATTGAGCTCACCGATGCGACCGTTTTCGCTTCTGCAACATGGAGATGTTTTGCCACGACCACAAGCGCTACGTCGTCAGCAAAGCCAATTATCTTTGTATCGAGTGGAAGCTGTAGGCGCAGGATACCGTCGTACATTATGTTCCATAGAAGAGGGCCAAGAACTGAGCCCTGCGGAACACCTCCTTGTATTTTGTGAATTCTTGTACCGGTTTGAGTACTGTAACGAAGGATTCGGTTTCTAAAGTAGTCCTCGACCATATGGATAAGATGTTCTGGGACTTGGAACCTATGTAGGGCGTCGAGTATCCGACTCCAGTTTGCTGTGTTGAAAGCATTTTTAACGTCCAGAGTGGTGATAAGGCAGTACTTTTTACTTCTTCCTTTCCAGCGTTGTCCCTCAATGGCTTTAGCAGCAGCATCTACAACTATCTGTAGTGCATCAACTGTTGACTTTCCTTTGCGAAAACCGAATTGCATTGGAGACAGGTCTCCTGTATTCTAAATAGTGTTCTCTAGACGTGTGGCTAGCAATTTTTCTAGTATTTTAGCAAGCGAGCTTAGCAGACAGATCGGTCTATAGGCGGAAGGGTCTTCTGCAGGCTTGTTTGGTTTTGGTAGCAGTACGAGGTCTTGTATTTTCCAACAGTTGGGAAACGAGCACTCAGAGATACATTTGCTGAATACCTCAGCAAACTTATCAGCAGCGAGACAAACAGCGAGTTTCAGGGCTTTGTTTGGTACTCCGTCTGGGCCTGGAGCTTTGTGGTCGTTTAGATTTGCTGCAGCTGTGATCACCTCTTCTGGACTTACTTGCGAGTCCTCTGCAGGAATTTGCTGGAAGGCACTCCTTGAGGGTACCGTCGAAGTATTAGGAAAGAGTGTTTCCACAATATTTTTCATTTGTGCCTCGTCTGGGGTAGCAGGCTTATTTGCTTTTAGCTTTCTTGTAGCCACTTTAAAGGCTTTTCCCCATATGTCATTTTCTGCAGCATCACAGAGATCTAGAAAGCATTTTCGCTTGCTTTCCTTTATGGCATTTTTTAGTTCTCTACGCCTATGTGAGTATTCCCTCTGGAGCGTAACGAAGTTTTCCGTACCTCGTGATCTTTGGTAGCATCTTCTAGTCTTAAGGCATATTCTCCTTGCCTCCGCTATATCTGCATTCCACCAGTAAACTGAGTGCTGACGTCGACTGTGCTTTCTACTGACCTCCATGCTGGCGTCGCAAGCTGTTGTCACTGCGTCTGAAATTTGTTTTGCACAATTGTTCGCGTCTCCTGTCAGAGGTGGAATAACGAGAGCCGACCTAAAAAACGCTGCATTGAGAGTATCAATTTTATACTGTTTGCATCTCTGCTGTACCACTGGCCTTTGTGTTGAGCAATTGCCAATTGTGCAAATAATGGCAGAGTGATCGCTCGCCGTATAGCGCTTGGAAAGTTCCCATTTGGCGGAAAAAAAAGAGTTGTCGGCTTGCAAAAGTAATATCAATTACAGAACCATATCCAGCTCTGTGAAAAGTGTGCTCGGATCCTGTGTTTAGCACGGAGATGTCTAATGTAGCAAAAGCCTCCATTAGAGCACGGCCTCTTGTGTTAGTTTGGCTACTACCCCATTCCTCAGACCAGGAATTAAAATCGCCAGCGATTATTGTTTTCCTCTTTCCTCTTGCATCAGCGGCTAGTTGATCAAGTATCAGCTCGAATTCGCGAATATGTAAGCTTGGAGCCATATAGCAGCTGTATATCCAAGTGTCGCTGAGTTTAACTCGCACAAAGCCATTTGCAGCGTATTGCATTTGTGCAGGTGGTAAGTTTCTGCCACAGAGCCAAATTGCTGCCTTCCCAGTTTTGTCGCATAACCATGTATTTCCTACAAGTTTTCTATAGGGCTCGCTCAGAATCGCTATGTCCACGTTTAATTCGACGACCGTTTCCTCCAGTAGATCTTGTGCCGTTGCACAGTGGTTCAAATTAAGTTGGAGTATCTTCATGTTTGGCTTTAGTTATTCCTCCGATCTGCGCCTCTGTTCGCCAGCGGGCAGTTTCGACTGCCTGCGTAGTGCTTAATATCTGTGCGATTTTCAGCTGCGCAATTGAAACATTTCGGCTCATTTTTGCACTCGGCGGCTTTGTGGCATGTTTGTCCACATTTTAGACACCAGTTAGTCCGATCAATTTTACTATTGCAATCGGTTGCTACGTGGCCAAAATTAAGGCATTTGTAGCATCTCTTTTGCCCTTGCCTTTCTTTTATGCGGCAACTTGACCAACCAATCTTTATGCTCTTTTTTTGTAGGAGCATCAGTGCGGTTTCGCGCGGCATACTCAGAATAGCCATCTGCGTGTCGCCATACGTCGGCCGGAGGCTCTTAATGTTCACCTGAGTGGATTTGGTTCCCAGTTCAGACTCAATAGCCGCAACTACATCTGGGACAGTGGCCAGACAGTCGAGATCTCGCACTTCAAGCCAAATTTCGTCTCCAACTGCTCTTACGTTGGCCAGTTGGCCTAAAACTTGGCTGATCTCGTTTTTGAGTAATTGGGTATTGCCACCACCATTGTCACTTAATTCCAGCAGGAGTTCCCCTTTGGCTGTTTTTCTGGCTCGCTTGACTTTGTCTCTGACTCCGTTTAATTTTCCGTCATCTCTTCTTGTGACCATGCCAAGAATCTGGGCGTAGGAGTAACCCTCTTGCGCCTTGATCAGGATGGCTTCCGATCTGCCTTTTCTCTCTCTATGTTTTTTTTGCCGCGTGTTTGTTACTTTTTGCCACTTGGGCTCAGTTTCTTGCGGAATCGCTGTTGATACGGACTTCCGTTGAGAGTCGGAAATTTGCTGTTTTAGTTGGGCTGCATACGACGTCTTCGAATGAGCACCATTTCGTGGCCGTTTAGCTGGTGTTCTGCGCTGTGCTGCCTCATCTTCTCTGTGCCGTTTCGGGGTATTGCACAGGTTAACGCTGTCTGCAATGATTTTTGCGTTAGAATCACCTTTAGCCTTAACCTCTGGTGTGGTCTGAGTCCCTTTGCTACTATTTTTCTTAGTCTTCGGGATGTCGCCCGCCAGCAGCTTAAGGGAAAGCATTTCGTGTAACTCCTTCATGCGCCCAATAGCCTGTTTGGTGCTCATGTTAATATGGCGCACCGGGGGCTTTCCATCTTCTTTCCTATTAAAGGTGTTTGCCATTTCGAGAAAAAGTCTGCCTAATTCGTCTAGCTCAGGAATTTCCGTGTCGAAAGGGCATTTTAAGGCTCGTTGTGCTTCCTCTGGACTATTATCTGGTTTTGTTTGCGCCATTGGCGACTCTCTGAGCCTCGAGCGCCTACCAAAGATCGCCTCCTCAGTTGATTTGTCAGCATCGACGCCATCAAAACGGTGCAATTGGTCCATAGAAACCACAAATTTCTCCATATATTGGTATTGTTACTCCAAAATAAAAATTCAAAATTAGCTGCCTTTAGAATTTTAACGGTTAGTATTTTTGAATTTGAATTTAAAACTGACAGTGAGAACCCCTGTGGCGCCACCTGCCGGGCTTGGGGGACCCCCTATGATTTCACCCAGTGATCAACACTGGATCAGTCAGCTGTCCGGTGGCGATAAAAAGCAGAACTTTCTCACAGCAACCAGAGCTGGAGTTAATCGGAGAAAGGAAAAAATTTTTATCAATTACGCACCCACACAGACAAAAATCCGGGAGAGGCGCGAAAAGGAGGATTTTGAGGTCGATGCCGACGCCACAACCCCCGCTCCTCCACAGCCTGGGCAGTCGAAATTCAGGAAAAAGTGGTTTTGTAGCAGTAACAAGGCAGGTGAGAGGTCCAAACCAGTGCAGGTGTGTGTTTAGTTCCCAGATGCGCTTCCTAAGCAGTACTTTGTATTTTTCGGGCCACCCAACTTGTGGCAAAAACGCTGGAGCGATTTAAAACAAGACTTTCACTTTCTGTGTATATCATGCATTTCTCATATGTAATTATGTTTGTGTGTATGTTTGCCAGTTTTAAATCACGCGATTTACATGTTTGCATTTAACTTTCGGTTCGATCGCACATTTCTTTCGTTTGCTTGTGTTCGATCGAACCTCCAGGTTCGTTTATATGTTTGACTCAAACATATAAACGCGCGCATTGATGAATTTGAATTGCCTTTTTGGGCCAACGCTTATTTTAATTATTAGCCGCTTTTACGACTTAAATTGATTTATATCTGTATCTGGCTTAATGCTTTGCCGCATTTGTGAGGTATATATATATATATATTATATATTATATATTATATATTCCTCACATTCCCCCCTTTCTTCGGGAGCCAAATCCTTCCTTCTCTTTTTATACCCTGTACCCATAGGGTAAAAGGGTATATTAAAGTCGCTAAAATGTATGTAACAGGCAGAAGGAAGCATTTCCGACCCCATAAAGTATATATATTCTTGATCAGCATCAATAGCCGAGTCGATTGAGACATGTCCGTCTGTCCGTCCGTCTGTCCGTCTGTCCGTCCGTCCGTATGAACACGTGGATCTCAGAGACTACAAGAGCTAGAGCAACCAAATTTGGTGTCAGCATTCGTGTAGTGTCTACGCAGATCAAGTTTGTTTCAAATTTTTGCCACGCCCACTTCCGCCCCCGCAATTTAGGAAAAACGAATAACTAGAGTTATATTAAAGATAGCGTATTCCCATTTTGCACACCTAATAATATGGCTAAAAGGTATCTGCTGACCAAATTTCGTTAAAATCGGACAAGAAATATCAAAGATATATCTATGTACAATTTGTACTGAAATGCCCAGTGCGACATTGCGTAGTAAGTGTGAGCGAGATAGCATGCGTTCGTTGCTGCCGCTTGTGAGGTGAATTTTTGATTGAATTAATGGCGAAGTCGAAGGAGTATGATTTTATAGAGTTCCTTTAATTGGTACAGGGTATACTCAAAGTCGGCAGGGACGACTTGCTTGCTTCATTTTTTTATAGATTTTTTTCCATGTTTAATTTTTTTGTTGTTTTTTTTTTTTTTTGTTGGCCTGGTTCGCATCTTCTTTTTTGGCCATTTATGTCATCTTTTCTTTATTGGCGATTCATCAGGCATCTTTTCCAATTTCCAATCTTCTCCATTGTCCCCATGCCTTATTTTGGCATGGCTGGCTCCGACTGCATCTTTTACTTATATACTATATTTATAATATTACTTATATCTACTTAACCTAAACTTCAGATTTTTTTTTTCTACCTAATCTAAATTCTAAAAATATCTACTAACCTAAACTTCATATTTTTTTTCCTCTTATCCTAAACTTCATTTTATTATTTTTTTTTTCTACCTAAACTAAATTCCAACAATTTCTCCTAATCTACTTATTCTACTTAACCTAAACTCCACAATTTTCTCTTAATCTATACCCCCAATTCATCAAATACCCTAAATCTATTCCTATTACTACGGATCCTATATCGGATGCGTCCCACCCACATAACTCTCGCCTGTCTCGGCCCCTCCCCCATCGCCTGTACGGCCACGACCACCACAACTGGCCACTCCTCGGGCTCCATCTCCCTCCATCTCTGGTGTGCCTGTGGCACTGGCACTGATCGCTGCCGTTGTAAATTCGGCCTTGGCGCTTGCGGCTGGCCAACCGGCGCAGAGCATTGCCTCATATACCCTGGCCGTCTTGGGTCTCGCTGTTGCTGTTGTTGCTGTTGCTGCGGGGCTTGTTGCTGTTATGGCTGTTGCTGTGGGCCTTGCTGCTGTTGTGGCTGTTGCCGCTGCCACTCTAGCAGCTGTTGATATATACCCGGCTACTCCGCTCCGGCTCTCGGTACACAAAACTCCTCTTCGAACGCTGCACTGGCCGGGCTAACGGCCCGTCGCATTGGAGTTGGTGGCCTTTCACGTTCCTCTGCCTCCTCATCCTCCTTCTCGGTATCACTTATCGTTAAGTATGCTACCGGCTCATTAACAATCGGCGGCACTTCTGCCACCCTTGGCACTTCCTCCATGGGCGCACCGAATATCATCTCTTGCCTGTGGATTTCTTCTTCCACATCCTCCACCAAGAATGCCAGGTCATTTAGGCCGATGCCTTCGTCCTCGCTTACTTCGTTTCCCTCCTCTTCCTCGTCGCCGCTTCCAATACCCTCTAACTCTTCCCGCAGCTCAATGGGAGCCAGTTGTAACGCTTCTTTAATATATATATATATATACTAGAGACCCGGCAGACTTCGTACTGCCTCATCGATAAATTTTAAATTTGATATTCACAGACACACACTGTTAAAATACAGTTTGTTAATTAATTTAAAGCTTTCTCATAAACTATATTTTTAGTTTTGTTTTGTGGCGCGAAAATAAATAAAGAAGACGGTTTTCCGACGCGCGAACACGCGACATATGATTGTCCATGCGCGAATCAGGGAAACTCCAAGTTGATTCCACAAACTTCTAACGACTGTCCTTGCGATTTCTTTATGGTCATCACAAAGGGCAGACGTACTGGAAATTGTAAGCGTTCAAAATCGAATGGTAAGTCCGTTGAAATCATCGGTATCCGCGGGATCAAGACATCCTCTCCTTTGTATTTTCCTTTTATGATTGTCGCCTCAATGACGTTATTCATCAGTCTTTTCACAGCCAGTCTTATTCCATTGCATAGTCGAGGTTAATTAATGTTACGCAGCATGATGACAACTGATCCTACATTTAACTGCAAATTGTGAGGTGGTAATCCAAGCAATTCCAGTGAATTTAAGAACTCAGTGGGATAGTTGATTACGTCAACCTGGTTCATTACGGTGTCGACTGATTTGAAGGAAACCAACTGTCCTGGAAGAAAATTCTGAATGGTCACATTAAGATCCTCGACATCTGTATTTTTCGCTGCTAATATTGCTCGTTCACCCAGCCAATTATGGTTATTGAAATTTTGCGCTATATATGGGAAAACTCGCTGAATAAACTCCTCTTTTGAGTCTGTGATGTGACAGAAATCTGTAGGTAATGTGATGAATCCGGTCGAGGTGTCCACTGCAACTTTATTATTTTCAATGTCTAACGATTGCTTCGCAAACACATTTGCAGTTTCATCTTGTTGCGAAAATACTCGCATGTTAGTTGTTAAGTGGAGTGTCTCTACGTACTGCCACCAATTTGATGATTTTAGGCATGCATTTAGTTCATCAACAACAGTTGATCGGGGAATAACTGGAAGAGTCTGACGAAAATCACCTGACAACAGAATTATGGCCCCACCGAAAATATTTTGGTTGACACGAAGATCTTTCAACTTTCTGTCCAGTGCCTCCAGTGACCTCTTATGGGCCATTGTGCATTCATCCCAAAGAATCAATTTACATACCTGTAGGATCTTGGCCATTGCGCTATTTTTGGCAATGTTTCAAATTGGTGTTTCGGTGATTTGCATGTTTAGTGGTAATTTCAAAAGCAATGAAATTAAAAACGTTTTTCCGGTTCCTCCGGGAGCATCAAGGAAATAAATTCCACCAGATCCCCTGTTCACAGCTTCTATCAAAGTGTCGTACGCAATTCTTGGATCTATTGAACTTTTGCGCTATATCTGGGAAAACTCGCTGAATTTTGAGTCTGTGATGTAACAGAAATCTGTAAGTAATGTGATGAATCCGGTCGAGGTGTAAGAGTCTGACGAAAATCACCTGACAACAGAATCATATAAAATCAAAAACCAAAATATTTTGGTTGTCACGAAGAAAAATATTGTTTTGAGGATTTTCCCGGCAATTATTCGAATTTTCCTCACCTTTTAAACCTTCCCTAGACCTCCACGAATAATTCAAGACCAAGAATAGATAAATCCGTTCAGCCGTTCTCGAGTTTTAGCGAGACTAACGAACAGCAACTTTTTTTATATATATAGAGATTTAAAAAAAAAAAAAAAAAAAAAATTCTTGTTATTTATTTCTGTAGGCCAATGCAATTTCCTTTTCAACTTATGCTGGTTTGTGTTTCTACCGTTCCTTTCCATCTGAAGATCTCCCAGTTGTCCGGCCGGTCCAACTGTTCAAACTCCATTTGGCCGGTTTCCGGTAGTCATACTCGCCTTGCATCTTTATAGCTCATTAGGATCATCTGTTGGCACTTGCTCTGGTTGCACTTTTAGTTCGCTGATGTGTACCAACCTTGATTTTTTGTTTGTGATATGCTGCAGTTTGCATATCACTGGCGAAGTAAATCCTACGATTTTGTACGGCCCACCATACCGTGGTGCAAGTTTTGCAGCAAATCCTTCTGCTGCATTTGACAAATAGTGCTCCTTGGCCCACACTATTTCGCCCACTCGTGGTTTCCATTGCCTTCTTCTTAGATTATAGTGCCTTGATTGATCCTGAGCAGCTTTTTCTAGGTTTCTTCGTACCAATACGCCAATTTCTTTGATCAACTCCGCATTGCCATCTGGCCGTTGGCTTGGTTTGCCTGATCCAATAGTTAGCCTGTCAAATGTGGATCCTGGCAATCGCGGCTCTCTTCCCTGCGTTATTAATGCCGCCGTATATTACTGCCAACATTATTTCTGGCCATTGTTTATCCCATTGTCGTTGATCTTCTCCTGTGAATTGTGCTATCATTGTTTTAACTGTTCTTTTCGCTCGTTCGGTTGGATTTTGTTGCGGCGTATATGGCGCTGTTAGCTGGTGTATTGTCCCCCATTCATGCAGCATTTTCTCAAATACTTTGCTGACGAACTGGACTCCATTATCTGTTATCACCACTTTTGAGACGCCAAATCTAGCCAGCACTCTTTCTATAAATGCTTTTACTAAATTTTCTGCCGAAGCTTTTCTCATTGGTACAAGCTCTGTTCATTTTGAGAATCTATCTACTATAACAAGTAACACCGAGTTTCCATGTTTTGATCTTGGCAGTGGCCCAACGAAATCAGCACATATTGTTCCCCATGGCTCCTCTGGCACTTGTGTCGGAATTTTTTTTGCTGCCTGCTGCTGGCTTGGTTTATACCTCATGCAGTTTTCACAGCGGCTGACATATGCGCGTGCATCTCTTTGCATGCCTGGCCAGAAATATTTAGCCGCTATTCTATATAACTGTCCATTTTCCATCACATAGTCCGTATATTTTTGCGGATTTTCTTTTACTTTTTTGGCCATATTTTCGATCCATTCACAGCTTTGTGTTGACTGTTCATTTTTGTTGCTAATATTATCATTCTGCATGCTTCCAATGGTTGCCTCGACAATGCATCTGCAACGACATTTAGTTTTCGTTTGCGATAAGTTATTTCAAAGTCATATTGCTGCAATTCCAATGCCCATCTTGCAATTCGCCCTGTTGGACTTTCGATGCTATTCAGCCATTTCAGTGCCATGTGATCCGTAATGACTTTGAAATGATATCCTTCTAGGTATGGCTTTAACTTCCTTATAGCCCATACTATTGCTAGACATTCCTTTTCTGTTGCCGAATAATTTTGTTCCGCTGGATTCAGAGTTCTGCTGGCGTATGATATGACTCTCTCGCCTTCCTCTGTATCTTGAGTCAGAATTGCCCCTATGCCGTAGTTGCTAGCGTCAGTTTGCAATACAAACATTTTCGCAAAATCTGGGCATGTCAACACTGGATCTGCCACCAATTTTTGCTTCACCATGTCAAACGCATCCTGATGTTTTCCTTCCCACACCCATTTTGCTTTTTTCTTTTATAGCGCATTTAATGGTTGTACAAATGTTGCGAAACTTGGCACGAACCGTCTGTACCAAGATGCTACTCCTAGGTATTGGCGTAACTCTTTTGTGTTCTTTGGCGGTTTTAATTCAGCTTTTGCTGCCACTTTATCTGGATCTGTGCCAATGCCTTGTTCTGTTACTCGATGGCCCAGGAATCTTAGCTCTTTTCTGAAGAATTGCCATTTTTCTGCATTTATCCTTAAATTTGCTGCCTTTAGTCTGCGGAAAACTTCCTTTAAATGAGTTTTGTGTTCTTCTACTGTTCGGCTGACCACTACGATATCATCCTAATGGCATCATTTCTGGTCCTATGACTATATCTAAAGCTCGCTGAAATGTTGCAGATGCAGAGTGCAAACCGAATGGCATCACTTTCCATTGATATAATCCCTTTCCTGGAACTGTGAAAGCCGTCATCTTTCTGCTGTTCATTTCCAGCGGAATCTGCCAATATCCATCTTTTAAATCTAAACTGCTTATGAATCTTGCTTCGCGCAGTTGATCTAAAATATAGTCAATTCTCGGCATTGGATAAGCATCTTTTATAGATTTTGCATTTATCTGCCTAAAATCAATACATAGCCTCCATTTTCCAGTTTCTTTCTTTTTCACCATTACTATTGGTGAACTGTAAGGACTTTTTGATCGTTCTATATATCCCATTGCCATCAATTCTTCAACTTTTTCATTTATTATACCTTGCATCTTTGGATTCTTTGGATAATACCTTTGTTTTATTGGCTTATCGTCACACATAGTGATTGTGTGCATGCCAACTTTAGACGTGCCATTTATTTTGGCCAATTCGGCCAGTTCTTCGCGCATAAAGTCGCTGACTTCTATTTCTGGTGCATTTGTCACTATTGCTGTCGAAATTCTTTCCGTCAGCCTCCCTTTTATTCTGCACATTGGCGGAATTTCAGTTTGGTGCCCTGCGCATTGTATAATGGCTCCCATTTCCTTTATGAAATTCCACCCTAATACCACCGCATCAATTCCGCCAGGCAATACTAAAAATGGCATTTTGATTATCTTGACGCCAAATTACACTTTAGCGATCCATTGCCAGTCTATTTCTTTGACTGCTCCGTCTGCCAACTTCACTTGCTTTTTCGATTTTGTTAGCTGATCTGTTCTAGCTAATTTTTCAATTATCTTTTGGCTAACAAAGCTGCTTGTGGCCCCTGAATCTACCGTGGCCAGCATTCTAATGCCCCCTATCCTAATTTCTGCTGATAGTTGGCTTTCTTCTTCTATCAGCTTTCCGATTAGGTTCGCGGAGCTGTTGTTGCCGGCTCCTGCTCGCTCCTTGCAGGCAGGAACCGATTTGCGTTTCCCGCTGGCATACAACAATTCATCGAACGCTTTCCTATTTTTCCGCAATTCCAACAGAACTCTAATCTTCTGTTGCTGCATTCCTTAGCCCAATGACCTGCACCTCCGCATCTTCTGCATGCTTGAGATGGATTCTGTACCCATCCTGTTGGGATTTTCGTAAAATTTCGCCTTTGAGCTGGAATTGGTGGCTCATCATCTAAGCAGCGTCTGCAGACGGTGTAATGCCTATTGTCTTGCACAACTGGTCGTCTTTGCACGCCCATTGGTATGTGTGAGCGTTCTCTTTGAGCCTCTAGTTGGAATTGTTTTCTTTCCAGTTCCAATGTTTCGAACTCATCTGCTAGATGCATTAGTTCTTCCAGCGTTTGTATGTTGTGTGGGCGAATGAATATTTTCTAATCTGGTGTGCAGTTTTCCAATATGATTTCTAGCTGCTCGAAATCTGGGCATTTTAACGGACGCATCATGGTTTGCATCTCTATCATGAAATCTTTAAATGACTCATTCCATTGTTGTTTTCTGGCTTTTACATGGTCTGACAGTTTGCTAAAATATCCCCTCGGCAAGAAATATTTTTTTAATGCCTCCGTAAAATCTTTCCATGATGCCCAATGCTTATTGTTGGCCACGTACCATTTTATTGCCTTGTCTTTTAGCAGTTCTGGCATTGCCCTTGGGATCATGTTGATATCTAGTCCATACATGTCTGTTGACCATTCAACTTGTTCGATGAATTCTAGCGGCTTTGAATTGCCGTCGAAACGAAATGTCCAATCCCTCACTTGTTTTGCCACTTTCGGATATTTGTTATTCGAATTTATTAGCCCGACTCTGCTTCTTTCTGTAACTTTTCTACTTGTTCTTGGCGCTTCATATAATGTATGTTGTTGTTTTTGTGGGTCATCTAGGGCACCCACGCTTCTCCACCTTGGCGGTGTTAATATTGAAATTGCCAATTTTGCAATTTCATCGCTTTTGCGGCCTTTGTATATTTTGCTGCCAGCGAGCTGATCCATGCGTGCCACTCTGGGTCGTCCTCATGATTGCTGACCCATTCTCCGAACTGTTTCCTCATTTCTTCTACAGTTCCTGCTAGCGTGAATCCGCATTTTTCGCCGGTTTTTATCAACTCCTCCTTTTTCATGTAATAAATTCATGATTTTGTCATTTTGCCGGTGTTTGATCAATTTATTTCCTTTTAATAAAAATTAACGTTGATTTCTTTTTGTTTTCCTATATAGAAAACAATAAATCTTGTAAATCTCTTTCACCAGAAAAGCACGTTGGGTGCCAGTTGTAACGATAAGGGGTAAGACACAACGAATTTATGTTGTGCGCTGGTGAAATGAGAAGATACAGTTGTTTTTCTTTTAACAATACAAAATATACAACACAATATAATTTTATTGGCAATTTGATTGGTAGATGTTGGTATGGCCAGAGAGCTTCTGCACGGGCTATTGACTTTATAATTGGGGCTATTGTAGAATCCACACTGCACTCATGAAAACTTATCGACGGATTGTGTTTGGCTGTGGCAAGTATTCCTACTGCCAGGATGACTCCTGGTCTTGTCTAGCCACACTGTCGCCTGCTACGCTCCTATTATTCTGCTAGGAATACTCCTAGTCTTTTCCCACTATGTCAGGAATACTCTTGGTCTTCCTCAATTGTGCTAGGAATACTCCTAGTTTTCACTAAAACTGCTAGGAATAGCTCCTAGTCTTCAATGTTTTGCTAGGAATAGCTCCTAGTCTTTTATATGTTGCTAAGAATAACTCCTAGTCTTTTATATGTTGCTAGGAATAACTCCTAGTCTTTTACGATCCGCTAGGAATAGCTCCTAGTCTTGTGATCTGCTAGGATTGGCTCCTAGTTTTTAATACCCTGCAAGGAATAGCTCCTAGTCTTCCTACTTGCCACCAAAAACAAATCTGCCTTTAAACCTTCACTTGTAGCCACGATACGGATGGATATCCTTTTATCGACCTGACCTGGCACGCCTTCACTTTTATTTCTTCACATATGTTTCACTTCGTTGGCCTCACTTATTTATTTCACTTGTTGAATCTTCACTTGTTAATACGTCACTTGCACCTTTCCGGTCCAAGTGATACTTCGCTTGTTTCCTTCGCTTTCTAACTGAATTCCTGTGTCTCAGCTGTGTCTATTTATAGGCATCTTGACCCAGGGATGACGCGTGGTGGGATTATGTACCGTTGCCAGTACTTTTCCGCGCGCCAATATTTGCCGCTCAAAACTTTCCATCGCTTTCTTTTGCCATCGGCCTTCTCGGCCGATCTCGCAACGCAACTCTCCTGTTGCTATGCAGGGTGAAATCACGCATACGCCTCTCAGCTACAATCTTGCTCTCTAGCTTTGCCAATATCCACCCTTATATACTATTTAACAAATGTTAACTTATTGCTAATTTCCCGCCCTTTTGACATATGCTTAAATATATTGAATTTATAATTAAATCACCTTAATAACTATATAAATATATCCCCCCCCACCTTTTTTTTTTTTTTGTTTCTATATATACATAATTAATGCTCAGCATTAATGTACCGCATTAACTCTTTCACATAACTAATATTAATGTTATGTTTATTCCATTACATATTATTACATATTCAAATTTGACGCCAATACCTCCAGCGCCTCTCAAACCTCTGCTTTGGACATCTCTCCCATTCTCCGTTACATGCCAATATTCCCGCTCCCAATCCACCCACACATGCGTAAGTCCGCTCACTTTGATGTTGCCGCTGGTCTATACGCGTGAGCCGACTCTCCAAGTCTCGTGCGTGTGCGTGTTCCCTATTGCGGTTCTATGCGCTCACACGAGCCTACATGCACTTGTTCTTATCTGTTTCTCATTACATGTTACATATATTCGGCCTTTGCTTTGACCATTTCTCATATGTAATTATGTTTGTGTGTATGTTTGCCAGTTTTAAATCACGCGATTTACATGTTTGTTTTGCCTTCGGTTCGATCGCACATTTCTTTCGTTTGCTTATGTTCGATCGAACCTCCAGGTTCGTTTATATGTTTGACTCAAACATATAAACGCGCGCATTGATGAATTTGAATTGCCTTTTTGGGCCAACGCTTATTTTAATTATTAGCCGCTTTTACGACTTAAATTTATTTATATCTGTATCTGGCTTAATGCTTTGCCGCATTTGTGAGGTATATATATATATATATTATATATTATATATTCCTCACATGTTCTTGTAAGTTAGTACTTGTACTTTTACTAGGATCAAGTTCTAGTTCTTGTAGCCGTCACCAAATTATTCCGTTTCTTAAGTCGTTGCTGTTTCGAAATACTATCACTCTTTCTCGCTGCTTCATTTCCTTTTAACTTCACTTTACTTTTGATCTTGGTACTTCGCGTCGATGTCTAGCTTTTAATAATCCGTATAGGCTTAGATATTTTGGCTTAACAATTTTGGACGCAATCAATACGCAAGAGGGAACGCGTTACCCTTGCCAGTACTTTTTCACGCGCCAATGCTTCGCTACCGCAAACTTTCTCTCGCGTGCGTCGCCTCTCATTTTGCTGGTCGCCCATCCTCGGTCGACAACGGCCACTTTCTTTTGCGATCTTTCTGCGATCGATTTCGTCTTGTGCCAACGCATACATCCTTATACTCCTATAAGTTTGTTTCCACAATGTTATTTTTTATTAGTAAAAAGTTTTTCGGTTATGGTGGTTGAATGTGGTGGGGCAAAGAATTCCAAAAGGTAGAAGGTTACCAAAAAATTCCCAATATTAATAATTAAACTTCTTCTACTTCGTTTAAACAAAACACAGTTTTATTAATTGTAAAAAAAGGGTTTATGATGGCCAATGGACTTTGGACGATTGGCGGAACGATAGATGGAAAAACTTGTAAAATAGTTATTAAGTGGGGGCGTGCGTACGGATTGAAGTTAAAAGGAACACCAAACTCAAGATGGAGTTTTAAATAGCGTCCTCCTTCCAATTTGCCCCTCTGTTTCAACCCCGCTCCTCTTCCGCTGTTCACCCTTTTCTGGCGTAAACAGTGGTTATGACAGAGAGCTTTGTGTAGGGTATCCGCTTCGTCGGTGTGCTTGCGGTTGTACCCAGTCCGATTCCCAGGAACTCTTGTAAGTATACGAACGGAATTATTATGGTTCATAATGCCAGGTAGAATTACCCATGATATAGTTGTGTTAGATATTCCTAACAGCACTTCTGCTTCGATGGCTGAAAAATCTCTTTACGAGATCCATCAGCTAGGTTGAAAACGGCCCGTATTTGTTTCCAGCCTGCTGTGGTTAATATTTATTATGCTGAAGAGTTGCAGGCGACCTTTAGCAAATCGAAATTGGCTCTCACTTGGGGCAGATTTCGCGCCCGCCGTTTCCCGAACGTCTATAGCACTCGATGGTTCGTACGCATCTTTTTACTAGTGATAAATTTATTTTGAGTTTTGGCCACAATTGTTGTCAAGTTCATTGTAACTTAGTTGACCCTTAGTTAAAGTTGTGTTTGCATTGGTTGCATTAGATATCATCGTTGAGAAATCCCAAAACCGGATGTATGATAATTTTAAGGTACCAGTCGTTTCACGTCGGTATTCGTCAGTTGATCACATTACAAGGAACTTATCTCTGTGCTTTTTAACCGCTATTTTGGGAATTTAAATATATACATTATTTCATTATTGCTGACTGCTGGTACAGGAACAAGATTGTTTAACTCAAATATTTGAGACGATTCTAGTGGCAATGTTATTTTTAATATAACATGCTTCTTCGCGATGGTGGCTACTGTTTCATCAGCTTGTACAGTTGTAGGACATCTTCGTCCTACAGCTTGTATAGCTGAAGGACATTTTCATCTGTGGAGGGAAGTATGTGGCCTGGTGGAAAATGATTTTTCAATTCTAATTTGCAGTGGGGCCACGGAGACAGATGACGCTATACGAGCTCCTTTTGTTAATAATTTATTGAAATATTTCTGATTCGCACAAAACAACAAAGACGGTTACAAGGGCGAGAGTAGCGGTCGAAATCGCGAGTAATAAAAACACAAGACAGCAAGCACAACACAAACAACCACATAACTGTATCCAATAAGCGCGAGTGCAAGCGAAAGAATAACCGCAAAAACAGAAAATCGAAGTCTATGCAGACACAAAAACAAAACTGTTAGTTTTGTTGTTGAGCAGAGCAAAAATTAATTATAACAATAATTAAATGTTTAAGAAAAAATTTTAACAATCGCGAGATAGTTCGATATTACCCGAAAAAATTTTGTATAACTTTAAACCGAAATTAAAAGCTGGGATAAAAGAAATAAATTTCAAAATGAAGCAAGTCGTCCCTGCCGACTTTGAGTATACCCTGTACCAAGTAGAGGAACTGTATTAAATCAAACTCCTTAAGATTTGCTATCAGTTCAAACTTAAATTTCCCTTACACGCGGCAGCAACAAACGCATGCTGTCTCACACTTACTACGCAATGTCATACTGGGCATTTCAGTACAAATTTTACATAGATATATCTCCGATCTTTCTTGTCCGATTTTAACGAAATTTGGTCAGCTTATACCTTTTGGCTATATTATTGGGTGTGCCAAATTAAAAAACCTTTAAAATAACTCTAGTTATTCGTTTTAATTTATTTTATTATTAAAACGTTATTTGTCCTAAATTTCGGGGGCAGAAGTGGGCGTTTCAAAAATTTGAAAAACTTGATCTGCGTAGACAATACAAGAATGCACATACAAAATATGGTTGCTCTAGTTCTTGTAGTCTCTGAGATCCACGTGTTCATACGGACAGACGGACGAACGGACAGACGGACATATCTCAATCGACTCGGCTGTTGATGCTGATCAAGAATATGTTTTATGGGGTCGGAAATGCTTCCTTCTGCCTGTAACATAGATTTTAGCGATTTTAATATACCCTTTTACCCTATGGGTACAGGGAATAACGAGAGCGCAAAAAAAACATGTCATACTTTGTTGAAGTGACGAAAATTTTTCAATATTCTACATTTTTATTTTGTTTTATGTACTTTCATCTGATGGGAGTAGATTTTTTACAAATTAATAAAAGTGCAAACTTTTGTTGTTTAGTGTGTACTTGTTTAAATAAATTCTCTTATGTTGAGATCATTCAGGTTTTTCTCGATGCAACTCTTGCTTAAAAGCATCATGCATTGGAGGATTGGATTGAATTAAAGTAATAGTTTGTTTAATATCATTTACCACATGTCCTTAATTGAAATCAATGTTTCCTTAAAAATTTCTTCACTGATTTGTATATTTCTATTTCTTCTATTTATCATCACACACTTTATCTTTGCACAAATCAATTGGGTTTGATTGGAAGCATGTAGATATGACTATAAAAACAAATGATGTAAGATCCACACAATTCATCATCACCAGTTCGTAAATGTTCCTGGATATCGTTGGGACCAAGTATCATGTTTTTTAATAACTACCTCATACAATCCAGGATTTACTTCTAAATTAGGGTTTTCAGCAGATATCACTGGATCAACTTCATTCGGCCTTATCTTTTCAACTAACCAAATTAAAATGTGTGTATGAGGCAATCTTAGCGTCTGCCATTCAACAGAATACATCCATCTTTTGTCGAAGGACTGTAATATCATAATTTCTATTTAAATGTGATGAACAAATCTGCTGTAACATAATGGCGAATATACGTCCAGGGCTTCCGATGTATGTTGTTGGAAGAATCGTCATCCGACCAACATTAGTATTAATAGCATCTCGAAGATGAATATGCTCTTCTCTGATTAACTGCTATAATACACACCTTGAATGTTGGCATAAAATTATTCCGAACTACGTTTGTTGCCCCAAAATTGTTGGATATTGTTCAAAAAGCGTATGGAATCTGTTCTTATTCCTGAAATCAATGAGTACAATGGCTCTGGTGGTGGATCCAATGGTATCCATTTCACTTTACCCTTTCCGCAACACAATTCATCAGTTTCGTTTTTGTATTTCAATGCCTTAATGAATGACCCGCTTGAACTGCACGTGTTTCGGATGTCCGAATCCTATTACGTTAATTTTGGTCGGCACGTTCTTGCGCAGTAAGATTAGCTTGGTAAATAGCTTGGGTTATAGCTCTTCGGGTTTTTCTACCTATATTTCTCTGCCTTATAGTAGGTATAACTGTTATTTAGTAGTCAATTATGTAACTAGAAATGATTAATATATATATTATTCAAATTTGTAACTACAAATGATTGATGAAGGCAAAGTTGTCTACGATAAAAAAAATGAAAGAAACCTGCTGTTTTTAGGGGTTAGTCAATTTTTTCCCGCCGTGAAAACGATTAACACAAGATTTCCTTGCCATACTTAATGTCTTTTAACTTCAACGAACATTTAAAAAAAAAAAATTGGCCAAATTGGTCCAACCGTTATTGAGTTTTATGATCATCGACCAATTTTACGATTGTTTTTTATATATATATAGATTTATTTTATTAAAAAGATACAACAGTGATTAAAGCTTTTTATAAATGCTTGACCGCCTTGTTGACCAACTGTATCAAATGATTGGGAATTCTTTCAGTATCAATTGCCCGACAATAAAAGAAATGTATTTTGTGTATTATGGTCGCGAAGTTGACCAATTGTGCAATACAGTTGACTTGTACGCACTAAGCAATGATTGCCAGGTTATTCAATTGCTTTTAATTTAAGAAGAATTGACAATGTACTGACCCCGTCAGTTGTCTCACAGGCTGGTGTTTTGTATTCAATACAGTCGCCAAGTTGACTTGTATGCATATATGCAATGTTCGCCACGTTGATCTATTGCTCGTTTATGTCGGGACCCTAGATTGTTGCCGCACTGCAATCAAGATTCGTGCCCTCATTAAGGAGAAGAATCCGATCGCCTGTATGTCGGTGTATTAAACATGCATTTACACCAACAACATCGTTATTGTCAGGTTTTAACCAAATTTCTTTAAATACCAAAATTTCAAAATCAAATACTAGACTATCTACATAAAGTCTAGGAAGCTTAGATTTAAGCCTTCTTACGATGTTATTTGCCAGATAAAAGGTTGAAAATTGTTTTTAAAACACCAGCAGTTTTCTTTTTTCCGGTCAAAAGCTGTTACTACAAATGCAGCCAAACAGCTCGACCGGGACACTACTTTTGAAGGAATAGATCTCTCTAGAATAATTGAATTTAAATTTCTTCATTGCTATTTTTGACGTTTAAACTTTAAACTTTTGTCTTAATGTAACTGTTGCAATGCGAATGAAGTGCGCCCCGCGCCAATTTAATTTGTCTAAGTTCACTCCTGTCCGTTTATACGAAAAGTCCAGTATTATGTAACAGTGAATTGAAAATGGAAAATATACAATAAACAATAAGAAGCATTCGCTTGGAGAATGTTTTATTTTTTGGAGACTTTGGAGACAAACATTGGCAATATCCATAGTATTTGGTGGTGGCCCGGGTGTAGGGCGGCATATTTCTTTTTCTTTTAAATACTTTCTAAGCTGAAAGAAAAAAAAAACAATATTCAAAGTAAAATGAAGCAAGCAAGTCGTCCCTGCCGACTTTGAGTACACCCTGTAACAAGTTGGAAAAACGATCCTTCTATGTACAGGAACATGACGACTCTTCCAGTATATGCACTTCTGAGGCTGGAGTCCCGCAAGGCAGTGTTTTGGGCTCAGTCTTGTATACAATTTACACGGCTGACTTGCCGACAACAAGCGCTGTTGAGATAGCAACATATGCTGATGATACCGCAATCATTGCTACAAACTCTGACCCACAAGTTGCATCCAACCTACTCCAAGAAGAAATTGGTCTGATTGAAGTATGGCTTCAAAAGTGGAGAATATTGGTGAACTCCCAAAAGTCAATGCAAGTTACTTTCTCTCTGAGACCTGGCAATTATCCTGCAGTCACACTAAATGGCCAAGCTATTCCTGTAAGTGACTCGGTAAAATACCTTGGTGTACATCTTGATCGTCGGTTAACTTGGAAACAACATATCAAATGTAAACAAGAACAGCTCAAGGCGAAAACCAGGAAAATGTACTGGTTACTAGGACCGCGTTCTGAACTTAGTCTTGAAAACAAAATAAGACTATATAAGGCCATATTGAAGCCAGTATGGACCTATGCATTGCAGCTATAGGGTACAGCTAGCTATTCTAATATTGAGATTATGCAACGGTACCAGAATAAGACGCTCAGAATGATTAAATGTGCTCCTTGGTATGTGACCAACAATAATATCCACAAAGACTTTAAATTAAAGAAGAAATAAAACAATATGCAGAAATATATATCACTAGGCTACAGTACCATGATAATGCTCTAGCACTAGGACTACTGGACAACACAAGCAACCATAGGCGCCTTAAAAGATTTCACGTCCCAGATCTGCCCTACAGAAATAGATAAATATGAAAATCTGTAAATATGTAATTATAAATAAGTATATAAGTATCTGCGTCAATATGTAAATAAGTAAATATATGGATTGATCTCACTGGAGCCCAAGCCATCCGGTAATGTATAAGGTAGTTACAAAATTTGTTTATTTGTACCAAGTAGAGGAACTGTATTAAATCAAACTCCTTAAAATTTGCCTTCAGTTCAAACTTAAATTTCCCTTACAAACGGCAGCAACAAACGCATGCTGTCTCGCTCACACTTACTACGCAATGTCATACTGTGCATTTCAGTACAAATTTAACATAGATGTATCTCCGATCTTTCTTGTCCGATTTTAACGAAATTTGGTCAGCTTATACCTTTTGCCCATATTATTGGGTGTGCCAAATGAAAAAACGCTACCTTTAATATAATTCTAGCTATTCGTTTTTCCTAAATTGCGGGGGCGGAAGTGGGCGTGGCAAAAATTTGAAAAACTTGATCTGCGTAGACAATACAAGAATGCTGATACCAAATTTTTTTGCTCTAGCTCTTGAAGTCTCCGAGATCCACGCGTTCATACGGACAGAAGGACGGATAGACGGACATATCTCAATCGACTTGGCTGTTGATGCTGATCAAGAATGTGTATACTTTATGGGGTCGGAAATGCTTCCTTCTGCCTGTAACATACATTTTAGCGATTTTAATATACCCTTTTACCCTATGGGTACAGGGGCGAGAGCGCAAAAAACATGTCATACTTTGTTGAAGCGAATTGACGAAACTTTTTCAATATTCTACATTTTTATTTTGTTTTATGTACTTTCATCTGATGGGAGTAGATTTTTTACAAATTAATAAAGGTACAAACTTTTGTTGTTTAGTGTGTACTTGTTTAAATAAATTCTCTTATGTTGAGATCATTCAGGTTTTTCTCGATGCAACTCTTGGTTAAAAGCATCATGCATTGGAGGATTGGATTGAATTAAAGTAATAGTTTGTTTGATATCATTTACCACATGTCCTCAATTAAAATCAATGTTTCCTTAAAAATTTCTTCACTGATTTGAATATTTCTATTTCTTCTATTTATCATCACACACATTATCTTTGCACAAATCAATTGGGTTTGATGGGAAGCATGTAGATATGACTATAAAAACAAATGATGTAAGATCCACACAATTTATCATCACCAGTTCGTAAATGTTCCTGGATATCGTTGGGACCGTGTATCATATTTTTTAATAACTACCTCATACAATCCAGGATTTACTTCTAAATTAGGGTTTTCAGCAGATATCACTGGATCAACTTCATTCGGCCTTATCTTTTCAACTAACCAAATTAAAATGTGTGTATGAGGCAATCTTAGCGTCTGCCATTCAACAGAATACATCCATCTTTTGTCGAAGGACTGTAATATCATGACGATCAATGGGTGACTGCCCAGGGAATAACACCTGTTTGATTTCTATTTAAATGTGATGAACAAATCTACTGTAACATAATGGCGAATATACGTCCAGGGCTTCCGATGTATGTTGTTGGAAGAATCGTCATATGACCAACATTAGTATTAATAGCATCTCGAAGATGAATATGCTCTTCTCTGATTAACTGCTATAATACACACCTTGAATGTTGGCATAAAATTATTCCGAACTACGTTTGTTGCCCCAAAATTGTTGGATATTGTTCAAAAAGCGTATGGAATCTGTTCTTATTCCTGAAATCAATGAGTACAATGGCTCTGGTGGTGGATCCAATGGTATCCATTTCACTTTACCCTTTCCGCAACACAATTCATCAGTTTCGTTTTTGTATTTCAATGCCTTAATGAATGACCCGCTTGAACTGCACGTGTTTCGGATGTCCGAATCCTATTACGTTAATTTTGGTCGGCACGTTCTTGCGCAGTAAGATTAGCTTGGTAAATAGCTTGGGTTATAGCTCTTCGGGTTTTTCTACCTATATTTCTCTGCCTTATAGTAGGTATAACTGTTATTTAGTAGTCAAATATGTAACTAGAAATGATTAATATATATGTTATTCAAATTTGTAACTACAAATGATTGATGAAGGCAAAGTTGTCTACGATAAAAAAAATGAAAGAAACCTGCTGTTTTTTGGGGTTAGTCAATTTTTTCCCGCCGTGAAAACGATTAACACAAGATTTCCTTGCCATACTTACTGTCTTTTAACTTCAACGAACATTTAAAAAAAAAAAATTGGCCAAATTGGTCCAACCGTTATTGAGTTTTATGATCATCGACCCATTTTACGATTGTTTTTTATATATATATAGATTTATTTTATTAAAAAGATACAACAGTGATTAAAGCTTTTTATAAATGCTTGACCGCCTTGTTGACCAACTGTATCAAATGATTGGGAATTCTTTCAGTATCAATTGCCCGACAATAAAAGAAATGTATTTTGTGTATTATGGTCGCGAAGTTGACCAATTGTGCAATACAGTTGACTTGTACGCACTAAGCAATGATTGCCAGGTTATTCAATTGCTTTTAATTTAAGAAGAATTGACAATGTACTGACCCCGTCAGTTGTTTCACAGGCTGGTGTTTTGTATTCAATACAGTCGCCAAGTTGACTTGTATACATATATGCAATCTTCGCCACGTTGATCTATTGCTCGTTTATGTCGGGACCCTAGATTGTTGCCGCACTGCAATCAAGATTCGTGCCCTCATTAAGGAGAAGAGTCCGATCGCCTGTATGTCGGTGTATTAAACATGCATTTACACCAACAACATCGTTATTGTCAGGTTTTAACCAAATTTCTTTAAATACCAAAATTTCAAAATCAAATACTAGACTATCTACATAAAGTCTAGGAAGCTTAGATTTAATCCTTCTTACGATGTTATTTGCCAGATAAAAGGTTGAAAATTGTTCTTAAAACACCAGCAGTTTTCTTTTTTCCGGTCAAAAGCTGTTACTACAAATGCAGCCTTAACAGTTCGACCGGGACACTACTTTTGAAGGAATAGATCTCTCTAGAATAATTGAATTTAAATTTCTTCATTGCTATTTTTGACGTTTAAACTTTAAACTTTTGTCTTAATGTAACTGTTGCAGTGCGAATGAAGTGCGCCCCGCTTCAATTTAATTTGTCTAAGTTCGCTCCTGTCCGTTTATACGAAAAGTCCAGTATTATGTAACAGTGAATTGAAAATGGAAAATATACAATAAACAATAAGAAGCATTCACTTGGAGAATGTTTTATTTTTTGGAGACTTTGGAGACAAACATTGGCAATATCCATAGTATTTGGTGGTGGCCCGGGTGTAGGGCGGCATATTTCTTTTTCTTTTAAATACTTTCTAAGCTGAAAGAAAAAAAAAACAATATTCAAAGTAAAATGAAGCAAGCAAGTCGTCCCTGCCGACTTTGAGTACACCCTGTAACAAGTTGGAAAAACGATCCTTCTATGTACAGGAACATGACGACTCTTCCAGTATATGCACTTCTGAGGCTAACTTGGTTAACTTGGAAACAACATATCAAATGTAAACAAGAACAGCTCAAGGCGAAAACCAGGAAAATGTACTGGTTACTAGGACCGCGTTCTGAACTTAGTCTTGAAAACAAAATAAGACTATATAAGGCCATATTGAAGCCAGTATGGACCTATGCATTGCAGCTATAGGGTACAGCTAGCTATTCTAATATTGAGATTATGCAACGGTACCAGAATAAGACGCTCAGAATGATTAAATGTGCTCCTTGGTATGTGACCAACAATAATATCCACAAAGACTTTAAATTAAAGAAGAAATAAAACAATATGCAGAAATATATATCACTAGGCTACAGTACCATGATAATGCTCTAGCACTAGGACTACTGGACAACACAAGCAACCATAGGCGCCTTAAAAGATTTCACGTCCCAGATCTGCCCTACAGAAATAGATAAATATGAAAATCTGTAAATATGTAATTATAAATAAGTATATAAGTATCTGCGTCAATATGTAAATAAGTAAATATATGGATTGATCTCACTGGAGCCCAAGCCATCCGGTAATGTATAAGGTAGTTACAAAATTTGTTTATTTGTACCAAGTAGAGGAACTGTATTAAATCAAACTCCTTAAAATTTGCCTTCAGTTCAAACTTAAATTTCCCTTACAAACGGCAGCAACAAACGCATGCTGTCTCGCTCACACTTACTACGCAATGTCATACTGTGCATTTCAGTACAAATTTAACATAGATGTATCTCCGATCTTTCTTGTCCGATTTTAACGAAATTTGGTCAGCTTATACCTTTTGCCCATATTATTGGGTGTGCCAAATGAAAAAACGCTACCTTTAATATAATTCTAGCTATTCGTTTTTCCTAAATTGCGGGGGCGGAAGTGGGCGTGGCAAAAATTTGAAAAACTTGATCTGCGTAGACAATACAAGAATGCTGATACCAAATTTTTTTTGCTCTAGCTCTTGAAGTCTCCGAGATCCACGCGTTCATACGGACAGAAGGACGGATAGACGGACATATCTCAATCGACTTGGCTGTTGATGCTGATCAAGAATGTGTATACTTTATGGGGTCGGAAATGCTTCCTTCTGCCTGTAACATACATTTTAGCGATTTTAATATACCCTTTTACCCTATGGGTACAGGGGCGAGAGCGCAAAAAACATGTCATACTTTGTTGAAGCGAATTGACGAAACTTTTTCAATATTCTACATTTTTATTTTGTTTTATGTACTTTCATCTGATGGGAGTAGATTTTTTACAAATTAATAAAGGTACAAACTTTTGTTGTTTAGTGTGTACTTGTTTAAATAAATTCTCTTATGTTGAGATCATTCAGGTTTTTCTCGATGCAACTCTTGGTTAAAAGCATCATGCATTGGAGGATTGGATTGAATTAAAGTAATAGTTTGTTTGATATCATTTACCACATGTCCTCAATTAAAATCAATGTTTCCTTAAAAATTTCTTCACTGATTTGAATATTTCTATTTCTTCTATTTATCATCACACACATTATCTTTGCACAAATCAATTGGGTTTGATGGGAAGCATGTAGATATGACTATAAAAACAAATGATGTAAGATCCACACAATTTATCATCACCAGTTCGTAAATGTTCCTGGATATCGTTGGGACCGTGTATCATATTTTTTAATAACTACCTCATACAATCCAGGATTTACTTCTAAATTAGGGTTTTCAGCAGATATCACTGGATCAACTTCATTCGGCCTTATCTTTTCAACTAACCAAATTAAAATGTGTGTATGAGGCAATCTTAGCGTCTGCCATTCAACAGAATACATCCATCTTTTGTCGAAGGACTGTAATATCATAATTTCTATTTAAATGTGATGAACAAATCTGCTGTAACATAATGGCGAATATACGTCCAGGGCTTCCGATGTATGTTGTTGGAAGAATCGTCATCCGACCAACATTAGTATTAATAGCATCTCGAAGATGAATATGCTCTTCTCTGATTAACTGCTATAATACACACCTTGAATGTTGGCATAAAATTATTCCGAACTACGTTTGTTGCCCCAAAATTGTTGGATATTGTTCAAAAAGCGTATGGAATCTGTTCTTATTCCTGAAATCAATGAGTACAATGGCTCTGGTGGTGGATCCAATGGTATCCATTTCACTTTACCCTTTCCGCAACACAATTCATCAGTTTCGTTTTTGTATTTCAATGCCTTAATGAATGACCCGCTTGAACTGCACGTGTTTCGGATGTCCGAATCCTATTACGTTAATTTTGGTCGGCACGTTCTTGCGCAGCAAGATTAGCTTGGTAAATAGCTTGGGTTATAGCTCTTCGGGTTTTTCTACCTATATTTCTCTGCCTTATAGTAGGTATAACTGTTATTTAGTAGTCAAATATGTAACTAGAAATGATTAATATATATATTATTCAAATTTGTAACTACAAATGATTGATGAAGGCAAAGTTGTCTACGATAAAAAAAATGAAAGAAACCTGCTGTTTTTAGGGGTTAGTCAATTTTTTCCCGCCGTGAAAACGATTAACACAAGATTTCCTTGCCATACTTACTGTCTTTTAACTTCAACGAACATTTAAAAAAAAAAAATTGGCCAAATTGGTCCAACCGTTATTGAGTTTTATGATCATCGACCAATTTTACGATTGTTTTTTATATATATATAGATTTATTTTATTAAAAAGATACAACAGTGATTAAAGCTTTTTATAAATGCTTGACCGCCTTGTTGACCAACTGTATCAAATGATTGGGAATTCTTTCAGTATCAATTGCCCGACAATAAAAGAAATGTATTTTGTGTATTATGGTCGCGAAGTTGACCAATTGTGCAATACAGTTGACTTGTACGCACTAAGCAATGATTGCCAGGTTATTCAATTGCTTTTAATTTAAGAAGAATTGACAATGTACTGACCCCGTCAGTTGTCTCACAGGCTGGTGTTTTGTATTCAATACAGTCGCCAAGTTGACTTGTATGCATATATGCAATGTTCGCCACGTTGATCTATTGCTCGTTTATGTCGGGACCCTAGATTGTTGCCGCACTGCAATCAAGATTCGTGCCCTCATTAAGGAGAAGAATCCGATCGCCTGTATGTCGGTGTATTAAACATGCATTTACACCAACAACATCGTTATTGTCAGGTTTTAACCAAATTTCTTTAAATACCAAAATTTCAAAATCAAATACTAGACTATCTACATAAAGTCTAGGAAGCTTAGATTTAAGCCTTCTTACGATGTTATTTGCCAGATAAAAGGTTGAAAATTGTTCTTAAAACACCAGCAGTTTTCTTTTTTTCCGGTCAAAAGCTGTTACTACAAATGCAGCCTTAACAGTTCGACCGGGACACTACTTTTGAAGGAATAGATCTCTCTAGAATAATTGAATTTAAATTTCTTCATTGCTATTTTTGACGTTTAAACTTTAAACTTTTGTCTTAATGTAACTGTTGCAGTGCGAATGAAGTGCGCCCCGCTTCAATTTAATTTGTCTAAGTTCGCTCCTGTCCGTTTATACGAAAAGTCCAGTATTATGTAACAGTGAATTGAAAATGGAAAATATACAATAAACAATAAGAAGCATTCGCTTGGAGAATGTTTTATTTTTTGGAGACTTTGGAGACAAACATTGGCAATATCCATAGTATTTGGTGGTGGCCCGGGTGTAGGGCGGCATATTTCTTTTTCTTTTAAATACTTTCTAAGCTGAAAGAAAAAAAAAACAATATTCAAAGTAAAATGAAGCAAGCAAGTCGTCAATGCCGACTTTGAGTACACCCTGTAACAAGTTGGAAAAACGATCCTTCTATGTACAGGAACATGACGACTCTTCCAGTATATGCACTTCTGAGGCTGGAGTCCCGCAAGGCAGTGTTTTGGGCTCAGTCTTGTATACAATTTACACGGCTGACTTGCCGACAACAAGCGCTGTTGAGATAGCAACATATGCTGATGATACCGCAATCATTGCTACAAACTCTGACCCAAAAGTTGCATCCAACCTACTCCAAGAAGAAATTGGTCTGATTGAAGTATGGCTTCAAAAGTGGAGAATATTGGTGAACTCCCAAAAGTCAATGCAAGTTACTTTCTCTCTGAGACCTGGCAATTGTCCTGCAGTCACACTAAATGGCCAAGCTATTCCTGTAAGTGACTCGGTAAAATACCTTGGTGTACATCTTGATCGTCGGTTAACTTGGAAACAACATATCAAATGTAAACAAGAACAGCTCAAGGCGAAAACCAGGAAAATGTACTGGTTACTAGGACCGCGTTCTGAACTTAGTCTTGAAAACAAAATAAGACTATATAAGGCCATATTGTACAGCTAGCTATTCTAATATTGAGATTATGCAACGGTACCAGAATAAGACGCTCAGAATGATTAAATGTGCTCCTTGGTATGTGACCAAGAATAATATCCACAAAGACTTTAAATTAAAGAAGAAATAAAACAATATGCAGAAAAATATATCACTAGGCTACAGTACCATGATAATGCTCTAGCACTAGGACTACTGGACAACACAAGCAACCATAGGCGCCTTAAAAGATTTCACGTCCCAGATCTGCCCTACAGAAATAGATAAATATGAAAATCTGTAAATATGTAATTATAAATAAGTATATAAGTATCTGCGTCAATATGTAAATAAGTAAATATATGGATTGATCTCACTGGAGCCCAAGCCATCCGGTAATGTATAAGGTAGTTACAAAATTTGTTTATTTGTACCAAGTAGAGGAACTGTATTAAATCAAACTCCTTAAAATTTGCCTTCAGTTCAAACTTAAATTTCCCTTACAAACGGCAGCAACAAACGCATGCTGTCTCGCTCACACTTACTACGCAATGTCATACTGTGCATTTCAGTACAAATTTAACATAGATGTATCTCCGATCTTTCTTGTCCGATTTTAACGAAATTTGGTCAGCTTATACCTTTTGCCCATATTATTGGGTGTGCCAAATGAAAAAACGCTACCTTTAATATAATTCTAGCTATTCGTTTTTCCTAAATTGCGGGGGCGGAAGTGGGCGTGGCAAAAATTTGAAAAACTTGATCTGCGTAGACAATACAAGAATGCTGATACCAAATTTTTTTGCTCTAGCTCTTGAAGTCTCCGAGATCCACGCGTTCATACGGACAGAAGGACGGATAGACGGACATATCTCAATCGACTTGGCTGTTGATGCTGATCAAGAATGTGTATACTTTATGGGGTCGGAAATGCTTCCTTCTGCCTGTAACATACATTTTAGCGATTTTAATATACCCTTTTACCCTATGGGTACAGGGGCGAGAGCGCAAAAAACATGTCATACTTTGTTGAAGCGAATTGACGAAACTTTTTCAATATTCTACATTTTTATTTTGTTTTATGTACTTTCATCTGATGGGAGTAGATTTTTTACAAATTAATAAAGGTACAAACTTTTGTTGTTTAGTGTGTACTTGTTTAAATAAATTCTCTTATGTTGAGATCATTCAGGTTTTTCTCGATGCAACTCTTGGTTAAAAGCATCATGCATTCGAGGATTGGATTGAATTAAAGTAATAGTTTGTTTGATATCATTTACCACATGTCCTCAATTAAAATCAATGTTTCCTTAAAAATTTCTTCACTGATTTGAATATTTCTATTTCTTCTATTTATCATCACACACATTATCTTTGCACAAATCAATTGGGTTTGATGGGAAGCATGTAGATATGACTATAAAAACAAATGATGTAAGATCCACACAATTTATCATCACCAGTTCGTAAATGTTCCTGGATATCGTTGGGACCGTGTATCATATTTTTTAATAACTACCTCATACAATCCAGGATTTACTTCTAAATTAGGGTTTTCAGCAGATATCACTGGATCAACTTCATTCGGCCTTATCTTTTCAACTAACCAAATTAAAATGTGTGTATGAGGCAATCTTAGCGTCTGCCATTCAACAGAATACATCCATCTTTTGTCGAAGGACTGTAATATCATGATTTCTATTTAAATGTGATGAACAAATCTGCTGTAACATAATGGCGAATATACGTCCAGGGCTTCCGATGTATGTTGTTGGAAGAATCGTCATCCGACCAACATTAGTATTAATAGCATCTCGAAGATGAATATGCTCTTCTCTGATTAACTGCTATAATACACACCTTGAATGTTGGCATAAAATTATTCCGAACTACGTTTGTTGCCCCAAAATTGTTGGATATTGTTCAAAAAGCGTATGGAATCTGTTCTTATTCCTGAAATCAATGAGTACAATGGCTCTGGTGGTGGATCCAATGGTATCCATTTCACTTTACCCTTTCCGCAACACAATTCATCAGTTTCGTTTTTGTATTTCAATGCCTTAATGAATGACCCGCTTGAACTGCACGTGTTTCGGATGTCCGAATCCTATTACGTTAATTTTGGTCGGCACGTTCTTGCGCAGTAAGATTAGCTTGGTAAATAGCTTGGGTTATAGCTCTTCGGGTTTTTCTACCTATATTTCTCTGCCTTATAGTAGGTATAACTGTTATTTAGTAGTCAAATATGTAACTAGAAATGATTAATATATATATTATTCAAATTTGTAACTACAAATGATTGATGAAGGCAAAGTTGTCTACGATAAAAAAAATGAAAGAAACCTGCTGTTTTTAGGGGTTAGTCAATTTTTTCCCGCCGTGAAAACGATTAACACAAGATTTCCTTGCCATACTTACTGTCTTTTAACTTCAACGAACATTTAAAAAAAAAAATTGGCCAAATTGGTCCAACCGTTATTGAGTTTTATGATCATCGACCAATTTTACGATTGTTTTTTATATATATATAGATTTATTTTATTAAAAAGATACAACAGTGATTAAAGCTTTTTATAAATGCTTGACCGCCTTGTTGACCAACTGTATCAAATGATTGGGAATTCTTTCAGTATCAATTGCCCGACAATAAAAGAAATGTATTTTGTGTATTATGGTCGCGAAGTTGACCAATTGTGCAATACAGTTGACTTGTACGCACTAAGCAATGATTGCCAGGTTATTCAATTGCTTTTAATTTAAGAAGAATTGACAATGTACTGTCAGTTGTCTCACAGGCTGGTGTTTTGTATTCAATACAGTCGCCAAGTTGACTTGTATGCATATATGCAATGTTCGCCACGTTGATCTATTGCTCGTTTATGTCGGGACCCTAGATTGTTGCCGCACTGCAATCAAGATTCGTGCCCTCATTAAGGAGAAGAATCCGATCGCCTGTATGTCGGTGTATTAAACATGCATTTACACCAACAACATCGTTATTGTCAGGTTTTAACCAAATTTCTTTAAATACCAAAATTTCAAAATCAAATACTAGACTATCTACATAAAGTCTAGGAAGCTTAGATTTAAGCCTTCTTACGATGTTATTTGCCAGATAAAAGGTTGAAAATTGTTCTTAAAACACCAGCAGTTTTCTTTTTTTCCGGTCAAAAGCTGTTACTACAAATGCAGCCTTAACAGTTCGACCGGGACACTACTTTTGAAGGAATAGATCTCTCTAGAATAATTGAATTTAAATTTCTTCATTGCTATTTTTGACGTTTAAACTTTAAACTTTTGTCTTAATGTAACTGTTGCAGTGCGAATGAAGTGCGCCCCGCTTCAATTTAATTTGTCTAAGTTCGCTCCTGTCCGTTTATACGAAAAGTCCAGTATTATGTAACAGTGAATTGAAAATGGAAAATATACAATAAACAATAAGAAGCATTCGCTTGGAGAATGTTTTATTTTTTGGAGACTTTGGAGACAAACATTGGCAATATCCATAGTATTTGGTGGTGGCCCGGGTGTAGGGCGGCATATTTCTTTTTCTTTTAAATACTTTCTAAGCTGAAAGAAAAAAAAAACAATATTCAAAGTAAAATGAAGCAAGCAAGTCGTCAATGCCGACTTTGAGTACACCCTGTAACAAGTTGGAAAAACGATCCTTCTATGTACAGGAACATGACGACTCTTCCAGTATATGCACTTCTGAGGCTGGAGTCCCGCAAGGCAGTGTTTTGGGCTCAGTCTTGTATAAGTGATTTTTTTACGTTACCGTATTATCAATACACGCTGTAAAGCAAGAGTATTAATTATTATTTATTGAGTTTATTTATTAAACGCGCGGTGTTGCGCGTTATTGAGAAGATTTGCGATTTAGTATTAGCGGTTGATACCGACGTTCTTTATTTCTCAAAATCAACTCAAACTAAAAGACACAAATTCTTATATGGTAAGCTAGCCCTCAGCCCTAACTTGCTGACTCTGCATACCACGCGAGGAGTCATATCTCGCTGCAACACAGTTGCGCGTGGGAATTTATATTGTTCTTGCGCAACATCCGCTAGAAATGTTTGGAGAAGCAAATACTTTATGCTGACAACGCATGGCCAGCCTGCATGTTTGCAATTTGATGGTCAGATGTGTTGACTCCTCCCTCACTTAAATGAATGACGTCCTCGGATTTCTTGAAACTATTAATTATCGCCTGAAAATTATTCTGGCGTTTTCTCCTCAGATGTCCTTGGTAAAGTTTCAACAGGGCGTAGCAGGCAAGTAGAAGAATGGCTACGGTTAGTCCAGATATTATTGGTCTTCTCACTAATCCCTCTTCTAATTGGGCAATGTCCCGTAGGTTCTTTATGCTCAGCTTCTGTAGATAGGGCAGGCTCGGTATTTCCTGGTGGTTTGTAATATTCAAAATCGTGGACGCTGCTGGTCTAGGAAACTTCCTTACGTAATTCTTTTGGTTTTTGTATACTGTCTCGTTTACCCTTATCTCATCGTCAAAGGTAAGGAGGAATGTTCCCTTTATGACTTGCTCGTCAACTGTAGCTGTCTCGTCATTGATAATTATTATTCCATCGTCAATGATGGTTAAGGACTCAAGGTGGCTGGGTCTAGTTGAACAATGTGCAGTACCACCGGAGTGCAATTGTTGTGCGCAGGTTGCGTAGGGTAGTTTCTTGCAAAAGGTTACGGTTAAGGCTGTGCTGCAATTTCCTATTGATATTATATGACCTCCACAATCGGCTATGTTGTAATTTTCGCCAAAATTTATGATAACATTATTATGCTGAACAGGGTATACAGTTAATTTTTTACATACTACATTAGGCTTAGGGTATCTTATTATAAAGTGTATAAAATCATTGTTTAACAAAACCTTAACTTGAGATACCTCCATTAAATCAGTGATAGTGATATTTGTAGGGTGTTCATTAACAATGTTTTTTAAATCGACAGAGTCCAATATAGAGGGGTTTACAATTCCGACTTTTGCAAGAGTTATTGAAAGCATTAAGGTTTCTAATTCGGAAATAATCATTCGATTTCTTGAAAGTAGTGTCTGATACAAATGTTCTGTGTCTATTTGTTTTGTCTTTATATCTTTTATTAAAAAATTTACCGTACTAGTTAACTTATTTATTTGTTCTTGTATTTTTGTGTTTATGGTTATCTGCCTATTTTCTGATTCTACAAGTTCTTTCTGTGTAAATTTTAGTTTTTCAAAATCATCGTAGTCTGGAGTACCGGCTACGACCTTAAGGATGGTGCCTAACATATTAATGCTCCTCGTATGTCTATGGTGAATATTTACTGTGGCCATGAGTGTTTCTATATGTTGTATGTCTGCATCTAATAGTTGTCTCATATGTGATCGCGGAAATTGGTTTCTTAATTCTTTTGTATCTTCTATTAATTCTAAGTATAGGGTAAGGTTAGTTGAATGCTTAACATACTGGAAGTCTGCCCAAATGGTTACATATCCGTCCGAAATTGGTATGTAGTCCGTGTTAGTGTAATCGGTAATTTTTGCCGTTATTGTCGAAATGAAAAGGATTACAGCCCAGATCCTAAAAAGATAAAAGGTTTTACTGTTTTTATTTATTTTTTTTTTTTTTACCTTATGTTGTCCTTGTGGACCACCCTCCCTTTTATTAAGACAGTTGTCCCCAAGTCTGCATCAATTTTTCCTTCTTGATACAAGGGTGTTAATTTGTTCCCCAAACGTTTATTTGCTTTTACAAGAACTGTATCGCCTACCTGGAATTTCCTATCATATCGTTTCTCATTTATTCTGTTCATTTGTAGTTGTTGTGCTTTTTGGACTTTATTGCCTATTTCTATTTCGAGTTCCGGAGAGGATGAGTGAATTATATCAATCGGACGTTTATTTGTTACCGAGTGGACTGTGTTATTATATTCAATAGTTGCTTGAAGTATTGCGTCAGTGGTGTCAGTAATTTTCCTTTGGGCTGTTAGGCATCTTGCGATGTCACCAAGCGTGCCATGAAATCTTTCGACTTGTCCGTTCGACGTACTATGGAGTGGTGGGGCATTTACAATTTGGATATTATATTGATTATTTAGCAATGATTTTATTGTTTCGGACTTTATGGAGGGTTCATTATCGCAATAGATCGTCTTAGTACCACGATAAAAATTTACAAGTTGTAATATTGCTGATTGTATGTCAATTATTGTTCTTGAGGCAATGGGTTGAACGGTTGCGAATTTTGAAAACTTGTCAATGCATGAGAGGAAGTATTTTTTGTCCGTTGAATATATGTCAATGTGTAGTATTTCACCCACATAGGAAGGTATGGGAGTTTCCCCGAGTACTTGTTTCTGTGGATGACGGTTGTATTTATTTGCTTTACAAATTTTGCAGTTTGAAACCACTTCATTTGTTAACTTTGTCATTTTCGGGAAGAAATAATCTTTTAACATTTGCGTTACATTTTCTTGAGCTGCTCTGTGAGCTCTATTGTGTTCTGCTATAATTATTTCTTTTTGGTCATTTTTGTCAGTAATATCATTTACCACATATTTTGTATATCGGAATACCGTTGTCGGAAAGGTCTCTATTAATTTGTGTTGTATGAATGCCAAAACTGGTAACTCGCAGTGGATTGCGTTAACGACGTCTTTTTTAACTACGTCGCAAATTCTTTCAATTAAAGAGTCTCTATTTGAAAATTGGATTGTGTGTCGGATCTTTTTTCCGAACAAGATGACTGTTTTGTTAGAGGCTTCTCTATTTTCTTCTATTATAATTTGGTTTTGAAAGCAATTTATTGGTTTTTCTGTTGTTTCTATGGTATATGTAAGTGATATTTCACTGTGTATAGTGGCTCTATCTGAGTATGAATCATCTTCCAAAGCGTGAATATTATGCCGTGATAATGCATCAGCTACGTGGTTTTCCTTTCCTGGCTTATAATAAATGTTTGCGTTGTATTCATCTATAAAACCCTTCCAACGCCTGATTTTTGCATTCGGATTGCGGTCAGATACCGCGAATGTTAGGGGTTGATGATCCGTAAAGATGTTTAAATTTTTTACTCCGTACAAATAATTTCGTAGAGTTTTTAGAGCCCAAACTATAGCAAGTAATTCTCTTTCATTAGTTGCGAAATTAAGTTCCCTATCTTTTAATGTTCTTGATATCATGGTAATTGGTTTTCCACCTTGTGATAAAACTGCTCCTAGACCAAGGGATGAAGCATCCGTTGTTAGATCAAACGGCTTCTTATAGTCGGGGTAAAGCAGCATTACATTTTCGGATGTAAGGACTTGCTTTAATTTTTGGAATGATGTAAGCTGACTTTCGTCAAATTGAACTGGTATTTTTTTGGATTGTCCGGCGCTTATTTTGTCATTTTCGCCCTTTAGGATGTCACTTATAGGTTTTGCTAAAGATGCGAAATCTTTAATGAAGCACCTATAGTAGCTCGCTAGTCCAAGAAATGATCTGACTTTAAATAAAGTTGTTGGTAATTTATAGTTACGAATCGCTTCAACCTTACTTGGGCATGTCTTTATACCATTACTTGATACCAAAAATCCTAAATACTCGACACTTTGTTTGAAAAAATTTGATTTTTCTGGCGAAACTCTCATATTAGCCTCGTATAGTTTATCTAAGACCCAGGCGATATGCTTCACATGGTCTTCCATGTTTTCGGAAAAAATTATAACATCATCAACATAGACGTAACAAAATTTTCCGATTTGTTCCCTAAGCACATCGTCTATGGCTCTTTGGAAGATACTGGGCGCGTTTTTCAGGCCAAAAGGGAGTCTGCAAAACTCATACTTGCCACTTCCTACAGAGAAAGCTGTTTTTTCCCTATCTTTTTCAGCAAGTAGGATCTGATGGAATCCGGATTTCAAATCTAGGGTTGTAAAATATTTTCCTGTGCCTAAGTTGGATAAAATGGAGGCAATGTTAGGGATAGGATATTTGTCGTCTATTGTATTTTGATTTAATTTCCTGAAATCTATTACCAAACGTTTCTTTTTTATTCCTTGTTCATCAGTTCCTTTTTTATCCACAACCCAGACAGGGTTGTTATATGGTGAACGCGACGGACGTATAATATTATTTTTTAGTAGGTCTTGTGTTTCTGAATTTACGAAATCCGATACGCCCATTGGGTATGGATACAACTTGGAATATATGGGGTCTTCGTTTTCTGTTCTGATAGTGGCAACAATGTTTGTATTGTATGGTAGCGCTTCATTTGGTTCTGCAAAGACTGCTGTTCGTTTTTTGAGCATTGCTTGAAATTCTGTAGTTATATCCTGAGGGGTTTCTATTTCTTCTACTTTTATAAAATTTACGGCTGGGCATTTTAAAAATTGGATTGTTTCTGAAGTGTTATTTGTTATTAACTTTTTATTTTTGAAATCCAGTAAAACATTGCTTTGAGTCAATAAATCGAGTCCTATTATTCCATCGAATGTCGTGAGATTTGGGAGTAAAAAAAAAATTGTGTTTGTATTAAAAAGGTGCATTGTGCATTTCTTATTTATGTCGTTATAACCATGGATTGATTTTAGTTGAAAAGTTTTTTCTACCGGTGTAATGTGCTTTAATTCTTTAAGAGGTTTTATATAATTCTTTGAGGCTCCCGTGTCTACGAGTAATTTAATTATTCTCCCTGCTATTGTTCTTTCGATGAACGGGAGCAGGGAACCATGCCTAAAAAATTGACCTGATCATATTCTTCGGATTCATCTTGAACATCTTCTGCCTCTTTTTCTGCAATATTCTGATACTCGGTTTGTTGTAAATCTGTCGTCTCTAAATGATTAACTCTCTGTTGTTTTGGTCCTGTGAATCGTGCACTACCATTGTTCGGTCGCTTGCTTGCAAATCCCTGATTATTAAAATTTTCATTCTGTTGTTGGGTCGGCCATTGGGTCCTTTGAGGAGCTACATTTTGATGTTGAGTCGGCTGCCTAAAACGAGAGGATGTATCAACATCCATTGGTTGAACTTGATCATGACGTGGTGTGAACTCTTGTTTTCTAAAGTGTGGGCTTTTCCCTGGCTGGTTATGTTCCTGTTCTTGGGTCATATTTCTTTCTTTGATTAATTGTCTTTGTTCAATTCTGTGAGTCTTTTCTTCCATACCACGGGCAAAGTTCGTAGCGAACGCATGGCGGTCATGATTGGACTCAAGTTCCTGGGCTAATGCTAATGCCGAAGGAAGGTCGACTGGTCTGGCTGCGAAAAGGATATCGCTCAAGCTCTTCTTCATACCCGAGATGAATACTTGTAGAGCGTTTGCTCTGTATTTCTCGTTTAACGAAGCGGCTATAGCAGTGTCCTGGGTCATAATCGTTTTATTCGTGAGTAGAGTCAATTTCTTCTCTACCTCATCGTAATATTGTGAAATTGTCAAGTTTCCTTGACGAAGTGTGGACATTTCCTGCTCAATCACATATATCGGACGTTTGTCCGCATATGTAAAATCTAATCTGTTTATGATGGCTTTGAAATTTAAAGGAGTATCGAAAGAAGAAAGTACCATGTCGGCAGAGTTCCTTATTTTGTTTCTTAGTATTCCTAGAGCTTGATAATGTTTTGAAGTGCCATCGTATTTTTCGAAAACTTTATATGCTGTGTGTGCAGCTTTTCTCCATGATACATAATGTTCGAGTTTTCCGTCGAATTCCGGAAGGGATTTGACGATATCAAGGGTTTCATTACATAAGCCGGTTGTTATAATTTCAGCATCCCTGAATACTTCTACTTTAGGGGCAGTAACTTGTACAGTATTTAAACGCTGTTCTACGTCGTGCAGCTTTCTATTAAATTCTTCCTTTTGAACATCTAAAGCCTTTGCGACTGCTTCTCCTACTATAGCTTGCAATTGCTCACTGGTAATTTCCATTTTTGAACTTTTAACTGTATTGAAGTTTACTGTGCTGTATATTCTTTTAAATTTTTTTGTTAATTCTTGTATTTCGCTATCGCTCATAACACTCAAATAATGACACAGAGACAAGTGTATTTTTTACTTTTATTTTATAGTGAATAAAGGGATATTGAAAATATATTTTGATTTAGTAATTTTCTTATTAAAAAATTTTACTGGAAATTTTATGAATCTTTTCTTGAAAAGTTGGAATTTTCCCGAAATTTAATAATTTTACTTGAATTTATTTAGTGAACACCCTACTTACATGTTTTTATATTACGCAGGTAGTACTATCAAAAAATTTTTAAGTTAATTGTCTTCTTTGGGCTGTCTTCGCTGGGTTATTATCTCTGGTGGGTTGTTGTTTTCGCTGGGTTGTTGTCTTCGCAGGGTTTTTTCTTTGCTAGGTTGTTGTCTTCGTAGGGTTTTGTCTTTGCTAGGTTGTTGATCTCGCTAGGTTGTTGTCTTCGTAGGGTTTTGTCTTTGCTAGGTTGTTGATCTCGCTGGGTTGTTGTCTTCGTTGGTTTCTTCTTTTTTTTTTTTTTTACTTGTGAAAAATGTTGGACATTTGTTCTTTCACTAATTGCTTTTCTTGAAAGGAAAATTTTGTGTTTTTGTGTCGAACGTTGGTTCGATTTCTTTGTTGTTTTTTTTTTTTTATTTCAATTTTTCATTGATTATTTTTGTTTTGTGTATTTCTAAACCGATTCCGATGGGCTGGTTTTTTGTTAAATCGAATTTTAATTCAATTTTTCACTGATTACTTTGTTTAGTATATTTTCTTTTAACCGATTCCGATGGGCTGGTTTTTATTTGTTACATCGAACTTTAATTCAATTTTTCACTGATTATTTTGTTTCGTGTTTTTTTTTTTTTTTTTTAATTTTAATTCAATTTTTCACTGATGATTTTTGTTTTGTATATTTTCTTTTAACCGATTCCGATGGGCTGGGTTTTTATTTATTAATTTGTTGGGCGGGTTTTTAGTACAACTCCGTTGGGCGCCAGTGATTTTTTTACGTTACCGTATTATCAATACACGCTGTAAAGCAAGAGTATTAATTATTATTTATTGAGTTTATTTATTAAACGCGCGGTGTTGCGCGTTATTGAGAAGATTTGCGATTTAGTATTAGCGGTTGATACCGACGTTCTTTATTTTTCAAAATCAACTCAAACTAAAAGACACAAATTCTTATATGGTAAGCTAGCCCTCAGCCCTAACTTGCTGACTCTGCATACCACGCGAGGAGTCATATCTCGCTGCAACACAGTTGCGCGTGGGAATTTATATTGTTCTTGCGCAACATCCGCTAGAAATGTTTGGAGAAGCAAATACTTTATGCTGACAACGCATGGCCAGCCTGCATGTTTGCAATTTGATGGTCAGATGTGTTTTAAAATTTTTACATTTTTCTCTTCCTCTTTTCCCCCCCCTCCCTTTTTTTTTTTTTTTTTTTTTTTTTTTTTTTTTTATTTTTTTTTTATAACCTTTACCCTAAATTTTTTCTTTTCTTTTTACAAAAAAAATTGGGGTTTTTTTAGTTTGGGTTCAAAAATGGAGAATATTGGTGAACTCCCAAAAGTCAATGCAAGTTACTTTCTCTCTGAGACCTGGCAATTGTCCTGCAGTCACACTAAATGGCCAAGCTATTCCTGTAAGTGACTCGGTAAAATACCTTGGTGTACATCTTGATCGTCGGTTAACTTGGAAACAACATATCAAATGTAAACAAGAACAGCTCAAGGCGAAAACCAGGAAAATGTACTGGTTACTAGGACCGCGTTCTGAACTTAGTCTTGAAAACAAAATAAGACTATATAAGGCCATATTGAAGCCAGTATGGACCTATGCATTGCAGCTATAGGGTACAGCTAGCTATTCTAATATTGAGATTATGCAACGGTACCAGAATAAGACGCTCAGAATGATTAAATGTGCTCCTTGGTATGTGACCAAGAATAATATCCACAAAGACTTTAAATTAAAGAAGAAATAAAACAATATGCAGAAAAATATATCACTAGGCTACAGTACCATGATAATGCTCTAGCACTAGGACTACTGGACAACACAAGCAACCATAGGCGCCTTAAAAGATTTCACGTCCCAGATCTGCCCTACAGAAATAGATAAATATGAAAATCTGTAAATATGTAATTATAAATAAGTATATAAGTATCTGCGTCAATATGTAAATAAGTAAATATATGGATTGATCTCACTGGAGCCCAAGCCATCCGGTAATGTATAAGGTAGTTACAAAATTTGTTTATTTGTACCAAGTAGAGGAACTGTGTTAAATCAAACTCCTTAAAATTTGCCATCAGTTCAAACTTAAATTTCCCTTACAAACGGCAGCAACAAACGCATGCTGTCTCGCTCACACTTACTACGCAATGTCATACTGTGCATTTCAGTACAAATTTAACATAGATGTATCTCCGATCTTTCTTGTCCGATTTTAACGAAATTTGGTCAGCTTATACCTTTTGCCCATATTATTGGGTGTGCCAAATGAAAAAACGCTACCTTTAATATAATTCTAGCTATTCGTTTTTCCTAAATTGCGGGGGCGGAAGTGGGCGTGGCAAAAATTTGAAAAACTTGATCTGCATAGACAATACAAGAATGCTGATACCAAATTTTTTTGCTGTAGCTCTTGAAGTCTCCGAGATCCACGCGTTCATACGGACAGAAGGACGGATAGACGGACATATCTCAATCGACTTGGCTGTTGATGCTGATCAAGAATGTGTATACTTTATGGGGTCGGAAATGCTTCCTTCTGCCTGTAACATACATTTTAGCGATTTTAATATACCCTTTTACCCTATGGGTACAGGGGCGAGAGCGCAAAAAACATGTCATACTTTGTTGAAGCGAATTGACGAAACTTTTTCAATATTCTACATTTTTATTTTGTTTTATGTACTTTCATCTGATGGGAGTAGATTTTTTACAAATTAATAAAGGTACAAACTTTTGTTGTTTAGTGTGTACTTGTTTAAATAAATTCTCTTATGTTGAGATCATTCAGGTTTTTCTCGATGCAACTCTTGGTTAAAAGCATCATGCATTGGAGGATTGGATTGAATTAAAGTAATAGTTTGTTTGATATCATTTACCACATGTCCTCAATTAAAATCAATGTTTCCTTAAAAATTTCTTCACTGATTTGAATATTTCTATTTCTTCTATTTATCATCACACACATTATCTTTGCACAAATCAATTGGGTTTGATGGGAAGCATGTAGATATGACTATAAAAACAAATGATGTAAGATCCACACAATTTATCATCACCAGTTCGTAAATGTTCCTGGATATCGTTGGGACCATGTATCATGTTTTTTAATAACTACCTCATACAATCCAGGATCTACTTCTAAATTAGGGTTTTCAGCAGATATCACTGGATCAACTTCATTCGGCCTTATCTTTTCAACTAACCAAATTAAAATGTGTGTATGAGGCAATCTTAGCGTCTGCCATTCAACAGAATACATCCATCTTTTGTCGAAAGACTGTAATATCATGACGATCAATGGGTGACTGCCCAGGGAATAACACCTGATTGATTTCTATTTAAATGTGATGAACAAATCTGCTGTAATATAATGACGAATATACGTCCAGGGCTTCCGATGTGTGTTGTTGGAAGAATCGTCATCCGACCAACATTAGTATTAATAGCATCTCGAAGATGAATATGCTCTTCTCTGATTAACTGCTATAATACACACCTTGAATGTTGGCATAAAATTATTCCGAACTACGTTTGTTGCCCCAAAATTGTTGGATATTGTTCAAAAAGCGTATGGAATCTGTTCTTATTCCTGAAATCAATGAGTACAATGGCTCTGGTGGTGGATCCAATGGTATCCATTTCACTTTACCCTTTCCGCAACACAATTCATCAGTTTCGTTTTTGTATTTCAATGCCTTAATGAATGACCCGCTTGAACTGCACGTGTTTCGGATGTCCGAATCCTATTACGTTAATTTTGGTCGGCACGTTCTTGCGCAGTAAGATTAGCTTGGTAAATAGCTTGGGTTATAGCTCTTCGGGTTTTTCTACCTATATTTCTCTGCCTTATAGTAGGTATAACTGTTATTTAGTAGTCAAATATGTAACTAGAAATGATTAATATATATATTATTCAAATTTGTAACTACAAATGATTGATGAAGGCAAAGTTGTCTACGATAAAAAAAATGAAAGAAACCTGCTGTTTTTACGGGTTAGTCAATTTTTTCCCGCCGTGAAAACGATTAACACGAGATTTCCTTGCCATACTTACTGTCTTTTAACTTCAACGAACATTTAAAAAAAAAAAATTGGCCAAATTGGTCCAACCGTTATTGAGTTTTATGATCATCGACCAATTTTACGATTGTTTTTTATATATATATAGATTTATTTTATTAAAAAGATACAACAGTGATTAAAGCTTTTTATAAATGCTTGACCGCCTTGTTGACCAACTGTATCAAATGATTGGGAATTCTTTCAGTATCAATTGCCCGACAATAAAAGAAATGTATTTTGTGTATTATGGTCGCGAAGTTGACCAATTGTGCAATACAGTTGACTTGTACGCACTAAGCAATGATTGCCAGGTTATTCAATTGCTTTTAATTTGAGAAGAATTGACATTGTACTGAACCCGTCAGTTGTCTCACAGGCAGGTGTTTTGTATTCAATACAGTCGCCAAGTTGACTTGTATGCATATATGCATTGTTCGCCACGTTGATCTCTTTCATTAGTTGTATTTATTTTCAATTGGTAAATATCACGCCAAAACTGAAGATTATGAAGATCGGATTACAACCGACAAGGAGAGATGTCTTTGTCACTGAAACAATTCCTATGACGAAGCAATGGACTACCCTGAGATATTCCCAAAGTAATATAGAAGAATCTGTAATATGAGGACATTTTTTTTGCAGAGTACGTTCAAGTGGTTCAAGCGACACCAAATACAAATACAAATGCAAAGTTTATTTAGTACAGAAGAATTAAAGTTAGCGGGATATTGTTTCTCGTTAGTCTACAAAGTACATATAGATTAAGTAAATTAAGACAATTTATTCCAACAAAGTACCAAGCATTAATCTACGGTTAAGTAAGGAGGAAAGATTGATTGGAAGGAGTATATTACAATACGAAGGTAAGTTAAGAATTCGATCCCAGTTTACGCCAAAAAGCGCAAAAATCTGAAATTGCTTTTGAACGGATTCAATTTTTACGTGGTTTGATTCATATTGAGGGGACCAAACTCATGATCCATACTGCAAAATAGGTCGGACCTGTAAGAAAAAGGGGTTTTGTTTGTGTAAGGATCATCGAATTCTTTCGACCATCGCTTGGCGAAACACTCATAGCTTTACTGACAGAAATAAAAATGTTACGAGTAAATCTTAATCTGTGGTCTATGAGCGCACCCAAATTATTCATCTCGTTCAGACGTTTCAAGGGAGTATTATCATGATAATGTGTGACTAATTAGAGGATCTCTCCAATCCAACTAAGCAAAAGGCGTGGGATCCCAAATTCAAAAAGCGTTTATGTCATTTTTGGAACCAGTTCCAAATTTCCAATTCTGTTTTTTTGTTTATAAACTAAAATTCCGTTCAACTTCAATCACAAGACACCTCATGTTCAGAATTTGGCAGTATTTTATCCGATCATTGACAAAAGTTGTAAGTCGAAATATTGATTAGGGATCCCTATCAGCAGCAAACTATTTTTGAGTTTAAAATATACAAGTAAATCGAAATATTCGAATAATAAATCGCCTTTGGAAACGGGTTTGCCAAGCAGCTCAAGCCACTACAGATACTGGATATTGTATTCATTTACATGTAGTACAAATTCAGGTCAACTTTAAATTATTAGTTTTTGTCATAAATATCAGATTCCAGGTATGCCAGCAATTCCTTTAACTGTGTCTTTTGTGACTAGTAAAAGACTTGTTTGATTGTATTTACCAAACGTTTGCCATACCCTAAAGGTCAATTTATAGTTATAGGAATACCTGGAACTTTCGTTCAGCAGTTGTTATCCACAAGTTGCGAGCATGAAACCGAAAGAAGACGATAAAACAAGAGACTATGAAGCCCTTAATATGTTTAATACTAAACTTTTGGTATTTAGAATTGTAGAAAAAATGTCAACAATATTTGCTACGACTGCAAAAATTCAGAAAGCAAGTTGCCGAACTTGTAAGTTGAATACAACATATAACCAATCATTTCATTACAAAGCACAAAGACCTATACTACTGTATAAAAAATTAGTTCGTTGCTTCTTGGAGAAATAGGTTGTTCTGAAAAAATCAGTAAACAATATCGGTAATGGACTGAGCAAGGTTTGCTTTATTATATTCAACGAAAAAAACAAAGAAAATATGATCTGTGCACTGCTACCTTACGTTTGGTGTTGATGAAGTTATAAAATGACGTAGAATCACAGGAAAATCGTAGTTTACGACGTCTAACCTAATCCTTCTTTCATAAGCATTGGAAAATGTAAAAAAGCGACTATGTACAGAGAAAAATCAGACGGCTGGTCGGATTTTTTGGTCTTCTTATGATATTTAAATTTGACATATGTATATATCGTGCCCTGACTTGGAATAGTAGAAACCAATGGCAGCCTCCATATCTTTAAAAGAGAAGGGTTCATCCCTGTTACCAGTCTCCAGAAAGAATTTACTCATTGAACTTGAAAAAATTAGTTTTGGGAAAACAATGGTTACGAAGCGTCGAATTGGTACCATTAATTGGATACCGAAAAGGTAATTCAATAGGTTGTGAGGAATATATATATTAAGAGATTTATGTTTATCACACAATAATATATATAAGTATTTCTACAAAATGTGTAATTTTCGTTAAAGTGGTAAAAACAAATCTCAAATCAGAAGGAAATCGGAGTCAAGGGAGCGCGCGAAACGGATGGGTAGAGAACATTAAGTGGGAGAAGAACATTTAGCATGGTGTCGAACATACAAAAAAACCTTTAATTTGAAATCCAACAAGCAAAAAAAAAATTTAATGTATGAGGTACGCACATTATAGCAAAACTTACAAACGAACAGACATGTACGATAAGTACAAAGTGCAAAACGCTTTTATACATTAAAATTAAACATTTAACATATGTACATAAATACAATGAAATATGTAGGACACTAAAGCATAGTCAGTAAATAATTCAATATGGTTTAAAATAATGTGCGTTTAAATGGTTGGAAATCACAACATATGGACATAAAGTAAACATTTGATAAAGCAAAAAAAAGTCAACAATAACAAAAAAAATTTGGACATTGGCCGTGGTCACTGAGAGCAAGCCTAGCTTGCAGACGAGAATGCATGCGTGTATGGCAAAACCTACAGCGAATACAAACATGTGCTCCAATGTATTATCATAGCCAAAAAAAATGGACACCAAACACACAAATGCGTAAGCCAGCCAAGCTTAGAGCAGAGAGTCGGGTAACGAGGCAGCGGCATGAAGTTCTGAGCTCGTGCATTTGAAGTGAATTATTAAATTTAGGATTTCTCGTATGTGCGTGACAAATAATAAAATTTCCGAAAATATTATATTAAATTTTCATTGACCTTCGTAGTAGCGTTCTTCAGTTCGTGCTCACAGGCGACGTTCAGAAACTTTTTCATTCACATGTATGTGAACAATCCGATATTGGCGCCAGTGGAAAAGCTGGCAGGAAGAATCGCCCGCTCTGCCTCTATCAAAGATTTACTGACATGTCCGTGAAATCTCAAGTGGCGAAACAACAGAAGATCTACCTTAACTGTTCCGCACGTGGACATTAACAATATATAATGCATATGCATTATACTATTCTACATCGCGTCAATGTCTTAGCAATGGCGACACCCAATTTGCAGCCGCCTCACTCAACTCAGATTTCGTAGAACGCCCAAGTTCCAGCAAAAACATTTAGAATTTCTTTACATTTAACGTGTAGGACCACTACCACAAAATTCTGGGGGGCTATAGGTCTTCCAGCAAAACTGAAAAAGAGGGCAGACAAGAAGTTCAAGCTGTGCATCTAAAAAACCATTAAACGTAGGAAAAATGGCAAATATGAAATCTCTACCGTTCAGTGATCGAGAATCCGTCGATCTTGGACACTCCAGATCCATCGCCGTGACGCAGTTTCTTAAATCTAACTTCAAAGCCCCAATATGAAGCGCTCCTAAAGGAATATGTAGACTTAAGCCATATGATTCGTGTGCCCCCGCCAATCAATTCAAGGAATTTCTTCCAGTCGCTTCCAGTCTTTCTACAAAGGCCGTTTTCCGATTTGCTCTTACTGCTGACATTACGAAAAACCATCCAATGGGACGAACGCTAACCTCCAGGATTGCGAACTCCAAACCGTAAATTTTTTTTTCTATGTAGTTGTTGAGGCGTACAACGTTCTGTACAGTTAAGTTGTCCAAGCGAAACAAGGACACCAAGTGACCACACCTCCCGCCCAACCGGCCGAGGGGCGCTAGCTGCATAACGTTCGGCTCGATTCCGGGGACAGGGACGAAAATTAAAGTTAGCTACGAGCTAAAAAAGAAAGGATAGTATTTTTTAGTACAGGACGCTGCAGAGAGAGCTCTGCACTGAATAAATGAAAAAGACGATTATAGTCAGAACAAAGAACTCGGAAAGGTTCTTGCAGTAAATAATTAGAAGAACAGCGTGAAAGAGATAGAGGTATAAAGATTCTAGTAGGTCTACAAGAAAAACTAAAATTTATTTGGTTCAATAGCTCGGGCGAGTCTATATCACCTTTAAGAAGCTTGTGCATAAAAATGACGGCAAGCATTACTCTACGATTAGTGAGAGATGTAAGGCCAAGTAAAAGAAGTCTACCAGATTACGATGTCAAATTGACATAACGATCCCAGTTCAGACCACGAAGAGCAAAAAGCAAAAACTGTTTTTGAACCGACTCAATTCTTTCTTGGTGTGATTCATACTGAGGTGACCAGATGCAAGATGCGAATTCTAAAATAGGACAGACCAGTGAGGTGAAAAGAATTTTAGTTGTATATGGATCGTCAAACATACATACATACATCTCATTAAGACGTTCTAATGGTGTATCAGTAAAGAAATAAGTAACTGAATGCGGAGAGTCTTTATGGAAAGTCATGACCTTGCATTTAGTTGCATTTAATTTTAATAAGTTATTAGGATACCAAAGCTCAAGATTTTGAAGATCAGATTGCAATTGACAAGAAGAGGTAATGTCTTTGTAACTAAAACAAAGCTTAACGTCATCTGCGTACATAAGAGCACGAGAATAACTTATAACAGAGGGAAGGCCATGAATGAAAAGAGTAAACAGCAATGGTCCCAAATGACTACCCTGAGGCACCCCCGAAGTAACATGGATGGATCTGGAATAGGATGATTTAAAAAGAACCCTCTGAGTTCTATTTGTCAGATATTCACGAATCCAATTAATTAAAGGACTTGGAAAGCCAATACTATTTAATTTATAAAGAAGAAGCGTATGATTAACAGAATCAAAAGCCTTACTGAAATCAGTATATATGACATCAGTTTGCCTTGCATTTCTAAATCCTTCGATCGTTAAAGAAGTAAATTCTAAAAGGTTAGTGGTAGTAGATCTACATTTCACAAACCCATGTTGAGATGGTGAAATTATAGATCTACAAAAATGTTGCAATTGAGAAGTGATTAATTTTTCAAAAGCTTTAGGTATAGCGGACAATTTAGAAATACCCCTATAGTTGGATGCTTCCGATTTTTTACCGCTTTTATGGAGAGGAACTATATAGGATTCCTTCCAGATAGCTGGGAACGTGGAAGATTTGACAGACAAAAGAAAAAGTTTACGAATTGGCTTACATAAAGCCTCGGCGTAAAATCTGAGAACGTAACCTGGTATTCCATCAGGAGCTTTTTACCTGGTAAAGATACGGAATGTCTGATCGATATTCCGCTGAGGAATAGGTTGTTGTAAAAAAGTCTGCAAACAAATCAGCGATGGCTTGATCAGAACTCGCTATATTGTTTTCAAGAGATAAGCATGATGGGTAGATAGACATTTTGCGTTTGGAATTCACAAAGCTATAAAATTGTTTAGTATTACTAGAAAATTCTAATTTACAACGCTGAAGGTAATCCTTATAGCATTGCGTATTACGCGTCAAAAACTTTGATCGAGCGACTACGTAACGGGCATAGTCTGAGAAGCGGCCTGATTTCTTGTATATTTTCTAACACCTTGATTTTACATTTTTAGTTAGTTAGCTCCCGAGAATGCCAGGGGGCCTATAGGCCGACACAGGGATCCTCAGCGGTACACAAACCTTATAAAACAGAGAAATAGCTTGGTTCATGTTTGAACAACTACACAGGGAAGACCAATCATTTTTAAGAATGAGCTCATTTAACTTACTAAAATTGGTGTTGCGAAAATTACGGGATTTAACCGCAGGATAGGCACCAACAGTCGGTACACGATACGGAAGATCAATAGTTAACTCCAAAGTAGGATGAAAACTATCTTCAGGCAGGACAAGAGGATTTATTCTAGCGACTGCTTCATTGGTGGAATCGAGGACAAATATCAGATCTATTATTTTTATTACGGACTGGATTTATCTAAGTCAAAGATGAAATTAAGTCACCGAGAACAATTAACATGTCTCTATCAGACAGTAAAGATGAGATGTGTTGGAAAGAAATCAAGTGTTTAATATACACCGCCATGTCGAATTGTGGCGGGATGTACGAGCAAGTAATGTAGACAGTGAAAGTCTTGAGACTGACCTTGACACTTACAAACTCAATCTCCTGGTTATCAGGAGATTGAATCCGGTCAGAAGATAACGACGAGTCAATGGCAATCAAAACTCCTCTGCCTACACGCGAAATGCGATCACACCTGAAGATTGAAAATTTTGCAGACAGAATAGATGCATCGATAATGTCATGTTTTAACCAAGTCTCTGAAAATACTAAAATTTTATAATCAAATACTAGACTATCTACATAAAGTCTAGGAAGCTTAGACTTAAGTCATCTTACGTTCTGATAGGCCAGATTAAGGGACGAAATTAGTTTTTTGGACAACCAGCAGATGCTGATGTTCTGGAAGCAACAGAAATAGAAGTGGAAGGAAGCCTAACTGAGCCACGAGTTTTTTTTTTAACCTTATATTCTTTCACTAAAATGTGATGCCAGTACCATTTCTGTTAGGGTATTACCCGGACACTTAAATGGTTGCTGGTTGACATGTTGCCAACTGTACCATGGAAAACACCTTAAGAACACAACATTTACTACGAGGTCATGCACTTTTTATATTATTTCGGTTAGGGTATTACCCGGATACCGAAATAAATATTAAATGACACTAAATCTATCTTCCACATCTAATACTGTTTCATATAGGGTATTACCCGGACACTGAATCAGGCACTAGATGTAGAAGTGTAGACTATTTAAGCAACAAATAACACTTATAACTTGGGACGTCACAAAAGAAAAATAAAAACAACTATTTTTAAAGGTCACAGTTCCATGATAATGTTTATTTCTAATCTCACGGATTTTTTTCCTTAAATCTTCGTTTTTTGTTACAACTATGCTAACTACCTACCACTATCCTAATGTAGGAGGGGGAATAATGGGGTCGCATCATGGCCCTATTGCTGTTGGCAATAACCAACGAATTTGGTAGTTGCCCGGACTGTTCGGAAACTACAGTTTCATTCGTCTGTATAAAGAGACCATTTCCAGGAGAAACGGAAATGGCCTCACCTTTACGCCCACCCTTTGTGACGGGGGTTGTAAACGAGACAGTGATAGGTACCGGCAGATGCAGGGAGACTCGTTCAACAGCTTATAGCTTTTGAACTCTGTCTCCACGGTTAAGTAAGTAGACAAATTTTATTACAACGAGCTTATTAGAACACGAGGGTAAGTAAACATTTCGATCCCAGTTTAAGCCACGAAGCGCAAAAAAAAAAAAAAAATTGGGGGGACCAAACTCATGATCCACATTGCAAAATAGGTCGGACCTGTGACAAAAAGGGTTTTGTTTGTGTAAGGATCATTAAATTCTTCGACCTTCACTTGACGAAACACTCATGGCTTTACTGACAGAAATAGAAATGTGACGAGTAAATCTTAGTTTGTGGTCTATGAGTACACCCAAATTATTCATCTCGTTCAGACGTTTCAAGGGAGTATTATCATGATAATGTGTGACTAATTAGAGGATCTCTCCAATGAAATGACATGACACTCGATAATGAGTTACTACAGGGAAAAAGTCGAAAATAAACAGTGTAAAAAGTAACGGTCCTAGTTGGCTACCTTGTGGCACCCCCGAGGTTATTTTATGGTTTATGATGGTCTTTGAAAAAGATATTTTAAATGGGACTTTTTGTGTAAGAACAGTCAGATATTGAGAAATCCAACTAAGCAAAAGGCGTTGGATCCCAAATTCAAAAAGCGTTTATGTCTTTTTTGAACCAGTTCCAAATTTTCAATTCTGTTTTTTTGTTTATAAACTAAAATTCCGTTCAACTTCAATCACAAGACACCTTATGTTCAGAATTTAGCAGTATTTTATCCGATCATTGCGAACATGAATTTCAGATTGAATTAAATCCAAGAAAATAAAATGAAGCAATCAAATCGTCCCTGCCGACTTCGAGTATACCCTGTACCAAGTAGAGGAACTATATTAAATCAAACTCCTTAAAATTTGCCATCAGTTCAAACTGAAATTTCCGTTACCAGCGGCAGCAACAAAAGCATGCTATCTCGCTCACACTTACCATGCAATGTCGCACATGGCATTTCAGTGCAAATTTTACGTAGGTATAACTTTGATATTTCAAAAATTTGAAACAAACTTGATCTGAGACACTACACCAATGCTGATACCAAATTTGGTTGCTCTAGCTCTTGTAGTCTCTGAGATCCACGTGTTCATACGGACGGACAGACGGACGGACGGACGGACGGACAGACGGACGGACAGACGGACATAACTCAATCGACTCGGCTGTTGATGCTGATCAAGAATATATATACTTTATGGGGTCGGAAATGCTTCCTTCTGCCTGTTACATACATTTTAGCGACTTTAATATACCCTTTTACCCTATGGGTACAGGGTATAATGACAAAAGTTGTATGTCGAAATATTGATAAGGGTTCCCTATCAGCAGCAAACTATTTTTCAGTTTAAAATATACAAGTAAATCGAAATATTCGAATAATAAATCGCCTCAAGCCACTACAGATACTGGATATTGTATTCATTTATATGTAGTACAAATTCATTTTAACTTGAAATTATTAGTTTTTGTCATTAATATCAGATTCCAGATATGCCAGCAATTGACCAGACCTATGCTATGCCTTAAAGGTAAAGCAGTTGCTATTCGCAAGTTGCGAGCGTGAAATTAAAAGAGGACGATAAAACAAGAGACTATGAAGCCCTTAATATATCCAATACTAAACTTTTGGTATTTGGAATTGTAGTCAAAATGTCAACAATATTTGCCATGACTGCAAAAAATTCAGAAAGCAAGTTGCCGAATTTGTAAGTTGAATACAACATAAAACCAATTGTAGGGGCTGAAAGCGATTTCTTAGCCTGAGAACAAATATCTAGGATGGGCGTGTGTGAAAAGGCCCTGGAATATTTTCGGTCCAACTAAACTCGTAGAAGTGGATTGAAGTGAATCTCTTTAATGTTAATTGCAGACTTCTTAGAATAGTTAGAAAGCACAGACGCAAGACCAATGCATGCGATCGAGCTTTCAAGTTACATGAGCTTTTAGGTATAATAAACATATATTGATAATATAAGTTCATTTGTATAAGATTTCAATTATATGCTTTTATCTATGGGAGCTTAACTAGTTTGACCAAGCATCCCGCCCCCTTGAAAAGATATTTTTCAAGAAATTGGTAAAATCGTCAGTTTATGTATTGGACGACAACAGGTCCCCGATGCTGTGCGTATTTGAGCCACGCGATCGTCTTTACCGTGCACTACTTCTTCTACTCGACCGAGTTTCCAGGATTGGGGTGGTATGTTGTCTTCTTAAATGATGACCGTAGTTCCAATTGTGGAATTTGATGAGAGTGATGTCCACTTTGTTCTACCTCGCAGTTCGTTGATGTATTCTGCCATTTTAACAGCCACGATTTGTTCATACTGTTTCAGCGTACTGTTGTTTGAAACTATCATGCGTTCAGGTAACGCACGTGGTGCATCTCCGTTTAGCAAGTGTCTCGCAGTTATAGCTGCCAAATCATTTGGATCCGACTATAGAGGTGACAAATGACGTGAATTTAAGACGGCCTTTATCTCGATAACTGCGGTAGTTAGCTCTTCAAAAGTGAATCGAGTATTTATTAGTGACCGCACTAATAGACCCTTTGCGCTCTTAACAGCAGCTTCCCAAAGTCCGCCAAAGTGTGGTGCCCTGGGAGGAATAAAATGAAAAGTTATTTCTTCTGAAGCACAATATGATTAAATTGCATCTTGGTTTTCGAATTGAAGATAAAGTTTTTCAATTCAATTAGTTTGTTGAACGCTCCAACAAAATTTGTAGTGTCACAGTAGACGTGGGAAACTGGTTTTCGCCGAGGAATCATTCGTTTTAACGATACCAGAAATTCGTTTGTTGACAGATCCAAGACGACCTCGATGTGAACTGCTTCAATAGCCATGCAAACGAATATTGCTATATACGATTTGATCGGACCCTTGCCTTGGATGCGCAGATTTGTGTTTACTGGTCCACAAAAATCCACTTCCACATGCCGAAACGGTTTATCCGTAGTTAACCGTTGAGTTGGCAATGATCCCATAAGTTAACGAATTAGAACAGGTCGATACATTACACAGTGTATACAGGATCTAACGATTTTCCGTGACAATGTTCTAGCGTTTATTATCCAAAATTGAAATCGTAATAGTCCATTTAATGCCTTTGGTCCAGCATGATAATTGCGCAATGTACAATGTTTTTAAACAAAATGCGAATTTCTTGGTAATAGAAGCGGATTCCAGCCTTCCACCGACTTTGATGAGGTTAAATCCTGATGAGTCATCCAGAAATGGTGTGAAAAATTTCAAACTGTCCTTGACTTGTTTTCCCCGTAGCAGTGTATTAAATTCATTAATAAAATGCCGTTGTTGAAGATTCCAAACGATGCAATGTAATGCCCTTTTCATTTCTTCTGGCGATGGCGTTGACATTTCAAAATTGCAGTTGCCCTTGAGTGTCTTAAGGAATCTGAAACAATAAGAGATGTACGATTGTATGAGTTGAATTTCTCGATTGCCTCCAATAAGTAATTGTTCTCAACCGTTACAGCGAACGTGCTTTTCCAGTGTTGACGACATCCATGTCTATCCATGTCTTGGGGTTGTTGAGGCCATTTGTCTTCAGGTTTTTGCAAAAATGATGGTCCGGTGAGCCAAATTGAGTGTTGAAGTTCCTCTGCTGTACATCCTCGTGATACAATGTCAGCAGGATTGCTCTGCGATGGTACATATATCCAGTGAGCATCAGCCGTGTCTTCCTGAATAGTTGCCACTCTGTTTCCTACAAATGCTGATAGTGTGATAGAATGTTGTTTTAGCCAGTGTAATACAATTTGCGAATCCGTCCAACAATAGCCAGTATGTGGTTTGTTGCTCATTATATTTTTGATTTTTGCGTATAAGTTGCTTAGTAGTTGGGCTCCATTTAGTTTAAGTTTGGGAAGAGTTTGTCTTTTAGCTGGGGCTACCCTTGATTTCGCAGTCAATAGTTGGACGTTGATATGCCCCTTCGAATCGATTGTCCTCTGATACTTACATGTACCATATGCTCGTATAGACGCATTACCAAATACGTGTACTTGTAGATTTACATGATTCGTCTGCAGACTGTAGGAACAGAAAACGATGTTAATGAGTTGAGTGTACATAAAATTCTTACCCATGCTTCCTTTAGTGATTCCGGTAAAGCTACTAATTTATCATCCCTGAAGATTGGATGATTTAAGTGCCATTTGTCCAGTGGAAATAAACCTCGACGTAATATTTCCGTGACTTCCGTTTTGATAGTTTGTAATGTAGCGATGTCGTCTGCTCCAAATAGCAGATCGTCGACGTAAAATGATGATTTGACTATTGATGCTCCTAGTGGAGATTCTCCCATATATAAATCTGCCAAATGTTGAAGAGATCTAATTGCTAAGTATACGTTATCGTATTAAGCTTGAATGTTTTGAGATCGTCTGAAGTTGATTCTCTCCAGTATATATATTGATACCTCTGATCCTTTGGATTCATAAGAATTTGCCGGTACATCTTGGTCACATCAGCAGTTATGGAAAACTGCAGTAATCGGAATCGTATTAGGGTCGTATATAAGTCATCTTGTAAAGTAGGGCCCACAAACAACCAATCATTAAGTGAATATTAAGATGATGTTTTGCACGAAGCATCAAACACGACTCTTAGTTTGGTTGTCTCGCTGTTGAGCTTAAATACACAATGATGTGGTATATAGAAATGTGGCTCACATACCTTTGGATTTGACACTAATTTCATATGCTTTAAGTCGTGTCGTTGAGTGCGCTAGTGCTAAAAATCGACGACGACCGATGTCAGCTGGATTTCCCAGACAGTTGGGATCCTTTTTGAAGGGTAAAGTTACCATAATTCTTCCATTTGCCAATTGAGTAGTTGTGTTTACGTAATTTTCTTCGCATGCTTGGTGTTCCGGTTGTAGATCCGATCACTTGTTGGAATTGATGTTATCGATGTTCCAGAGTAATTGCAATTTTTTGTCAATAGACTCTTCAACAGTTAAGAAACTCGATAATTAATCCATGCGCTGTCCTTTTTTATCTTCCAGGTATGACCCATCCAAATAGTGTCTTCTGTAAAAGTGACAGATTTTCTCCAAGTTTTATTTGTCCTAGTAAATCAATGTGTCCAGGGCGATTAAAGTTGTCATCTGCGAGTATTATATTCTCCGGTATGTTCCAATTGGATGTGTCTAGCTCGCTATCCGGCTGATAGGCGATGTGCGAAGTGATACAAAACTGCATCGTTGTTTTGAATTGTAATATTCGAGACCTTATAGTTGTCGTTGTGCCATTATTGATATTGGTCGTAGCTTCTCCAATACCTCGTATTTCGATTTGACGCTTATCTCTTCGAAGATGTAGTAGTTGTGCGAATTGATCCGTGATGAGATTGACTTGTGAACACGAATCCAGCAGCGCTCTATCTGTTCTATAGACGCCTGATGAATCCCTTATCAGCACCTTCGCGATGGCCAAAATAATTTGTCCCAGTTGCGGTTCCATGTGTAAATGTGTAGCAACGGACTGTGCACTTCTTTCTCGTTGTGGTGACGGCGACTGCGTAGCCTGCCTCTGCGTTTGCTCAATGTGAATCATAGTGTGATGTGTATGCTTACATATGTGGCATCGATATGGAGAAGAACATTGCGCCATCCGATGCACAGTTTTCAAACAATTAAAACAAGGTTTGCCTTTCTTGACGATTTTATTCTTTTGATTGATAGACGTTTCTTGAAACGTTGGACAATCGCTTAGCTTGTGTGATGAACTGGAACAAAGATTGCATAAAATGTTAGTAATACCAAATGATTTTCTGTATTCGATTTTGTTAAGAGGACGTTGTCTGATAGTTTCACCCTTGTGATACGATGTGATGTTACTGGCCTTTAAGTACTGATGTGATACTGGCCTTTAAGTACGATGTGATGTTACTGGCCTTTAAGTACTGACAGTGCCTTTCCAGAACATGCAGGACCCTTTAAACAATTTAACAAGTGTTTAAATTTCTCAATGTTTCAAAGTCCAGTTTCGCGAACGATAATTTGATTGAATGATGTGATGAAACTTCTGTATTCCGACCGATTTCCATCAAAAACTGGCAATGTTAGTCTCGGCAGACTTGACGATGGCCGAAGTGCAGGTTGTGCCTCCACTGGCGTACTATGAAATTGAAATCCGATATGATCTTGTATGCAAGATTTGATGCTTAAGTATGTGTCTTCCAATGTTGTTCGTCGGTTATCTTGTTCATCTTCCAGTTCAATTTGAAATTGTATAGCCATAAGTTGCTTGAAATTTTCTTCCAATAATTCAAGTCGCCCTTGCAATTCTGATGCTGACAGTCTGGTCACATGATCTTGTGGATTTATAGATTGCATCTCCTTGAGCCATATTTGATTAATGTTACATGCAATGACTTCACGCTTTTTTTTTTTTTCCTCCAAACTTGCCATATTATTTTCCACAATAATTTTCGAATTTATTTAACTGCGCTCTTGATTGCCAGCTCTCTCTAATAATAATTATTAGCAGCAGTGGAATTTTCCGTCTTCTAATGGCCAATGCGCATAACTGTGTTGGTACAGTAAATGATGAAAATTGCCGGACTTTCAACGCGATGCTAAGTTGATGCAATGTTCTTGCTTAATAACCAAGTGGTTTTTTTTTCTTACCTACAGTTGACGCGGTTTTTTGTTCTTACCTACAGTTGACGAGTCGGGCTTATGCGACCTCTTAAATACTTTAGTATGCCAGAATAAAAATTTGCCAATGAAGTTTTATGATTGCCGTAATATAAAACTCTTCCGATACGATTGCCAATGAAGTTTAATAAATTTTAGGTATCCAAAAAAACTCTTCCGATGCGATTGCCAATGAAGTTTGATGATTTCCTTAACTAACAAACTCTTCCAGTATGAATGTATGCCAATGAAGTTTAACGATTTCCCTAATCAAAAACTCTTCCAATATGTTTTGCGAATGAAGTTCAATGAAGTTCCGTTATCAATTGTACTCTTCGATATTGTACGTACTGATGCATATGCCAATAAGGTTCAATGACGTCCCAATGTCGATTGAACTCTTCCGATGAATCCTATCACAGACCGTTTCTGTGATTTCTACGAAGAACAATTTTTTGAAAATTTTACAGATCTTAACACACCTGCCCTACGTTGGGCGCCAAAATCTAGGGGCTAAGAGCGTTTTCTTAGCCTGAGAACAAATATCTAGGATGGGCGTGTGTGAAAAGACCCGGTATATTTTCGGTCCAAGTAAACTCGTAGAAGTAGATTGAAGTGAATCTCTTTAATGTTAATTGCAGACTACTTAGAATAGTTAGAAAGCACAAATGCAACACCAATGCATGCGAACGAGCTTTCAAGTTACATGAGCTTTTAGGTATATTAAACATATGTTGATAATATAAGTTCATTTGTATAAGATTTCAATTATATGCTTCTATCTATGGGAGCTTAACTAGTTTGACCAAACACCAATCATGGCATTACAAAGCACAAAGACCTATGCCACTGTTAGGGATATGAAAAGTTAGATCGATGCTTCTTGGAAAAACAGGTTATTCTGAAAAATTCAGTACGAAGTTATAAAATGACGTAGAATCACAGGAAAAATATATCTTACAACGTCTAACCTATCCTTGTAAAATGTAAAAATGCGACTATGTACAGAGAAAAATCTGACGGCTGATCGGATATTTTGGACTTTTTTATGATATTTAAATTTGACATATGTATATATCGTGCCCTGACTTGGTAGATAGTAGAAAATCAATGGCAGCCTCCATATCTTTATCTTAGGTTCATCCCTGTTACCAGTCTCCAGAAAGAATTAACTCATTGAACTTGAAAAAATTAGTTTTGGGAAAACAATGGTTACGAAGCGTCGAATTGGTACCATCAATTGGATACCGAAAAGGTAATTCAATAGGTTGTGAGGAATATATATATTAAGAGATTTATGTTTATCACACAATAATATATATAAGTATTTCTACAAAATGTGTAATTTTCGTTAAAGTGGTAAAAACAAATCTCAAATCAGAAGGAAATCGGAGTCAAGGGAGAGCGCGAAACGGATGGGTAGAGAACATTAAGTATGGGATCAAACATACAATCACACAGAAGAACATTAAGCATGGTGTCGAACATACAAAGAGCGTTTAATTTGTAATCCAACAAAGAAAAAAAAAAAATTTAATGTATGAGCAAGCATGAGAAACGCACATTATAGCAGAACTTACAAACGAACAGCGTGTACGATAAGTACAGAGTGCAAAACGCTTTTATACATTAAAACTAAACATTTAACATATGTACATAAATACAATGAAATATGTCGGACACTAAAGCATAGTCAGTAAATAATTCAATATGGTTCAAAATAATGTGCGTTTAGATGGTTGGAAATCACAACATATGGACATAAAGTAAACATTTGATAAAGCAAAAAAAGACAACAATAACAAAAAAATTTGGACATTGGCCGTGGTCACTGAGAGCAAGCCTAGCTTGCAGACGAGAATGCATGCGTGTATGGCAAAACCTACAGCGAATACAAACATGTGCTCCAATGTATTATCATAGCCAAAAAAAATGGACACCAAACACACAAATGCGTAAGCCAGCCAAGCTTAGAGCAGAGAGTCGGGTAACGAGGCAGCGGCATGAAGTTCTGAGCTCGTGCATTTGAAGTGAATTATTAAATTTAGGATTTCTCGTATGTGCGTGACAAATAATAAAATTTCCGAAAATATTATATTAAATTTTCATTGACCTTCGTAGTAGCGTTCTTCAGTTCGATCCGACTATGCCCATCGATCCTGCTAAAAGAAGCCACAAGTGCGATTATCTAGTCGTGGCTCGCCTTTTTACATCGCTATCCCTGTAGCCAACCACACCCAAAGTCCCACTCGATTCCTCAACAGTCAATAGGTGTCAGTCCGGTTCCACACAGTCATTGCCCTGCTCCTCCGGCACTGCCCCCCAATTGGGCTTCCGTTTCCACCAGCTTATTAAAACGCATCGAACAACTCCAATCGTCTGATGTAGCAGCCGTGTCACACAACGTCCTGGCTACCGTCTGCCTTCGTGTGAGGTAGCCGTGCTCACAGGCGACGTTCAGAAACTTTTTCATTCACGTATGTGAACAATCCGATATTGGCGCCAGTGGAAAGCTGGCAGGGAGAATCCCCGCTCTGCCTCTGTCAAAGATTCACTGACATGTTCGTGAAATCTCAAGTGGCAAAACAACAGAAGACCTGCCTTAACTGTTTCGCACTTGGACAATATGTCGAGACCTATTTGCGACAATAACGTACGTCCCATTTTCCGAAATTTTTTTTTTATGCCAATATGTTTATAAACACCACCCGCATCTGCACCTAAAATATTACATTTTTATTTTATATATTTATGGAGATATTGGCCTGTCAATAATAACGTAAGCGACACACGATTCTTTTGGTATCCGCGAAAATAACGTAAGCGACAAAAATTGTAATTTGAGCATATAAATTCCTGAAACGGATTACGTTATATTTTAAATAAATCAACTTATCGAATTCAAAAATAATTTATAAAAACGCTCTCCTGTAAAATTGCGTTTGGCGCATACGTCATTGTCGCAAATAGGGCTAGATATAATGCATATGCATTATACTCTTCTACATCGCGTCAACGTCTTAGCAATGGCGACACCCAATTTGCAGCAGCCTCACTCAACTCAGATTTCGTAGAACGCCCAAGTTCCAGCAAAAACATTTAGAATTTCTTTACATTCAACGTGTAGGACTACTACCACAAAATTCTGGGGGGCTATAGGTCTTCCAGCAAAACTGAAAAAGAGGGCAGACAAGAAGTTTAAGCTGTGCTTCTAAAAAACCATTAAACGTAGGAAAAATGGCAAATATGAAATCTCTACCGTTCAGGGATCGAGAATCCGTCGATCTTGGACACTCCAGATCTATCGCCGTGACGCAGTTTTTGAAATCTAACTTCAAAGCCCCAATATAAAGCGTTCCTAAAGGAATATGTAGACCCGCCAATCAATTCAAGGAATTTCTTCTTGCCAAAATCCGTGTCGCTTCCAGTCTTTCTACAAAGGCCGTTTTTCCGATTTGCTCTTACTGCTGACATTACGAAAAACCATCCAATGTGACGAACGCTAATCTCCAGGA
>JAEIGI010000097.1:0-147546 GCA_018903615.1 Drosophila neocordata | reverse complement strand
TTCCGCCGCTAAAAACCAACAACAAAAAGAATTGCATAAAAAAAGCTGCTTGTACATATGTATGTACAAGCGGAGCTTTTATGCAATTCTTTTTGTTGTTGGTTTTTAGCGGCGGAACAATGCTTTGGAGCCGGCAAACAATTATAAAAAGTAAGTTTGATTTGATTTTATTAAGACACAGAAATTAATTGCACTTTTATTTTCAGCTTGCACTTGCACTTGCACTTGCACTTGAACTCGCGATTGCCGGTATGTATACAATATATAAATGGATATATGTGGATTGTATATTGATATATGTGTAGATGTGGATGTATATATGTATGTGGATATATGTGGATTGTATATTGATATATGTGTAGATGTATATATGTATGTGGATATATGTGGATTGTATATTGATATATGTGTAGATGTAGATGTGTAGAAATATGTAAATTGTATGTGGATATGTATGTAGATGTATATGAAGGTGAATATATGTGGATTTGATTGTAAATTTTTTATGCAAATTTTGTAGAAAATGATGCAATATTATGGAGTAGATGGCTAGGATAAGCGATCACACCAGGATAGGTGAGGGCACAGGACACAATTACATAGAATGTACATACAAATTAGAGTGAAAAGTCGCTATGGAAAAAAGCGGGAAACTTTTCACTGCAAGTAAGTATGTGTATGTGTGTGCTAATTAATATATGGGAATTTGTCTACTTTGCAGATTCTCCACCGATGCGATGCTGGGGTCGAGAGGAAGGATATCCGGCTCGAAGGACCAATGTTTGTGGGGGGGCGAAGGATTTCTCTAGGCACACAACCTTCCAATATCTTCCAATATATATTAATTAACACGACGCGTAAACTTCGGTTTATAAGTAACACAAGCTTTATTATTGATAAAGTACACTGTGTATGTTGGCCACTTGGCGATACAAAAAAGATTTATGGCTTATGATTTGAAAATGTGTGTACGGTGTGTACGTGTATTCGGGTTGGAAGTGAAAAGCGAACTCACTCCTCCTTCAGTGTGGCCGTCCTCCTTTCAATTCGCCCCTCTGTTTGAACCTTGCTCCTCTTCCGCTGTTCACCCTTTTCTGGCGTGAACAAAAAACTAGAAGGATGGGCTAACTTTGGGCACGCCGAAAAATAACCGAGTTATTGCTCGAAATCCATATTCATGACCGATCGTTCCTATGGGAGTTATATGATATAGTCGACCGATTTTGATAAAACTTGTTGGATATATTAGGAAGTATATATAACTCACAAATACCGACTTTTGTGATATTTCGTTGGAAAACAACAAAGTTATTCAGGTTAAAGCTTATTCACGACCGATCGTTCCTATGGGAGCTATATGATATAGTCATCCGCTCGGGATGATTCCGAGATATACAATGCCTGCAGCAAAAAGAAGCTTTTTGCTTGTAGCTTTAAGGGTCTCGGAAGAGATTGCGTTGATCCAGACAGACGGACATTCGGACAGACGGACAGGGCTAAATGAACTCAGCTCATTGTGCTGATCAAAAATATATATACTTTATATAGTCGGAGATGCTTCCTTCTATGCGTTGCAAATTTCTGACCAAAATTAATATACCTTTTTTGCAAAGGTATAAAAAGCACAAATAGATCTAGGAGAGTTACGGTTGGTAACTCCCAACGCGATAATAGCAATTGTAACACAGAGGAACGCGACAACAACAGTTTATACCAAGGGTGCGCACGAGTTACCTCTACGAAACGAGAGAGAGGGTTTGATTCCAATGTCCTTTGGAGAATTTGACCTTTGCCAGTTTGAGTTGACCAATTTCCCAGTTTAATGAATTGACGACCAGTTCGGTTAGTATTCAGAATTGAAGTGAAGTTCTTTATTTTAACATCTTTAGTTGGAGCTTCTACTGTTTACAAAAATGCTTACGTCTATAATTAAATTCTCGCCCACGCAGGGGCTTGTGTATTAAAAGTTAAAAGGTGCTGATACTGCAAATTCAAGTGAATTCGTTGTCCAGACTGGTCGGTTGCAAAACTTAGAGCTTGTTGCTCAATAGTTGGACATTCCATCTAGTGAGCGACGGGGTTTTGGAGGGGGTGAGATGTATGCTATGGTAACTCCTCCTCATCATATGGTGCTTTACTTCTTCTTTGTTCTCCAAGAATTTAGTTGTGGTATGGATCGCGTCTAGGTGGATTTTTTCCAGGCTCAGTACTTCAATTGTTTTATTTTCGATCACTCTCTGAATCGGAGGAAGTAGGATATCCAGGTGTTCGGAGTTGTTATAGTTCGTATTATCATACTGGATATTGTTCATATATATCGAACAATTTGAATATTTAATCATCTGGGATCCAGAAAAAACAGTTTAGTTTCCGCATGTGGATTCTAACTGGATATTTAGTGTATTGAAGGCAAAGATTATTCCTTTTTCTTGCTCAAAGATATTGGTGAAGTTACCCGTTTGTAGCAGGTCACATGTTGTGTTGCCCCTGATAATATTTTTAAGGCAATCGTTGGAAATTCGTTGTTGGATAGTTATTCGCAGTAGGACTTATCATCTATCTTAATACATTTAATTCTTATATATAGTATGGTTTCGTTATTTTGTGCAATCAAATTAATTGCTATAATAAACTTTGTGTTATTTATAGGTAGTGGTATTATTCTTTCAAGGTTATACTGATTTCCTAAAAAAAAGGGGAATTTTTAAGTTAAAAATTATTTTGTTCTCGTGGCAGAGTGTTCTTAGTCTTAATAAACTATATATGTGTTCTTTATATTTTGTTTGCGAAAAATTGTTTTCATCTACTCGATTTCTTTTGTGTTCAAGATTAATTTTGGAATTATATTTATTTTTGCGAAAATTATGCTTTCTGCTATACTTTTTATGTGCTCTGATAACACATCTATATTATAGTTTACTTTATTAATGTATTGTAAGGTAAAAAATTTATTATCTTCTTCTTCGAAATTTTTCGCAACACCGTTTTGTGACTTACTCAAGAAATCATTGATCAATGCTTGTTCTTTGTTGATATGATCCGTTATGTTTTTGAACCGGATCAGTACTTCATTATTAAAATTTATTTGGTCATTTACTTCTGATGAAAAGGACTCAGTTTTCTTTTTTATCTGTCTTAGCTGTTCGTGAATTTGTTTTGAGTCTTCGTCGTCCATGTTTCCCGTAATGACTTTTATTACACTGCCTAACCCGTTTACAAGTCCCCGTTTCTTTCTGTCGTGTGGAAGGAGGGTCATTATTATCCTCTGGAGTTCTTCTAATTTCTCATCTAACAGTCCCAAGGATAGTTTAAACATTTCATTTGCCTTTAGTTGCCTAATTGTTAATTTTATTTTATTTGTGCAGTTCTTATACTCTTCCACCTCTATTATATGGTTTATTGTTTTAAAAGATTTCAGTATTCTTGCATTGCCTAGGTTAATTCTAGCAATTGGTGATGTTCCATCCAGGGGATTGATGGATATAGTTTGTGCCGTTGCCCGTAGGCTTCTGTAATGTAAGCCGAGAGATAGGTTTAGGAAAAGTTTGTACAAGGGTTGTGGGTTTTATTTTGTTTTTTTTTTTAATCTAAGCTTGGCTTTGTGTATTTTTTGGTCTTTTTTTGTGACTATTGTTGTGCCTTTGTCCCTCAACACTAGTGCTTGTGGTGAATTGCGTTCTTTATTTAACTTCTCTATTCTATCTTCCTTCTTTTTCTGAAGTTGTTCTCTAACCTCCGTATAAAGGTTTGTACGAAATGTGTTTAGTTCGTTTAGGAAGTCATGTTTGTTATTGGGTCATTGTTTGGTTGAATACATGAGTTCTGCCGCTAAAAAGCTCAAATGTTGTATATTTTGTACTTGAGTGGATAGCATTATTGTAAGTAATTAATGTTTCTGATAGGATCTCTTCATGATCAAGGGTTAAACCTTTTTCCTTTCTTTTGTGTTGTATAATCCTAAATACTTCCGGTAATGTTGAATGCACTCTTTCTATAGGGGAGTTACTTGTCGATTGCTGGAAAGATGTGCAATGTGTAACTATGTTGTATTGTTCACAGAATTCCTTGAACATAGGACTTGAAAATTCTGCCCCCTGGTCGTACACAATTTTTTTAGGAATACCGTATAGGCTCATAAAATTTTTTAGAGATTTTAAAACATTAATGCAGTTTGTTGGTCAATAGTTGAACATTCCATCTAGTAAGGGAAATGAGCGGCGGTGTTTCGGAAGGGGTGAGATATATGCTGTGGTAACTCGCGCGCTTTAATTGACACCGGGTCTGAAGGAACATTTCTATCCGAAAGAATGTTCAACCTGGTGAACTTGTACTTGCTCTTGAACTCACGATTGCCGGTATATGTATGTAATATGTAGATGTAGGAATTATAAGTTTTTCTACTTATCATATTAGAGTAGGTAGAGAGGAAGGATATTCGGCTCGATGGACCAATGAATGTAGTGGGGCAAAGAATTTTAAAAGTAGAAGGTTACCAAAAAATTCCCAATATAAATGATTAAGCCGGACGGGTACTTCGTTTAAACAGAACACAAAATAAGGGTTTATGGACTTTGGACGTTTGGCGAAACAATAGATGGAAAAAGTTGCAAAATGGTTATAGAGTGGGGGCGCACGTACGGATTGAAGTTAAAATGAACACTAAACTCAAGATGCAGTTTTACATAAAAAGTTCGTATCATCTCGAGTGGGGCCGTCTGCGTCCGAATTCGCCGTCTTCGCTCCTCACCCGCTGATCACCCTTGCTGGCGTGAACAGCCCCCCTTGCACAAAATTTTAATAGCCCGGTTTGACTGATAGGATGGGGTGCGGCAGCGTTCTGGAGGATCCATCCTAAGACGGTGCTCTGGGCCGCGGGGAATCCGCTATGGCCAGGAACACATACTGGCTGGATGACCTCAGGATAGAGGTCAGCCCTGAGCACGACGGACACAGAGGCGGGGCGGTGGAATGCCAGATCCGCTACCGCTAGCGTGGCAAAATTCTTTTTCATGCCGTCGGTTATCTCCCGGATGGGAGTGTGGATCCGTAGTTTGGTTTCCACTTTGAAGACAACCTCTTTCTGGAAGCTCCCAGCCGGATGGCCGCAAGGCAGGAATCATCTTTACCCACTTGCTGTGATGTTCCGTCCAGGGGATTGATGGATATAGTTTGTGGCGTTGCCCGATGGCTTTTGTAATGTAAGCCGAGAGATAGGGTTACGAAAAGTTGGTACAAGGGGTTGTGGGTTTTATTTTGTTTTTGTTTTTAATCTAAGCTTGGCTTTGTGTATTTTTTTGGTCTTTTTTTGTGACTATTGTTGTGCCTTTGTCCCTCAACACTTGTTGTTTCCAAAATCGGGGGTTAATTTATTTCTCCTGTTTTCTTTCCTAAAGATAACTTCATCTGGTGGTAATGCTTGTGGTGAATTGCGTTCTTTATTTAACTTCTCTATTCCTTCTTTTTCTGAAGTTGTTCTCTAACCACCGTATAAAGGTTTGTATGTGTTTAATTCGTTTAGGAAGTCGTGTTTGTTATTGGGGGTCATTGTTTGGTTGAATATATGAGCTCTGCCGCTAAAAAGCTCAAATGGTGTATATTTTGTACTTGAGTATTGTAAGTAATTAGTGTTTCTTCGTGATCAAGGGTTAACATTTTTCCTTTTCTTTTGTGTAGTATAATCCTAAATGCTTCCGTTAATATTGAATGCACTCTTTCTATAGGGGAGTTATTTGTCTATTGCTGGAAAGATGTGCAATGTGTAACTATGTTGTATTGTTCACAGAATTCCTTGAACATAGGACTTGAAAATTCTGCCCCCTGGTCGTACACAATTTTTTTAGGAATACCGTATAGGCTCATAAAATTTTTTAGAGATTTTAAAACATTAATGCAATTCCTGTTTGATAGGACATATGCGAATGTGAATATTGAAAATTTATCAATTAGTGTTAGGTGAACTTTGGCATTAATTGTATAGACGTCTATATGGATTATATCCATAGGTTGACTTGGTGTTTCTAAAATCTCGAAATTGATTTTCGGGGGATGCCTGTCGTATTAAAGTGTTTTGCATGTCTCGGAATTTTGAATTATTTGAACTATCCTGCTTTTCATTTGTGGAAAGTAGACCTGTCTTTTTAAATGTAACAGTGTTTCATCTATGCCTCGACGGTTGTTATCTATGTGGTACTTGGTTATAGTTTCTTCGTGTTCTTTGGGGTCGGGGATATCAAGTACTAAGGTTACGCATATTATTAGTTTGTATGTCGGTAAGTATGTGAAGTGTCTGAAATACGCTTCCTGTATTTTTTGGAATATGTCGTTTAGTGCGAAGATTGCACACAGTTTATTCGGTTTTATTACTTTCTTTAGAATATCTGTTACGGTTTGTTGGTCAAAGGTTGGTTCTGTAATGACACGCCTTAATTTGTTTTTGAAGGGTACTGACGTTTCGATATGGGATGTTGTTCCCGTTTGGAGGACTATTTGTAAAGCAAATTCGTTCACCGGTTTATCTGAGATAGGAATAGTTGTGTTGTTACTTCTTGTTTGTAAGGTCGGGGTGTCATTTACGTTAATGCTAGCATTTAGACTCGTATCGACCCTGCTAAGAGCGTCGGCAATTACGTTTTGTGAGCCTTTTTTATAGATAATATGGTAATCATACTCCAACAGCTGGAGTCTCCATCGGACTATTTTTGAACTTGGTTTTTAAAACTCATCAGCCATGTTAGTGGTTTGTGATCAGTAACTATCGTAAACTTCCTGCCAAACAAGTATGGTCTAAAGGTTTTTACCGCCCATATAATGGCTAGCATTTCCGAAAGAGTTCTGCTGGCAAAAGATACTGTTTTATCTGTGCCCAAGGTTCCTTGTGATAGGACTGCCCCAAGGGCGAAGTTGCTAGCGTCGGTTGTTAAAAAGAAGTTTTTTGTGAAATCAGGGAATATAAGTATCGGGTCATTGCAGAGTAGGGTTTAACAGAATTGAAATGTTTTTGTGAATTCTTCGTCAATTGTTATTTGTTTTTTTCCTTTAAGTTGTCTTGTCAGTGGTTTAGTGATTCGTGCAAAGTCTCTTATAAATTTCCGGTAGTACCCTAGTAGCCCAAGAAAGGACTTAATATCTCTCCTATTTTTAGGGCAAGGGAAGTCTTTGATGGCTTGTATTTTGTTCGGATTTGGCTTAACACCCTCTTGGGTGACCAGATGTCCCAAGAAGTCGATCTCTTTTCTTAAGAAGTTCGATTTTGACAATTGGATTTTAAAGTTTGCTTCTTGCAGTCTTTTGAATATACTTTTAATGTCTATTAGGTGTTTCTGTAAGGACGGTGAAAATATTATTATATCGTCCAAATATACCATGACCCTCTGGAATGTGGCGGGGGCGCTTTTAGGCGCTCGAAAGGCATTCGGATGAATTCATAGTGTCCGTTCTCTACGGAGAATGCGGTTTTTTGGATATCCGCTTCGTTCATTTGGATTTGGTGAAATCCACTGGCCAAGTCTAATGTGGAAAAATACTTTGTTTTGCAAATTTGGTCAAGTACATCATTTATGTTCGGGATGGGGTAGCGGTCGAATACTGTTTTGTCGTTTAGCTTAATATAGTCTATGACTAACCTCCACTTTTTGTCCTCTGAAGGATCAGATTTTTTTGGCACAACCCAGACCGGAGCACTCCATGGGGAATAGCTTGGTCTAATAATGTTTTGTTCGATCATTTTGTTTATCTGATCTCTTACTTCCTTTTTGTGTATAAATGGGTATCTATATAACTTCACAAATATGGGGTCACTATTGTTAGTATTTATTTTGTGTTTTACTTCATTGGAGAAAGTAAGTGGGTCCTCTTTGTTATAAAAAAGGTCTGCGAACTGTTTCCAGATATGTAAAAGTCCCTTCTTTTCTTCGACATTTAAATGTTCTGTCATTATGTTGGGTGGTTTTATTGTCTTAATGTCCTGATCGTGAGGTTCGCCCTGTATTGAGTATAGTTCGATAAAATCCTGGGGACTGTATGGGGTCACTTGTAAAGGGTGTTCTAGGAATATTTCTTGATCGACTTGTGAGGTATTTATTACTTCTAGGCAACTGATGCCGTTTACTGAACTGTAGAGGCCCTCAGAAATTATTAAGTTGTCATTAATTTCTGTAGCATTGCAGAAGAAGTCAACTTGTTGAAGGTCTACTGGTAGTTCGAGGGGCATCTAGTGCATGCGGCTACTGTATAAACTGTTGTTGTCGCGTTCCTCTGTGTTACAATTGCTATTGTCGCGTTGGGAGTTACCAACCGTAACTCTCCTAGATCTATTTGTGCTTTTATTTTGGATAAGATGTCTATTCCAATGAGGCCGTCGAAGCTAGAGTGAAATTTAAAAAGTAGAAACTGTATTATCCCTTTTTCTTGAAACTCCTTAAAGAATGGGAGTGAGACTTTTTGTAGTATTGAATGGTTGTTAAGTACTGTAAATATTGTTACAGGTATTTCTAAATTTTCTCTTTGATTTAGAGGAACAATGTCAGGATCAATAAGAGAGTGGGTTGCTCCTGTGTCTAACAGAAATTTGAGTTTCGTATTATCTCGGGATTTTAAGAATACAAATGGAAGGGTTGACAGGTGACGGATATTATTTAGGTATCCGATTGTTTGGTTGAGGCGTTTGGGTGAAAATTTTGGGTTTCGTCAATATTGAAGAGTTGGTGTGAAGTAGAGGCACCATTTGAATTATTATTCCTGGAGTTATTAAATTTGAAAGGGTTTTGGTTTCTTGTATAAGTTTGGGAATTCTGCTGATTGTAATTTCTTGGTTGTGGGTATTGATTTTTGTAGGGGGGATTACGACTGTTAGGCCGTGTCTGATTCCCTCTGAATTGCGATTAATTAGGGCTTTGGTAGTAGAACGACTGTTCTTTGCGGCACCGTTCATATGCCTTTTCTATCGAGGCAGGTTCTTTTGATCTTATTAATGTCCTAAGAGGCTCCCTAAGGTTAATTAAGAACGTGTTCAGACAAATGTCATTATATAGCTGTTTCTTCGCCTCGACTGCGCTGGGTGTCTGACCGTTATTGGTCAGGAGGGATAATTCTCTACGGAGTTTTACTAATCCAGAGTACAATTTCCCAAGTGGTAGATTTTGGGGTGGGGACTGGATTTCATTGAGTAGAATAACCTCGCTTTTCTTACTAGCATATAATCTGCTTAGGTTTGCTTTGATCTCATCCCAGTTTAGTTTTGTCCCTGCTAAGTTGAGGGCCTCATTTGCTTTTCCTGTAATTTTGTTCCTTATTACTCTAAGTAGTAATAGTCCGAAGGGGGTTTGGTCGGCGCCCCTAACTAACATGATTATTTCCTCCACACTAGTAATGAAATTATCTAGGGTCCCTGCTACTCCCTCGAGCGTAGGTAGTTCTTTTACGAAAGCCAACATGTCCGCTGTACTAAGCTGTTCTACTACGCTTAGGTTACTAGTTGTCGGGGTAGGGGGCGGTACGCTAATCGTCGGCGTTAGAGAACCTGAAGCGTTACCTGAGTCCATTATACGGTCTGCTTGAGGAGGTGAGATTTCTTCAGTAATGTCTGTAAGGCTAGAACTTCTGAGTCCTAATCGAGACCTAGTTTTTGCTACTAACTTCTTTGACATTTAAAATAGGAGAATTGATTTGTCGATAATTTCTTGAGTTTCGTTTCTATTTCTTTCTATCTGACGTTTCGAATTTTTTATAAAATTTGTGTGTGTGTGTGTGTGTATGTGTGAGTATATAATTATTAGTGAATTGATTTGTGTTTTTGCATTGTTTATATTTAAAAGTCTTGGAAAAGGAAATATTTTGTTAAAAAAAAAGAGAAAAATGTGCTATCCTTTATAATAGGCGAAAAGTAAAAAAAAAATTTGTGTGTGTTTTTTTTCCTACGATTTCTTTTTTTTTTCACTTTAGCAGTTTGCATTTTTTTTTTTTTTGCTGTTATATTTTCTTCTTGATTTTTTCTTTATAAATGTATAAACGTATATATGCTCGTGGCACAGTGGTCAGTGATTGATTCTGTGCCACTCAAAAAAAAAAATTTTGTTATTATTGTGTTCTTCTCTTTTTTTTATATATATGTATACACTCATTGTACAGTTATCAGCGATTGATTCTGTACATGTATGTATTAGTATGCATATATGTATGCATGTATGCATTTATATACATATATATTCTCTTTTGTACATATTTATTAAATTTTCTTTTTCATATACATGCATGACACAGTGAGCAGCGATTGATTCTGCGCATGTATGTATTAATATGTATGTATGTATGTATGCGTGTATGCATTTGTATATACATATATTCTCTTTTTGTATATATTTATTAAAAAAATTTTATATATACGTTTATGACACAGTGGTCAGCGATTGATTATGCACATTTATGTATTTATATGTGTGTGTGACATATATTCACTTTTTATATTTTTTTCTCCTTTTTTTTTATCTTTCCTTTTCCAATTTTTTTTTTTTTTTTTACAATGTTTTTCTTACAGTAATACTAAAATAAGAGAGTGAACCTTCATTATTGGTTAGCAGCTGCACCAGTTACCTCTCCGGAGCGAGAGAGAGGGTTTGATTCCAATGTCCTTTGGAGAATTTAACCTTTGCCAGTTTGAGTTGACCAATTTCCCAGTTTAATGAATTGACGACCAGTTCGGTTAGTATTCAGAATTGAAGTGAAGTTCTTTATTTTAACATCTTTAGTTGGAGCTTCTACTGTTTACAAAAAATACTTACGTCTATAATTAAATTCCCACCTACGCAGGGGCTTGTGTTTTAAAAGTTAAAAGGTGCTGATACTGCAAATTCGAGTGAATTCGTTGTCCAGACTGGTCGGTTGCAAAACTTAGAGTTTTTTGCTCAATAGTTGGACATTCCATCTAGTGAGCGACGGGGTTTTGGAGGGGGTGAGATGTATACTGTGGTAACTCACGCAGTGGCTCACTTGGCTCACCGGGCTCTTTCCGTTATTTTTGCGGCAGAGGTCATAAATGTGCGAGTTCGTGGACAAAGGGACGCACAAGCAACTGAGGGACGCACATTTAAGTGCGGGACGCACAAGCAGCGAAATAGGTCGCGATCGCGAGTCCGAGCAGAGGTCATAAATGTGCGAGTTTCTTGACAAAGCGACGCACAAGTAACTGAGGGACGCACATTTTACTGAGGGACGCACATTTTACTGAGGGACGCACAAGCAAAGATCTCGAGCTCAAGGAAAGGTCATAAATGTGCGAGTTTATTGACAGAGGGACGCACAAGCAAGTGCGGGAGGAGTAAGAAGAAAAGGGTCGCGATCTCGAGGACGGGTCATAAATGTGCGAGTTCGTTGGTAGAGGGACGCACAAGTAAATGCGGGACGCACATTTAAGTGCGGGACGCACAAGCAGCGAAAAAGGTCGCGATCGCGATTCTGACCAGAGGTCATAAATGTGCGAGTTCGTTGACGGAGGGACGCACACGCAACTGAGGGAGGGGAAAAAGGAAAAATGTCGCGAGCTCGAGGATGGGTCATAAATGAGCGAATTCGTTGGTGGAGGGATGCAAGTTAATAATATCTAAAGCAATGACCCGTTGCAACGTGCAGGCCAAGAAAGCTGAGCTAAGGTCTGCACTACATCCGCAAATATGAAAAACAATTATTAAGAAAAGTTGCGAAACAACACGTGCAACCGCTGACGCTGCCGCCGCCGACGCTGCTGACGCTGCCGTCGTCGTTTAATATTTAAGCTACCAAAATTGTAATCAATTCAGTTTCAATTATAGAATTAAATAAAGAAGTCGCATCTCTGCGACATTCAAAAAAAGAATAAATAATAATATTTAACTGGCGCCCGAGCAGGGACCAGCGTGCGCGATAGAAAAGCAAATTCTAAGTGCGAAAAATGGGTAAACGATATAGCCACAAATGGTTAATAAGTTACACCCTCCGCTGGCCAAATCGTTTTAACAGTGAAACTCCGCGATAAAAAATAAATAAATTAATTTTTCTATTGTGACTGTTAAAAGGGATAAAAACATTCAAAAATTAATTCACAATAAAAAAGTGAAGGCACGACAATAAAACAATTATTAAGTGTCATCCTAATCAACTACTGCCAAGGCTATAAGATCCGTTCGTAGCCAACCCCTGAAGAGGAGAAGAATTCGGAACCTGAGTAGGGAAGACCAAAACGGACAAATTCTGAGCTTCCACAGAGGATGGCAGCAGCCGCATTTATACTGTAAGATTAAAATAAAAATTTAAAATAAAAATTAAGAAAAAATTCCAAAAAAATTAACCAAGAAAACATTAGAAAAAATTTAAAGTAAAGAAAAATTAATCAAAAATTAATAAATAAAAATTATTGTTCAAATTATTATTTATTGAACAATCAAAAAAATCCTAATAGTAAAAGAAATTTCAAACTAAAAATTCTCAACTAAAAATTTAAAAAATATAATAAGATAAAAAGAAAGAAAAAATATAAGATAAATATTCAAATCATGGCAAACACAAATAATTTGATAAGACCCCCATTGTTGTCCAATGAAGCATCGACTTCACGTCCAAATCCTCCTACTAACACCCAAATGAACATAGACCAATTAACACAACTAATCTCTAAAATCGTAGTTGAAACCATAACACAAAATAACATAACTGAAACATTTAAATCTACTTCATGCCCCTTTGATGTCCCCGATGTAACAATTAGTCCCGAATATGGCGACAGAATTTGAATTGAATTAGACAAAGTCCCAGATATAGTTAAAGGATTAAGAGAATTTAATGGAAATCCAGCTGAATTTAGTTCTTGGAAGAAAGGTATAGATAGAGTAATGAAAACCTATGCAGGACAAGAAGGCAGCCCTAGGTATTTCTGTATCCTACACACCATAAGAAATAAAATAGTCGGACAAGCAGACACCGCTTTAGAATCATATAATGTTCCACTAGAATGGAATGCAATTTCTAAATGCTTGACTTTACACTATGCTGATAAGAGGGACATAACAACACTAGAATATCAGATGAACGGACTGACCCAAGGTAATCAATCAGTTGAAGAATACCATTCAGCAATTTACAAACATTTGTCGCTTATCCTCAATAAGGTAGGGTGTATGGACATAGCTAAAGAATCTGAACGACTGTTGACCGAGGTATATCGTGATAAAGCACTCAATACTTTTATCAGAGGGCTTAATGGTGATCTTTCTAGACTTCTAGCAATCAAAGAGCCCACCGACTTACCTCAAGCTCTCCACTTATGCCTCAAACTAGAGAATCAAAAATATGTCGCTTCTCAAGTCAACCACAAAGGTCAGCCACAATTGTTCCGATCTCCTCCAATAATTCAGAACAATAGCCCACGTCAATTAATACAATCTCACAGACCACAGCCACAACCAGCACTACCCATAAGGTACAATCAATATCCTAGCTTCCCACAAAATAGAATGACTTATAACAGACAACAATTCGTCCAACAACCAAACTATAATTTTCCCAAAGCACCACCTCATCCATTCGGACCAAAGCCTCTCCCTCGTCCCGAACCAATGGACGTAGACAAATCAATACAATCAAAGCAAGTTAACTATGTTAACCGACCGAATTTCGACTTCGGCAAACGTCCACCTCATAATTCAACACAAGAATTAAAAAGACCTCGAAATTTTAACATTGAATCAGCCCAGGAAAATAAAGACTTATCACAGCTAGAGGAAACAAACTTGACTGACAACCAGCAATATGACAATGATTACTATACAGAAGTAAAAAATTTTGCAGACAATTCTCCAACTGAGAATGAATATTGGGGTAATGACGAACAAAACGAACATTCCGACATAAATTTTTTAGAATAAAGTCCTCCTCACTTCCATATATTGAATGTAAGCTTGGAGGAGGAAAGATTTTAAAAATTTTAATCGACACAGGCTCCAACAATAACTATATTAAACCTGAACTAGTAGCAAAACCAAAGAAGAACATAGAACCATTCGAAGCAATATCCGTAGGAGGTAATGTCAGAATAACTGAACACATAGAAGCAAATTTGTTCAACATCAAAGATGTAAAAGTAAAATTCTTCCTATTACCCACTTTAAAATCATTTGATGCCATTCTAGGCAATGATAGTCGGAAGCAATTAAACGCAGTAATCTTCTCCAAAGAAAAATTCGTAACCCTTAAAAACAGATTCAACATCCCAATTAAAGAAAAACTAATACAAACGAACATATGACCAAAGAACAAAGCATCAGCATTACAAAACTGACAAAAAAATTCGCGAGCTTATTTGCAAAGCCAAATGATAAATTATCATTCACTACATCTGTAATAGCAGAAATTAGAACCACCACAGATGCTCCAGTATATTCCGCACATTATCCATACCCCATGTCTTTACAACAAGAAGTAGAAACACAGATCCAAAAATTATTAGGTGACGATATAATTCGACCTTCTCACTCTCCATATAACTCTCCAGTCATCGTAGTCCCAAAAAAATTGGATGCGTCGGGAGAAAAAAAATATAGATTAGTCATTGATTACAGAAAATTGAATTTTGTAACCATTGCTGATCGTTATCCCATACCAGAAATCAACAAAGTTTTAGCACAGTTAGGAGACAATAAAATTTTTTCCGTACTCGATTTAAAAAGTGGCTTTCACCAAATCCTATTAAATGAAAAAGACATAGAAAAAACCGCCTTCTCCATAAAAAATGGAAAATATGAGTTTAAACGACTCCCCTTCGGTCTAAAAAATGCTCCCTCCATATTTCAAAGAGCTTTAGACGACATACTCAGAGAACATATAGGGAAAATCTGTTACGTCTATATAGACGATATAGTTGTATTCAGTAAAGATGAAAGTTCCCATCTGGCTCACCTTGAAACAATATTCCACACGCTTCATAAAGCAAATATAAAATGCCAAATAGATAAGTGTGAATTTTTTAAAACTAAAGTAGAATTCTTAGGTTTTGTCATTTCTGATAAGGGAATAGAAACTAACAAGAAAAAAGTAGAAGCCATAGTCAATTATCCACCACCCACCACACTTAAAGAACTTCGGTCATTTCTCGGCCTATCCGGCTATTATCGCCGTTTTATCAAAGACTATGCTAAACTAGCCAAACCTCTCACCTCATTGCTACGTGGTGAAGACGGCAGAATTTCGAAGCAAGCTTCAAGTAAAAAATCAATCCAATTAGATTCAGTTGCTCTCGAAGCATTTAATAAATTAAAAAGTTCATTGATATCAGATGATATCATCCTCAAATATCCCGACTTCAAAAAAGAATTCCACCTGACTACAGATGCCTCAAATTACGCAATTGGTGCAGTTTTGTGCCAAGACGGACATCCTATCTCCTTCTTATCTAGAACATTGTCAAAAGCAGAAGAAAATTATGCAACGAATGAGAAAGAAATGCTAGCCATTATTTGGGCTCTCAAGTCCCTCAGAAATTACCTCTACGGTAACTCAAAAGTCAAAATATTTACAGACCACCAACCTCTTACACACTCCCTTAGTAGTTGGCATGGGAACGCCAAAATTAAACGGTGGAAGGCATTATTAGAAGAATACGATTATCAACTAGTTTACAAACCAGGTAAAGAAAACATAGTAGCGGACGCATTGTCCAGAGCTCAAATCAATTCAATGACAGCAACAGTCCACAGTGCAAATAGCTCAAGCCATCTGCTCATTCCCAGTATAGAAGTCCCTATAAACGTTTATAAAAATCAAATTATAATAGCAAAAGCAGAAAAAGAACAGTATGATTTCAGCATACCTTTCCCCACCTTTCATAGACATTACATTACTAAAGAACAATTTACAGAAACTGACCTTCTCAACTTATTGAAAAAATATTTAAATCCATCTGTTATAAACGGAATTTATACGACAGAAGATATCATGGGAAAAATACAGAATATTTTCCCGACCCAGCTCAATACTTTCAAAATAAGATTCTCTCAAAAGAAAATAACGGACTTACAAAAAGACTCAGATCAAGAAGAACAAATTTTAAAAACCCACAATAGAGCACATAGAAACGCACTAGAAAACCAAAAACAGATTGCAGAGAAATATTATTTTCCCAAAATGAAAGAAAAAATCATAAAAATCATAAAACAATGTAGAATCTGTAAAGAAGAGAAATACGATAGACGACCAACAAATCCGAATTTAAAAGAAACACCGATACCCGAATATCCGGGGCACACTATTCACATAGATATCTACTCTACCGAAAAACATCTCGTACTTACCGCAATAGATAAATTTTCAAAACTCGCACAGGGCAGAATTATAAAATCCAAAGCAATAGAAGACATCAGACAACCATTACACGACATTTTATTCTACTATGGAGTACCAAAATTCGTAGTAATAGATAATGAAAAATCACTCAATTCAGCTTCCATTTCTTTTATGATGAAAGATCAACTCAACATAGAAGTTTTTAAAGTACCACCTTATAAAAGTTCAGTAAACGGACAAATAGAACGACTACATTCCACACTATCCGAAATAATGAGATGTCTTAAAAGAGAAGACATACACAGAAACTTTGCAGATCTTCTGTATAGGGCCATTTATGAATACAATAATTCCATACACTCAGTTACCAAACAACGCCCACTAGACATATTCTTTGGCAGAAAAATTACCACAGACCCCACACAATACGAACAAGCTCGCAAAAACAATATCACAAGATTAAAAGAACAACAAAGCAAAGATATTAAATACCATAACCAATCCCGAAAACCTATAAAAATATACAAACCTGGACAAATAATTTTCGTAAAAATTAATACACGTTTAGGATCAAAACTTTCCTCTAGATATAAAAAAGAAATAGTTAAAGAAGACAACAACACAACACTAAAAACAGAATCAGGAAGAGTAGTACACAAAAGTAACATTAAAAACGATTTTTCTCAACAGGATACTGGGATTAATCCCAATACAGGCACGAGTGGAAATGACTAACTATAAGAATAGCCATATACTAACTCTCAATAACAGATTCGGAAAAATCTCCACCTCCTCAACTAGAATAATTCATCTCATAGACTTAATACAAATTAAAAATGCGTTACACAATCTCGAAAAACACATAGAGACAGAATTAAGATCCTCGGATCTATATCACACTTTACAGTTTGAAATAGAACAGTCTAAATCCATATTTCACTCATTATTGTATCCAAATAAAACTAGACAGACAAGATCAATAAATATTCTAGGCACAGCATGGAAATTTGTGGCAGGCTCTCCTGCTATAGAAAGTAATTTGAATAACCTTATTCAAAATAATAACCAACAAACAATCATCAACACACAATTTCAAGAACGCATAAACAATCTAACACAAACTAACAATGTACTAACTAACGCCATTCAAAAATACTCTTTCCCTACTAACAGTCTAGACAGTAATGTTCAAACCCAAACACGTCTCGTCAAAGAAGAAATAACTAATATAAAATACGCCATACAATGGGCAAAATTGAATATTATAAATACCATTCTAGTAAGTGAAAACGATTCAAATGTAATACAAAATCAAATAAATAAAGCAGAAATAAATTTGTCAGTAGATGAAATGTTAGAATTTGCAGACATATCCGTTTTACATAATAACACCATAATTCTTTACGTTATTAAAATACCCAATATTGAAAAAGAAAATTACGATCATCTTCTCATCAGGCCCATAATCAGAGAAAACACAATTGTCAATCTACAATTTAAGGAAATATTCAAACATAAAAATACCATGTTAGGATTAAGAACAAATTGTAAGAAGTATAAAAACATAAAAATTTGTAAACAAAAAAATTTAGTAGATTTAAGATTTAATGATTGTATTCCCAGACTTCTATTAGGTAAAAATTCGGTATGCGATTACAGCAATGCAGACCACATCGAGAGCGTCGAAGAAATCCAAGAAGACACTTGATAAGTTACAAATTAATAATACCAAACATTTGAACTTACTACAAACACATTCATTAACGAACAGCTTAATCTTACTAGGTCTGTCTATTGGCCTCATAATACTGATTGCGTTTGTATCAAAAAGACGAAATAACAAAAAAAAAGTAATTCTACAAATCACCCCCGAGATTCCGGCAATCGGAGAAAACAGTCAAAAAATTTCAACCACCTCTGAACATATCCCGAACCTACAATTCATCAATATGCCTTTCGTCTAGCAATTGTGGACAATTGTCAATCTAAGGGTGGAAGAGTTAATAATATCTAAAGCAATGACCCGTTGCAACGTGCAGGCCAAGAAAGCTGAGCTAAGGTCTGCACTACATCCGCAAATATGAAAAACAATTATTAAGAAAAGTTGCGAAACAACACGTGCAACCGCTGACGCTGCCGCCGCCGACGCTGCTGACGCTGCCGTCGTCGTTTAATATTTAAGCTACCAAAATTGTAATCAATTCAGTTTCAATTATAGAATTAAATAAAGAAGTCGCATCTCTGCGACATTCAAAAAAAGAATAAATAATAATAATATTTAACTTGCACAAGTAAATGCAGGACGCACTCTCAACTGAGGGACGCACAAGCAGAAAAAAGGTCGCGATCGCGAGTCCGGGAAGAGGTCATAAATGTGCGAGTTTATTAGTAGAGGGACGCACAAGCAAGTGCGGATTTACTTGTGCGTCTCTCTACCAACGAACTCGCACATTTATCACCCGTCGTCGAGATCGCGACCCTTTTCTTCGTTCCCTTCCCGCACTTGCTTTTGCGTCCCTCTGTCAATAAACTCGCACATTTATGACCCATCCTCGAGCTCGAGATCTTTGCTTGTGCGTCCCTCAGATGAATGTGCGTCCCGCCGTTGCTTGTGCGTCCCCCTGTCAAGAAACCCGCTAATTCGCCCGGACTCGCGTTCACGAGTTACCATCTCAACTCCCCTCGAGATGCCCCCCGATTAAACCTCCACGAACAACTGCAATATAAAATTGCAACACATGAATCTTGAGCAACATCCAGAAGTCGCAACATCAGCAACAAGCAGGATGTAGACACTATTATAATTCTAAAGAATGTAAACAAAAAGTTTACGTCGGCATTCTGCCGACGGTCAGCCAGCTAGGGTGTAGGTAGGGAGAAACTTATATGAAATAAAAATGAACAGTCTTCTTTTGAAGCTTAAAACCGCAAGTTTATTATTTCACATGAAACCAACTATCTAAAATAATTAGACAATTGAACACATATATACACACATCCATATCCCGGACTAAGAAGTTGGTAACTGGCGCAGTCGGCTTTTAACGAAACTACTAAATATGAGGATAATCATACTTATTATTTTAAAAGTCTATTTTAATAGAAGGAGTAAAAAAAAAAGAGAGAGAAGAGAATAAAACACAATGATGAATAAATAAAGTGAATAAAAAATTATTTTTCAAATTGAAACAAAATGAATATATACATACACAAGTAAAAAAAAAAAATAAAACAAAGAAAAATGAGAAGAAAAAAATTTTTAGTTCTGTCTAGTGTGTGGTGGAACAAAGGTAAAATAATTAAAACAAATCGCAATATAGAAAAAAAAAAAATTTATTATTGCTAAATAAAAATCTTTCCAAATTTCATCGCTAAAGAGTGATATTTTAAACAAAAAAAAATTTTTTAAACAAAATCATTGACAAATTCATACAACAAAATTAATAATTATGCGACAAAAGAAAAAATATCAAAGTGCTTGTGTGTGGTATGAGTCCACGTCAAACGTGCTACGGTTCGAGTTCAACGTCTGTGCGACAGAAAAGTTGGCGGCAGTTGTAGACGTATTCAGAAACACACAACATGTATGATAATACAGTTTTAAAATCGCTGCAATTGGGTTTATATTTCAGGGCGACTTATAAATCCAAGCGGCCAAAAAAAATAACATATCTACATATATGTCTGATAATAAATATATATATAATTTTAAGTTTTAACGTTGGATTTATTAAAAAAATTTAACTTTATTTTTCAACGGAGTTCTTTGTTTACAATAATGATTTAGCCTTAAATTTAAAAGGACTGGAACACAATTTTCCAAGGTTTTAACAGAGGCTGGGTTAGAATTGAACTGAACTACACTCTTAGAGTTTCAATATTATTTATAGGGAGTTTTGTAAGAGTGGCGCTATTTTTGGATTTTGGCTCAAGTGGCGTGATCGATTCTGATTGGTCATTTTAGAGCCTGTTTCTAAGGGTGAAATATGAACTTCTTGTTCTTAAGTGTTATTTTGGAAATATGAAATATGAAACTTCTTGTTGGTGAAATATGAACTTCTTGTTCTTAAGTGTTAGATTCTGCCTATATAAGATTTGTTTATAATAAATTTTGTGTTGGGGTGATTTGCTTATAATTAGTTTTGTGTTGGGGTAATTTCTTTATAATTAAATGATAAGAGGTCTTGTATAAAAAAGGCGGATATATTACTATATAAAAAAAAGAATATACTGATTACGCATGTGAATATAATCTAGAGGAATCTTATACTTGACTTTGTTTTTCAGTGTGACTAGCAAAGAAAGAGCAAGATATATATATAAAAAAAAAGAAAAAATGTTAAAACATTTTCAGATGATTGTATTTATTTGATTTGGTATTTCAGGGCGACTTACCAAATCAAAGACAATCAAAGGATACCTATAAAGGCATATACATACATATGTATAATGATACAAAATAATAATAATTTAATAAAAAAAAAACGAATGAAACATTTTCAGATGATTGTATCTTTTTGATTTGGTATTTCAGGGCGACTTTCCAAATCAAAGACAACCAAAGGATACCTATAAAGGCATATACATACATATGCATAATTATACAAAATAATAATAATTTAATAAAAAAAAAAACGAATGAAACATTTTCAGATGGTTGTATTTATTTGATTTGGTATTTCAGGGCGACTTACCAGATCAAAGACAATCAAAAGAATACCTATAAAGGTATATACATACATATGCATAACTATACAAAATGATAATAATTAAAAAAAAAAAAAAAAAATAAAAAAAACAAATGAAACATTTTCAGATGGTTGTATTTATTTGATTTGGTATTTCAGGGCGACTTTCCAAATCAAAGACAATCAAAGCATACCTATAAAGGCATATACACAAGTATGCATAATGATACAAAATAATAATAATTTAATAAAATAAAAACAAATGAAACATTTTCAGATGATTGTATCTTTTGATTTGGTATTTCAGGACGACTTACCAAATCAAAGACAATCAAAGAATACCTATAAAGGCATATACATATACATAATTATACAAAATAATAATAATTTAATAAAAAAACGAATGAAACATTTTCAGATGGTTGTATTTATTTGATTTGGTATTTCAGGGCGACTTACCAGATCAAAGACAATCAAAAGAATACCTATAAAGGTATATACATACATATGCATAACTATACAAAATGATAATAATTCAAAAAAAAAAAAAATAAAATAAAAACAAATGAAACATTTTCAGATGGTTGTATTTATTTGATTTGGTATTTCAGGGCGACTTTCCAAATCAAAGACAACCAAAGGATACCTATAAAGGCATATACATACATATGCATAATTATACAAAATAATAATAATTTAATAAAAAAAAAACGAATGAAACATTTTCAGATGGTTGTATTTATTTGATTTGGTATTTCAGGGCGACTTACCAGATCAAAGACAATCAAAGAATACCTATTGTGACGAAGCACTTTTCAAAGCTTCGCCCCAATGAAGGGGATATATATATATTCATTTCCTTATTATTATCTCTAGTTTAATTAGTATTAAGTTCATGAAGTCATTATAAGTTTATTCTCTGACTTGTTGATAGTATTTTTATTAGTAGAACTAGTTCCCTTAGAGCATCTCTGAATCGCCACCACCGCCAGTACACACACACATACATACACATACATCGGGCCACCAAAGAAATGAAACAAGCAATGCAACGGGACTTGCCTAAAAGTCGCCGGTTGCTACTGCGCAGCTTATTGTTACATACATATATACGTGTATCACGCCATATATATATGTAAGTTAAATATTTTTATTATTTATTCTTTTTTCAATGTCGCAGAGATGCGACTTCTTTATTTAATTCTATAATTGAAACTGAATTGATTACAATTTTGGTAGCTTAAATATTAAACGACGACGGCAGCGTCAGCAGCGTCGGCGGCGGCAGCGTCAGCGGTTGCACGTGTTGTTTCGCAACTTTTCTTAATAATTGTTTTTCATATTTGCGGATGTAGTGCAGACCTTAGCTCAGCTTTTTTGGCCTGCACGTTGCAACGGGTCATTGCTTTAGATATTATTAACTCTTCCACCCTTAGATTGACAATTGTCCACAATTGCTAGACGAAAGGCATATTGATGAATTGTAGGTTCGGGATATGTTCAGAGGTGGTTGAAATTTTTTGGCTGTTTTCTCCGATTGTCGGAATCTCGGGGGTGATTTGTAGAATTACTTCTTTTTTGTTATTTCGTCTTTTTGAGACAAACACAATCAGCATTATGAGGCCAATAGACAGACCTAGTAAGATTAAGCTGTTCGTTAATGAATGTGTTTGTAGTAAGTTCAAATGTTTTGTATTGTTAATTTGTAACTTATCAAGTGTCTTTAAGCTAAGGACACGTAAACGTTTGTCTTCTGATGCCGATATTTGTAATATCGGCGTGCCGGGCCTTATATTGGTTTCTTCTGTATTCGTAAATATTCGGTTGCCAATTGCAACCGAACAATTGTGGTATTTTATCAATAGTGTGCCATAAACAATTTGGTCAACATTTTCGAATTTTATTCTGCCTTGGAAGTTGTTTAGCAGAATGGTGTCTTCTTGGATTTCTTCGACGCTCTCGATGTGGTCTGCATTGCTGTAATCGCATACCGAATTTTTACCTAATAGAAGTCTGGGAATACAATCATTAAATCTTAAATCTACTAAATTTTTTTGTTTACAAATTTTTATGTTTTTATACTTCTTACAATTTGTTCTTAATCCTAACATGGTATTTTTATGTTTGAATATTTCTTTAAATTGTAGATTGACAATTGTGTTTTCTCTGATTATGGGCCTGATGAGTAGATTATCGTAATTTTCTTTTTCAATATTGGGTATTTTAATAATGTAAAGAATTATGGTATTATTATGTAAAACGGATATGTCTGCAAATTCTAACATTTTATCTACTGACTAATTTATTTCTGCTTTATTTATTTGATTTTGTATTACATTTGAATCGATTTCACTTACTAGAATGGTGTTTATAATATTCAATTTTGCCCATTGTATGGCATATTTTATATTAGTTATTTCTTCTTTGACGAGACGTGTTTGTGTTTGAATATTACTGTCGAGATTGTTAGTAGGGAAAGAGTATTTTTGAATGGCGTTAGTTAGTACATTGTTAATTTGTGTTAGATTGTTTATGCGTTCTTGAAATTGTGTGTTGATGATTGTTTGTTGGTTATTATTTTGAATAAGGTTATTCAAATTACTTTCTATAGCGAGGAGAGCCTGCCACAAATTTCCATGCTGTGCCTAGAATATTTATTGATCTTGTCTGTCTAGTTTTATTTGGATACAATAATGAGTGAAATATGGATTTAGACTGTTCTATTTCAAACTGTAAAGTGTGATATAGATCCGAGGATCTTAATTCTGTCTCTATGTGTTTTTCGAGATTGTGTAACGCATCTTTTAATTTGTATTAAGTCTATGAGATGAATTATTCTAGTTGAGGAGGTGGAGATTTTTCCGAATCCGTTATTGAGAGTTAGTATATGGCTATTCGTATAGTTAGTCATTTCCACTCGTGCCTGTATTGGGATTAATCCCAGTATCCTGTTGAGAAAAATCGTTTTTAATGTTACTTTTGTGTACTACTCTTCCTGATTCTGTTTTTAGTGTTGTGTTGTTGTCTTCTTTAACTATTTCTTTTTTATATCTAGAGGAAAGTTTTGATCCTAAACGTGTATTAATTTTTACGAAAATTATTTGTCCAGGTTTGTATATTTTTATAGGTTTTCGGGATTGGTTATGGTATTTAATATCTTTGCTTTGTTGTTCTTTTAATCTTGTGATATTGTTTTTGCGAGCTTGTTCGTATTGTGTGGGGTCTGTGGTAATTTTTCTGCCAAAGAATATGTCTAGTGGGCGTTGTTTGGTAACTGAGTGTATGGAGTTATTGTATTCATAAATGGCCCTATACAGAAGATCTGCAAAGTTTCTGTGTATGTCTTCTCTTTTAAGACATCTCATTATTTCGGATAGTGTGGAATGTAGTCGTTCTATTTGTCCGTTTACTGAACTTTTATAAGGTGGTACTTTAAAAACTTCTATGTTGAGTTGATCTTTCATCATAAAAGAAATGGAAGCTGAATTGAGTGATTTTTCATTATCTATTACTACGAATTTTGGTACTCCATAGTAGAATAAAATGTCGTGTAATGGTTGTCTGATGTCTTCTATTGCTTTGGATTTTATAATTCTGCCCTGTGCGAGTTTTGAAAATTTATCTATTGCGGTAAGTACGAGATGTTTTTCGGTAGAGTAGATATCTATGTGAATAGTGTGCCCCGGATATTCGGGTATCGGTGTTTCTTTTAAATTCGGATTTGTTGGTCGTCTATCGTATTTCTCTTCTTTACAAATTCTACATTGTTTTATGATTTTTATGATTTTTTTCTTTCATTTTGGGAAAATAATATTTCTCTGCAATCTGTTTTTGGTTTTCTAGTGCGTTTCTATGTGCTCTATTGTGGGTTTTTAAAATTTGTTCTTCTTGATCTGAGTCTTTTTGTAAGTCCGTTATTTTCTTTTGAGAGAATCTTATTTTGAAAGTATTGAGCTGGGTCGGGAAAATATTCTGTATTTTTCCCATGATATCTTCTGTCGTATAAATTCCGTTTATAACAGATGGATTTAAATATTTTTTCAATAAGTTGAGAAGGTCAGTTTCTGTAAATTGTTCTTTAGTAATGTAATGTCTATGGAAGGTGGGGAAAGGTATGCTGAAATCATACTGTTCTTTTTCTGCTTTTGCTATTATAATTTGATTTTTATAAACGTTTATAGGGACTTCTATACTGGGAATGAGCAGATGGCTTGAGCTATTTGCACTGTGGACTGTTGCTGTCATTGAATTGATTTGAGCTCTGGACAATGCGTCCGCTACTATGTTTTCTTTACCTGGTTTGTAAACTAGTTGATAATCGTATTCTTCTAATAATGCCTTCCACCGTTTAATTTTGGCGTTCCCATGCCAACTACTAAGGGAGTGTGTAAGAGGTTGGTGGTCTGTAAATATTTTGACTTTTGAGTTACCGTAGAGGTAATTTCTGAGGGACTTGAGAGCCCAAATAATGGCTAGCATTTCTTTCTCATTCGTTGCATAATTTTCTTCTGCTTTTGACAATGTTCTAGATAAGAAGGAGATAGGATGTCCGTCTTGGCACAAAACTGCACCAATTGCGTAATTTGAGGCATCTGTAGTCAGGTGGAATTCTTTTTTGAAGTCGGGATATTTGAGGATGATATCATCTGATATCAATGAACTTTTTAATTTATTAAATGCTTCGAGAGCAACTGAATCTAATTGGATTGATTTTTTACTTGAAGCTTGCTTCGAAATTCTGCCGTCTTCACCACGTAGCAATGAGGTGAGAGGTTTGGCTAGTTTAGCATAGTCTTTGATAAAACGGCGATAATAGCCGGATAGGCCGAGAAATGACCGAAGTTCTTTAAGTGTGGTGGGTGGTGGATAGTTGACTATGGCTTCTACTTTTTTCTTGTTAGTTTCTATTCCCTTATCGAAATTACAAAACCTAAGAATTCTACTTTAGTTTTAAAAAATTCACACTTATCTATTTGGCATTTTATATTTGCTTTATGAAGCGTGTGGAATATTGTTTCAAGGTGAGCCAGATGGGAACTTTCATCTTTACTGAATACAACTATATCGTCTATATAGACGTAACAAATTTTCCCTATATGTTCTCTGAGTATGTCGTCTAAAGCTCTTTGAAATATGGAAGGAGCATTTTTTAGACCGAAGGGGAGTCGTTTAAACTCATATTTTCCATTTTTTATGGAGAAGGCGGTTTTTTCTATGTCTTTTTCATTTAATAGGATTTGGTGAAAGCCACTTTTTAAATCGAGTACGGAAAAAATTTTATTGTCTCCTAACTGTGCTAAAACTTCGTTGATTTCTGGTATGGGATAACGATCAGCAATGGTTACAAAATTCAATTTTCTGTAATCAATGACTAATCTATATTTTTTTCTCCCGACGCATCCAATTTTTTTGGGACTACGATGACTGGAGAGTTATATGGAGAGTGAGAAGGTCGAATTATATCGTCATCTAATAATTTTTGGATCTGTGTTTCTACTTCTTGTTGTAAAGACATGGGGTATGGATAATGTGCGGAATATACTGGAGCATCTGTGGTGGTTCTAATTTCTGCTATTACAGATGTAGTGAATGATAATTTATCATTTGGCTTTGCAAATAAGCTCGCGAATTTTTTTTGTCAGTTTTGTAATGCTGATGCTTTGTTCTTTGGTCATATGTTCGGTTCGGATTGTTAGATTATTAACGGCTTGTATTAGTTTTTCTTTAATTGGGATGTTGAATCTGTTTTTAAGAGTTAAGAATTTTTCTTTGGAGAAGATTACTGCGTTTAATTGCTTCAGACTATCATTGCCTAGAATGGCATCAAATGATTTTAAAGTGGGTAATAGGAAGAATTTTACTTTTACATCTTTGATGTTGAACAAATTTGCTTCTATGTGTTCAGTTATTCTGACATTACCTCCTACGGATATTGCTTCGAATGGTTCTATGTTCTTCTTTGGTTTTGCTACTAGTTCAGGTTTAATATAGTTATTGTTGGAGCCTGTGTCGATTAAAATTTTTAAAATCTTTCCTCCTCCAAGCTTACATTCAATATATGGAAGTGAGGAGGACTTTATTCTAAAAAATTTATGTCGGAATGTTCGTTTTGTTCGTCATTACCCCAATATTCATTCTCAGTTGGAGAATTGTCTGCAAAATTTTTTACTTCTGTATAATAATCATTGTCATATTGCTGGTTGTCAGTCGAGTTGGTTTCCTCTAGCTGTGATAAGTCTTTATTTTCCTGGGCTGATTCAATGTTAAAATTTCGAGGTCTTTTTAATTCTTGTGTTGAATTATAAGGTGGACGTTTGCCGAAGTCGAAATTCGGTCGGTTAACATAGTTAACTTGCTTTGATTGTATTGATTTGTCTACGTCCATTGGTTCGGGACGAGGGAGAGGCTTTGGTCCGAATGGACGAGGTGGTGCTTTGGGAAAATTATAGTTTGGTTGTTGGACGAATTGTTGTCTGTTATAAGTCATTCTATTTTGTGGGAAGCTAGGATATTGATTGTACCTTATGGGTAGTGCTGGTTGTGGCTGTGGTCTGTGAGATTGTATTAATTGACGTGGGCTATTGTTCTGAATTATTGGTGGAGATCGGAACAATTGTGGCTGACCTTTGTGGTTGACTTGAGAAGCGACATATTTTTGATTCTCTAGTTTGAGGCATAAGTGGAGAGCTTGAGGTAGGTCGGTGGGCTCTTTGATTGCTAGAAGTCTAGAAAGATCACCATTAAGTCCTCTGATAAAAGTATTGAGTGCTTTATCACGATATACCTCGGTCAACAGTCGTTCAGATTCTTTAGCTATGTCCATACACCCTACCTTATTGAGGATAAGTGACAAATGTTTGTAAATTGCTGAATGGTATTCTTCAACTGATTGATTACCTTGGGTCAGTCCGTTCATCTGATATTCTAGTGTTGTTATGTCTCTCTTATCAGCATAGTGTAAAGTCAAGCATTTAGAAATTGCATTCCATTCTAGTGGAACATTATATGATTCTAAAGCGGTGTCTGCTTGTCCGACTATTTTATTTCTTATGGTGTGTAGGATACAGAAATACCTAGGGCTGCCTTCTTGTCCTGCATAAGTTTTCATTACTCTATCTACACTTTTCTTCCAAGAACTAAATTCAGCTGGATTTCCATTAAATTCTCTTAATCCTTTAACTATATCTGGGACTTTGTCTAATTCAGAAATTCTGTCTCCATATTCGGGACTAATTGTTACATCGGGGACATCAAAAGGGCATGAAGTAGATTTAAATGTTTCAGTTATGTTATTTTGTGTTATGGTTTCAACTACGATTTTAGAGATTAGTTGTGTTAATTGGTCTATGTTCATTTGGGTGTTAGTAGGAGGATTTGGACGTGAAGTCGATGCTTCATTGGACAACAATGGGGGTCTTATCAAATTATTTGTGTTTGCCATGATTTGAATTTTTATCTTATATTTTTTTTTTTATTTTTTTTTTTTTTTTATCTTATTATATTTTTAAAATTTTTAGTTGAGAATTTTTAGTTTGAAATTTCTTTTACTATTAGGATTTTTTTTGATTGTTCAATAAATAATAATTTGAACAATAATTTTTATTTATTAATTTTTGATTGATTTTACTTTACTTTAAATTTTTTCTAATGTTTTCTTGGTTAATTTTTTTTGAATTTTTTCTTAATTTTTATTTTAAATTTTTATTTTAATCTTACAGTATAAGTGCAGCTGCTGCCATCCTCCGTGGAAGCTCAGAATTTGTCCGTTTTGGTCTTCCCTACTCAGGTTCCGAAATCTTCTCCTCTTCAGGGGTTGGCTACGAACGGATCTTATAGCCTTGGCAGTAGTTGATTAGGTTGACACTTAATAATTGTTTTATTGTCGTGCCTTCACTTTTTTATTGTGAATTAATTTTTGAATGTTTTTATCGCTTTTAACAGTCGCAATAGAAAAATTAATTTATTTATTTTTTATCGCGGAGTTTCACTGTTAAAACGATTTGGCCAGCGGAGGGTGTAACTTATTAACCATTTGTGGCTATATCGTTTACCCCTTTTTCACACTTAGAATTTGCTATTCTATCGCGCACGCTGGTCCCTGCTCGGGCGCCAGTTAAATATTTTTATTATTTATTCTTTTTTAATGTCGCAGAGATGCGACTTCTTTATTTAATTCTATAATTGAAACTGAATTGATTACAATTTTGGTAGCTTAAATATTAAACGACGACGGCAGCGTCAGCAGCGTCGGCGGCGGCAGCGTCAGCGGTTGCACGTGTTGTTTCGCAACTTTTCTTAATAATTGTTTTTCATATTTGCGGATGTAGTGCAGACCTTAGCTCAGCTTTTTTGGCCTGCACGTTGCAACGGGTCATTGCTTTAGATATTATTAACTTGTATGTTTCTATGCATACATATATACGCATGTCACGCCATATATATGTATGTAGCAATAGGAATTGCAACGGGACTTGCGAATGAAGACGACAGAGATATTGCGCAGTTTCTTTTCTTCTAGAAACTTCTAGAGGCCTAAGCTACGCATGCGTTACGGTAAATGCATCGATCGCGTCATCGCCAAAATGTGGTGGCAACTTTTGATTGGTCGCTGCCGGCGTCAGCAACCAAAATCAAAGGCCAAGGGCTGTCGAAAATTAAATCGACAGTGCAGTTGAGCTAGGACCGAGCAACAGACAAGTTGAAAACAAATAAAGTGCAGTGCGTGGATAAACATATCGAGCAGAACTAAAGTGTCCCCAACAGCTAATATAATAATCACAAAATACCTTTTATCGAAAAAAGTAATCCAGAAGACCATAGAGACGCCAAATTAAACACAATCATTGGAAACAGAGCTAAACAAGGGTGTGTACAGCGGGTGAGTCCAATCAGTGGCCAACAGGGCTACCCCCATCACCAGATTATTAGGTCAGAGTGTGGTAAAACAATCTCAGGTTAGATATAAGTAGTATTTTAGGTCCGAGGGACATTAATAAACTTTATAATGTTTGACCCCGAATCTCAAAACCAGTCTTAATGATTTTATCCTCAACATTCCATCCTGTCATTTTAGTTCCCTCTATTATCTAAATGTTTACGTACTGTACTTGCATGTAGTGTGTGTTTTGTAGTATTTGTATTTTATGTAGGGAGCCATGTAAATCATATTAATCTTAGTCAACGTCCGGGTGACACCCTAATTGACTAAGATAATATGATTTGTCTAGTGCTACCCGACTAAGATTTTTATCAGACCAATTTCCGGGTGACACTATTATCAGATGAAGATTCTTGGGCCATTAGTAGTTTGTTTGTACTTGTAGTGATTCGGGATAATTCCTATTTTATTTAAGCCAATGTCCGGGTAACACCCTAGTTGACTTAAATAATAGGAATTATCCAACGACTCGCAACTGGACAATTCAAACAGGCCAAGGTCCGGGTGACACCCTATTTGACCTGGTTGAATTGCCTGGGCTAATCCCAACGTGTTTGTTTCTCAAGCCGATGTCCGGGTGACACCCTAGTCGGCTTGATACCCTTCCCTTGTGTTTGTTAATCATTTAGTAAAAGTCGATCACCCTACTTCTTTCCTTTTTCCCTCCTCTGTTAGGTATAGTTAAAGCAATCACCGATTAGAGCAAGCCAACTCTGGATATGGCTATGCTCCCTTTCCTCCGTCATCAAGTCCGGGTTTCTTACATAATTTTTCTGTGTAGGAAAGGCCCTGGGGAGACTGGGAGATGTACCCCGGCCGGGAAAAACTTCCTTACAGATGGCGCCCGAGCAGGGACCCGAGACTTGATTGACATTATTATTATTTTTATACATTTTTATATATAAATAATTTCTATTATAAAGGATTTCATCTGTGTGGAATAAATACCCACCATAACCCAAATCATGCTAACCTATATGCCTAACATAATTCCCTTTCAGCAATATAAAAGAAATTTTTTTTGAAATAAATTAATTTTTTTCTTTGTATTGTGTTTTAATATATGCATGCTGGCAAATCACAGAGTATCCCAAGTGCACCATAAGTCAATTACATTGTTCACATACCCCGCATGAAAGCCCCGCCAGCAAGAATTCAATTCACAGTACTAGAATTTAAAAATTTGCAGGCAAGTCAAAGAGAGAAAAGAAAAACGCGGCAGCGAAGCCCGTTTCGAAAATTCATTAGCAATGGTACAGTCACAGCAAAGTATCAAAAAAAAACCAAAATTCATATACACATACACAGCAACCAAAGACTCTAGCATTTTTTTTGGTCTCGTTCTCCCACACTGAATTTTTCTGATGAGGAACAGAAGGGGGGTCATCCTTGCTAGTTCCTATTGGTCGACTTCGCCAGTCGCTATACACATTACCAATGTACAAAGCATAGCAGTAACGGCGAACATTAAAAAATAGAAACTGCAATTAAAGAGAAACTATAAGAATAATTGCAGCTTCTGGCATCAAAGCAGAGCAACTTCTATTTGGGGCAGATGGAAGTCAGAGAGATTGAACAAGAAGACCTCAAGGCAAGCAGTCAATCCTACTCCCGAGAGTCACCAAGAAGACGTCAACCAGAACAGGTCGATCCTACTCCCGTCAAGGATTCATCAAGCAGACTTCAACGCAGGCAGTCCAAGGATACACAAGAGTCCTTAAATAAAACCAACAGTGAACAACAAGGATCACAGTAGTAAAAAGCACCAAGGATATTCAACGCCAACCAGAATCACCAAGGATATCACCAAAGTCAATCAAGGAGTCAACCAACGATATTCAATAATCAACCAGGATTAATCAACGATACATCAAAGTCAACCAGGAGTATTCATCGCAACAGGATACACAAAGGCAACCAGGATTAACCAACGATATTCAAAGTCAACCAGGATCAATCAACGATATAACAAACCAACCGAGAATACTTAGTCATCAGTCCTCAAGGACACCCCGAGTCAAGAAACCTACGCATAGTCAACAAGTTATCAAGGATACACAGGATATTTAGCCCGTGGCAATATTTGTCATTTATTTAAATTAAACACCGCCTGTTTAATTAATTGTTCAATTTCAGCAACGTTCTATTTGGATACTCTAGCAACATGGGTGTCAAATGGATCACGTATCGCCGAAAAGCTGAACTAGAAAATTTCTTTACGGAATTTGTATTAACACAAGGCGGCACCGTGGAAGAAATGCGCAGCCGATTTTCCAGTTTTGCCTCCAGAGAAGACCACAAACCAGACGTGCTTGCACGTCAAGCAGAATTAGAAGCCCACTATGGACAGACGGCAACCATCGACAAGAGCCTGGATATTAAACTACGATCACGTTCTGTATCTCCCGCAAGGTGCACAGAGTATGCAATCGAGATCGAGATACCCAGGAATCAGGACATTGATAGAAGAGCTTCACCGGTACCCGCAGGTCCACTACAAGCAACCACAGCAGGAATGTCAACTACACTACGATCCGCGGAAAACCTACGCCCATCGACCATAGCAGATAAAGTGTCCAAATGGGGCATTAGCTTCGATGGGACAACCGACCCACTTTATTTTCTGGAAAAATTGGAAACACGCGCAGCCACGTATCGCATCCATACTGAGCCGAAGGATAGTGGCAAACCAGCGGATTACTAGAATCATCCTGGATGAGCTTCAAGCATGGATTTCTAGAATTTTTCTTGCCACCCCGATACTTCGAAAAACTGGAAGATGCCATACGAACCAGAAAACAACGCACAGATGAACCATTTGAACAATATTTGGTCGATCTTCGTCTCATGATGCGAAGAGCCAATTATACCACAAGAATTGGAACGCGTCTATGACAACCTACATCCCGAGTACCAGCTGTACACTCGTCGCAGGGATTTTCAAGATTTAACCGAGCTAACACGGTTAATTGTCAACTATGAGTTCATACGAAGCCAAGTTCCACAAGTTTTACAACTTCTTTTAATTCCCAGGTCAATATGTCCTCTGCCTACGACAACCTGGTTCAACAATTCTTAGATGTACCCCGAGCTGAGCCACGCAAGAACAGGATTAACAACAAATCCACCTATCAGCCTGGGGCTGGACGCCAAGTCAACAGATCTAACGTCTACCAACTGGCGGACACACGCGTAGATACTCAACGCGCCTGCAGGAATTGCAGCGAACATGGACATTTTGCCCACCAATGTACCAACCGACGCAGACTTTTCTGCTGGGAATGCGAAAGAAGAGGCATTCGAACTATCGAATGCTGCAAACGTTCGGGAAACGCCGAGCGCATTTGTTTGAACGGGGATCAAACAAAGGAAGCACCAAATCATCCCCAAGTATAAGCCGACTCCAATTTGCTGAAGGACGTCTGCTAGCATTAATACAAATCAATGGTCACGAGATAAACGCAACGTTGGACACCGGAGTTACAAGAAGCTTCATCAGCCATTCTTTGGCACAACAAGTATCAGCCACCAAAGACTGGAAACAAATACGCGCCGCTATCAACTTAGCCGACGGATCTCGCAAGGAGATCACCCAAGCCATCGAAGCCGACGTGTGGTTAGGAATATCACACACCAAGTTACCATTGTTAATTCTATCAGTCATTATGGACCAGATCATTCTGGGTTCAGATTTCCTCCGTGGTATTGGTACCACGAACCAATGCGGAGAAAATTTCATCAGATTGGAACCCACTGCAACGCAGTCCAATGGATCATTCACACGAGTTGATACTATCACAGTCTCTAGTAGCAGTCCACCTATCAAGCCGACGATAATTCCCAGCGATGACCCACAGCCCAAGTTAACCACAGATGAACCAACGGTCTACCAAAGCAACAAAAGCCCAACTGAGAGTTGGACCAGACGTGCAGCTCTACCTCCCCCAGCTGACCATGCGATAATGAACCACCCCTTCCGCAAACAAGTAGAAGGAAGCCGCTCACGTAAGTCAACGAAACTTAATTTAATAACCACAACACTGCCAGTGACCCCCGAAGATACTAAACCAAGTGAACCAGCAATGCATGAATCCCCATCCCCGATCGAAGACCCTAGCTCAACTCAACTTATAGAAGAATTTTTGGCACAAGAGCTGCCTAAATTCGACACTTTAAAAGGTGTCACCCACATAGCAGAGCATGTTATTACAATGAAGGATGACCGTCCCATTAAGCAGAGATATTACCCCCGTAATCCAGCACGCATGTGTATAGATTTCAGGCAACTCAATGCCCAATCTATAGATGCCTACCCTCTACCCAGGATTAATCACATATTAGAGAAACTTCGGCACGCGAAGTTCATCTCCAATTTGGACCTCAACAGCAAATCTCATTGGCCAGATCCAGTCGTGAGCTTTCACAGTCCCCGGTCACCACATTTCAACGCGCTTTGGATAGCGTAATAGGCCCCGAAATGGATCCTTTTGATTTCGCCTACCTAGACGACATCATCGTCGTAGGCAGCACACTGGAGGAACACATGACGCATCTACGAGAAGTTTTTCGCAGGCCACGAGAAGCTTACTTGCGTATAAACCAAGCAAAATGCAGGTTCTTCAAGCGCAGGATACAATTCCTCGGACATGTTATCAGTGAACAAGGGATTCACACGGATCCTGCAAAGGTAGCCGCAGTGCGTGAGCTATCACCCCCTACTACTGTACACCAGCTTCGCCGATGCCTCGGCGTCGCCTCCTGGTATAGTCGCTTCGTTCCAGAGTTCTCCAACGTCGTTCAGCCTATCACTAAATTGCTGAAAAAGAATACCAAGTGGCATTGGGATCGTGAGCAACAAGCCGCATTTGAAGATCTGAAATCTCGACTAACTTCTGCTCCTATATTAGCTTGTCCAGATTTTAATTCCAAGTTCTATTTACAGACCGATGCCAGCGATTATGGATTGGGTGCAGTCTTGACCCAATATCAAGAAGGTACAGAACGAGTACTAGCGTATGCCAGCCGACGACTACTTGCTCCCGAGGAAAACTACTCAGCAACTGAGAAAGAGTGCCTCGCTATCGTCTGGGCAATACGCAAGATGCGCTGTTATTTAGAAGGCTACCGATTCGAAGTTATCACGGATCATCAGGCCCTTAAATGGCTCAACTCCATAGATAATCCAACAGGACGCATCGCTCGTTGGGCCCTCGAACTACAACAATACGAGTTCGACATCCAGTACCGCCGAGGGAAGCCAAACATAGTAGCAGACGCCCTCTCCCGACAGCCCTTAGACGTGTTAAACAGCATACAGGATACCCTGCCAAAGTGTACATGGTGGCGTAAAATCAAACGCCAAATCGATGAACAACCTGACCAGTTTCCCGACTTCCGATACGAAGGTGATCAACTCTACCGTAGGAGAGATCACCACCCAGAAGAAGATGACCCCATTCCATGGAAGCTATGTGTACCAAAGGAAAACCGAGAACGAGTACTACAGGAATGCCACAATGAACCCACAGCAGGGCATTTAGGAATCAGGAAAACAATAATCAGAATAGCCCAGAAATACTATTGGCCTGGATTCTTCCGTGACGTCACACGTCATGTTCGCAGCTGCATACAATGCCAACGATACAAAGTGGATCAAACAAAACCAGCAGGAAAGATGTTCACCCGCCAAGTCAAGGAACCATTTAGCATAGTATGCACGGATTTTGTCGGCCCTCTACCCCGGTCGAAACAAGGTAACACAGTCTTGTTAGTCTTTCTAGATGCCTACAGTAGATGGGTGGAGCTCATACCTTTGCGTAAAGCTACCACTACTGCATTGGAAAAAGCTTTCCGAGAAAGAATCATAGCACGATTCGGAACTCCACGTACCCTCGTCTGCGACAATGGAACGCAATTCACCAGTAGATCATTCAAAGAACTTTGTAACAGAGCTGGAATAGAACTTCAGTACACCGCGCCGTATACCCCACGGCAGAAAACCACGGAAAGAGCGAATCGAACTATCAAGACGATGATAGCTCAATACCAAGGAGAAGACCAGAGCAATTGGGACCAACTACTCCCCGAATTCACATTAGCTATTAACTCAAGCGTATGTGATTCTACCGGATTCACCCCAGCCTTCCTAGTGTTGGGCAGAGAACCACGTATTCCTGGAGCATTGTACGATGAAGCTACCCCTGGTCTAGGAACACCGCCATGGTCACCCGAATCCCGAGCACAACGCATGGCTGACGTATTCAAATTGGCCCAGACCAACATGCAGCAGGCATCATTAGACCAAAGCCGGCACTATAACCTACGACGCCGAGAATGGAGACCAGCCGTTGGCGATCTGGTCTTACTTAGACAACACCATTTGTCTAAAGCCGCAGAAGGCTTTGCAGCCAAACTGGCCCCGAAGTTTGACGGGCCTTACAAAGTAATCAAGTTTATTTCCAGGAACATAGTCCGCCTACAAGAAGCCCATGGCAGACAACGACGCACAGCAAGCATAGATGACCTCAAACCATTGCAACAAACAGAAGCCCAGCAGACATCCCCATGAATCAGAAGAAGCCCATGGAAGACAACGACGCACAGCAAGCATAGATGACTTCAAACCATTGCAACCAACAGAGGCCCAGCAGACATCCCTATGAAGCAGAAGAAGCTACCATACCAGAGATGAGTCAACTCACAGGGGCCACTTGATGGAGAGTGTGCTCTCCCAACGTCCCTGTTCCCCTAAGGGGGAATCTCTGCAACGTAACCCGAGGGCGCTTCGCGCCAACAGGCAAGAGTAATCATGAACAACGCTCATGGTTAATTTAAGTTAGCATGTAATTTGTATTTTTAAGATATTTTTCGCCCTTTGTAAACCACACTGATAGGGTAATAGGGTATCAACGATAGGGTATCACAAGTCAGAGTATTCAATGTATATTTTTCACAGCAGCATGGCAACGCCAATCTACAGCGTCGACGAAATCGTAGCCATCATCAGTCAGTTGGTGTCAACCTGGGAGGCGGAGTTCGCTAACCCTGAGTCGCAACGCGAGCCCACCCCACGGTTGGACCAAACCATGCAGCCCTCGTCGAGCGATCCTTCCGCACCTGTAGCCCTACACGAGCCCACTGAGGCAGAGACATACAACTGTTTCCAGCTAGTAGACGCCCCCCGAGAGACCGACAATACAATCGGTACAGGTACTTGGGTTTCACCTCGAGCTAGCAGATCTTGCCTGCTTCGACCCAGGCAAATTCGCCAACTACAGAGGATGGAGTCCTTCACCTAAAGTTCAAGATCAAGCAAACGATGAAGACAGAGCAACGCCGCCTTACCCACCAAGATCCCCGGTGAACTCGCCGATGCAGTCTCAATCCCCAGACCCAAGGATGTTATCACCTTGTTACCGCTCTCCGTCGCCCTACAGTCCTCCAGGTGGAAGTCCGTCCCGCCATGCCATCGTCGATCCCGAGACGGGAGAAATCTGGGTACCACCGATTCCCGACATTCACATCAGCATGGAAGGTCACCCCGATACCTACGATCCAATGAGTGACCAAGAATCCGATGAGACCATTTCCGAGCCACCCAGTCCACTGGCACCTTACCCCTATTTTGAGGACATTTCGCCGCCTTCCTCACCCGTCTTTCCGATAGTAGTGGATACCCCTGATTCAACCCCATTGAACGAGTCCGTAGTCAATTGGCAACCTGTACCAGAAGGATGGAGAACTAAACGAATAGCAGACACTGTCCCTGAAGAATTGATCACCGAAGTCCAGAAGCGAGGACGGCGGGATAAAGATACCCGATTTCTACATGAAGTAGCCGGGATGGTGTACAAGATACACGTCAACCCATCACAGCGCGTCACCGTGTCATTTCTTCGTCCAGCCCACCCGAAGTAAAGGGGGGGTGTGACGAAGCACTTTTCAAAGCTTCGCCCCAATGAAGGGGATATATATATATTCATTTCCTTATTATTATCTCTAGTTTAATTAGTATTAAGTTCATGAAGTCATTATAAGTTTATTCTCTGACTTGTTGATAGTATTTTTATTAGTAGAACTAGTTCCCTTAGAGCATCTCTGAATCGCCACCACCGCCAGTACACACACACATACATACACATACATCGGGCCACCAAAGAAATGAAACAAGCAATGCAACGGGACTTGCCTAAAAGTCGCCGGTTGCTACTGCGCAGTTTCTATTGCTTACATACATATATACGTGTATCACGCCATATATATATGTATGTTTCTATCCATACATATATACGCATGTCACGCCATATATATGTATGTAGCAATAGGAATTGCAACGGGACTTGCGAATGAAGACGACAGAGATATTGCGCAGTTTCTTGTCTTCTAGAAACTTCTAGAGGCCCAAGCTACGCATGCGTTACGGTAAATGCATCGATCGCGTCATCGCCAAAATGTGTTGGCAACTTTTGATTGGTCGCTGCCGGCGTCAGCAACCAAAATCAAAGGCCAAGGGCTGTCGAAAATTAAATCGACAGTGCAGTTGAGCTAGGACCGAGCAACAGATAAGTTGAAAACAAATAAAGTGCAGTGCGTGGATAAACATATCGAGCAGAACTAAAGTGTCCCCTACAGCTAATATAATAATCGCAAAATACCTTTTTCGGTAATCCAGAAGACCATAGAGACGCCAAATTAAACACAATCATTGGAAACAGAGCTAAACAAGGGTGTGTACAGCGGGTGAGTCCAATCAGTGGCCAACAGGGCTACCCCTCCCAGATTATTAGGTCAAGTGTGGTAAATCAATCTCAGGTTAGATATAAGTAGTATTTTAGGTCCGAGGGACATTAATAAACTTTATAATGTTTGCCCCGAATCTCAAAACCAGTCTTAATGATTTATCCTCAACATTCCATCCTGTCATTTTAGTTCCCTCTATTATCTAAATGTCTACGTACTGTACTTGCATGTAGTGTATGTTTTGTAGTATTTGTATTTTATGTAGGGAGCCATGTAAATCATATTAATCTTAGTCAATGTCCGGGTGACACCCTAATTGACTAAGATAATATGATTTGTCTAGTGCTACCCGACTAGGAACTTTATCAGACCAATGTCCGGGTGACACCCTAATTGATCTGATGAAGATTCTTGGGCCATTAGTAGTTTGTTTGTACTTGTAGCGATTCTGGATAATTCCTATTTTATTTAAGCCAATGTCCGGGTAACACCCTAGTTGACTTAAATAATAGGAATTATCCAACGAGTCGCAACTGGACAATTCAAACAGGCCAAGGTCCGGGTGACACCCTATTTGACCTGGTTGAATTGCCTGGGCTAATCCCAACGTGTTTGTTTCTCAAGCCGATGTCCGGGTGACACCCTAGTCGGCTTGATACCCTTCCCTTGTATTTGTTAATCGTTTAGTAGAAGTCGATCACCCTACTCCTTTCCTTTTTCCCTCCCTTGTTAGGTATAGTTAAAGCAATCACCGATTAGAGCAAGCCAACTATGGATATGGCTATGCTCCCTTTCCTCCGTCATCAAGTCCGGGTTTCTTACATAAATTTTCTGTGTAGGAAAGGCCCTGGGGAGACTGGGAGATGTACCCCGGCCGGGAAAACTTCCTTACACTATAAAGGTATATACATACATATGCATAACTATACAAAATGATAATAATTAAAAAAAAAAAAAAATAAAATAAAAACAAATGAAACATTTTCAGATGGTTGTATTTATCTGATTTGGTATTTCAGGACGACTTACCAAATCAAAGACAATCAAAGCATACCTATAAAGGCATATACACAAGTATGCATAATGATACAAAATAATAATAATTTAATAAAATAAAAACAAATGAAACATTTTCAGATGATTGTATCTTTTTGATTTAGTATTTCAGGACGACTTACCAAATCAAAGACAATCAAAGAATACCTATAAAGGCATATACATATATATGCATAATTATACAAAATAATAATAATATAATAAAAAAACGAATGAAACATTTTCAGATGGTTGTATTTATTTGATTTGGTATCTCAGGGCGACTTACCAGATCAAAGACAATCAAAAGAATACCTATAAAGGTATATACATACATATGCATAACTATACAAAATGATAATAATTAAAAAAAAAAAAAAAAAATAAAAACAAATGAAACATTTTCAGATGGTTGTATTTATCTGATTTGGTATTTCAGGGCGACTTACCAAATCAAAGACAATCAAAGCATACCTATAAAGGCATATACACAAGTATGCATAATGATACAAAATAATAATAATTTAATAAAATAAAAACAAATGAAACATTTTCAGATGATTGTATCTTTTTGATTTGGTATTTCAGGACGACTTACCAAATCAAAGACAATCAAAGGATACCTATAAAGGCATATACATACATATGCATAATGATACAAAATAATAATAATTTAATAAAAAAAAAACGAATGAAACATTTTCAGATGATTGTATCTTTTTGATTTGGTATTTCAGGGCGACTTTCCAAATCAAAGACAACCAAAGGATACCTATAAAGGCATATACATACATATGCATAATTATACAAAATAATAATAATTTAATAAAAAAAAAAAAAAAAAATGAAACATTTTCAGATGGTTGTATTTATTTGATTTGGTATTTCAGGGCGACTTACCAGATCAAAGACAATCAAAAGAATACCTATAAAGGTATATACATACATATGCATAACTATACAAAATGATAATAATTAAAAAAAAAAAAAAAAAATAAAAAAAAACAAATGAAACATTTTCATATGGTTGTATTTATCTGATTTGGTATTTCAGGGCGACTTACCAAATCAAAGACAATCAAAGCATACCTATAAAGGCATATACACAAGTATGCATAATGATACAAAATAATAATAATTTAATAAAATAAAAACAAATGAAACATTTTCAGATGATTGTATTTTTTTGATTTGGTATTTCAGGACGACTTACCAAATCAAAGACAATCAAAGAATACCTATAAAGGCATATACATATATATGCATAATTATACAAAATAATAATAATATAATAAAAAAACGAATGAAACATTTTCAGATGGTTGTATTTATTTGATTTGGTATCTCAGGGCGACTTACCAAATCAAAGACAATCAAAAGAATACCTATAAAGGTATATACATACATATGCATAACTATACAAAATGATAATAATTAAAAAAAAAAAAAAAAAAAATAAAAAAAACAAATGAAACATTTTCAGATGGTTGTATTTCTTTCATTTGGTATTTCAGGGCGACTTACCAAATCAAAGATAATCAAAGAAGACCTAAAGGCATTTACATATATATATATATATATATATATATATATATATATATATAAAAAAGAACGTTGCAAACGAAAGATCACAATAAAACAATTATTGCTATGCTGAATTTATATGTTTTAATTTTTACTTCAACAATTTACTAATTGCGTTTATCTCTACAGATAAATTTTACAATCACCAAGGATTTACTCGTTCCACCACACACACACACACAAAGAACACGACCGCAGATTCCACGCAGCAGAACTCCTTCTATTTTTAAGTATTATTAGTAACAAACAAAAAAAAAAAACATAATAACACATAACACAACAAAACACAAAAACAAACAAAAAAAAATTAACTATAATAATATAAGACACACATATACATAAGTTTTACAAATTAAGGTTTTCAGGTTTTTACCACCATATAATGGTAATCCTAAAACCTTAGGAGAACTTCTGAGTAACGTTGAAGAGATTCTCCTCCTTATAAGAGGAACAGATAAAACCCCGTATGGACAGATGCTACTTAGAGATATCAGAAACAAAATTGAGGGCCCAGCAAACGAGGCTATTATAGATGCTGGGGCAGGTTTAGTCTGGGATGAGATAAAGGAAGCTCTCATTCGGAGCTGTTCGGACAGTAGAGACGAACCGACTCTTATCTATGAACTACATAACCTTGGGCAAGGCTCCTTATCACTTCGCCTATTATACGAAAAAGTCTGCGAAATCAAACTAGCACTATTCATATTGACAGAAACAAGGGAATCCGAACACCTTCTAATTAAAACAAAGAAAGACCTATTTGCAGATATCTGTCTCAATTCATTCCTATCCGGAATTAGGGGTCCTTAGGGACGGCAGTCAGATCCATGAGACCTAAGAATCTTAGACAGGCTCTAAATTGGGCCCTTAAAGAAAGAGAAATTTACTTTTCCCAAGACAATAAGGGGAAACAAACACAAAGACAAAATTCATACGGAACACAAAACGCTAGATATCGGCGTTTCGAGAATAATAACGACTCTGACAGACGTTTCACAAATAGGTAAGACAGGAACGATTTTAACTCAAGAAGAAATAATAGGAACAATCTGGCAATAATTCCAAGAATGGACAACATAAATGATGCTCATTCAAATCAAAATAATAGAAACAATTTGGCAATCATGCCAGGAGAAAACAACTTTAACCAACACAATATAAAAAAAAATTACAATTTTTCAAGAAACACACAACAAAGAGGAGCAATCCATAATGTTGATCACCCACAAGGTGAACTACACAATTATGATGCGAAGGGAAATTTTCAACCAAGTGCCTCGACAGCCAAACAGGGTACTTAATAAATAGAGACCCTAACACCCCGTTGCCATAAATCAAATTGCATATATATATAAATATTTAAATTTTTTGATAGACACAGGCGAAACCTTCTCTTTCATAAATCCAAAATATGTACAAATACCGGAACAATTGGAACTTCAAAATCGGGTCACAATTACCACAGTCCTAAACTCACATCAGCTATACAAAAAATGTATGATTCCCCTTTTCTTCTTCTATTCAATTTCCATTCTTTCTTCGACGGATTAATCGCAATAGATGTCCTAAAAGGAATAAATGCAGTAGTGAACCTGCCTAAAAAGATTGTACAACTTCCAACAAGTAATATAGACTTAATTTAATTTCATCTACACCAAACCCTTCAGGTATAGCGTCAAAGAGAGAGAAGGAATTCAAATACAAATTTCAAAATTACTAGATCAGAACATCATTAGACATAGCTACTCCCCATGGAGCTCACCAACATTTCTTGTTTCAAAAAAATTAGATAAGTCCAATGTCAAGAAGTGGTGCTTGGTCATCGATTATAGAAAATTAAATGAAAAAACTGTTAAAGATGAATATCCCATGCCAAACATAAACGAGGTATTAGACAAAATAGGCAGAGCAAAATGTTTTACTGCATTTGATTTAGCCAGCGGCTACCATCAGATCGAAATGGAGCCTAAACATATTTCCACAACGGAAGGCCACTTCGAATTTGTCAGAATGCCATTTGGGCTAACTAATGCCCCAGCAACTTTCCAAAGAATAATGGACAATGTTCTGGCCGATTTAAACGGTAAATGTTGTCTCATTTATTTAGACGACATTATTGTTTTCTCCCCTTCACTACAAGAACACATTAGGGACCTTGAGGCAGTATTCTCAAAAATTAACAAAGCAAATCTTAAACTACAACCAAATAAAGCAGAATTCCTTAGAAAAGAAATAGAATACCTAGGTCATGTGGTGACAGAAAAAGGAATTAAACCAAACCCCAATAAGATCAATTCCATTAAACAATTTCCTTTACCTAGAACAAGGAAACAAATAAAATCCTTTCTTGGTCTCTTGGGCTATTATCGAAAATTTATTAGAGATTTTGCTACCATTACCAAACCACTTACACAACAGCTGAAAGGCAAAAAGACCGTTAGACCCAGCACAGAGTTCATTTCTGCATTTGCAACATGCAAAACTCTCCTTTGCAATGACCCAATTTTACAATATCCAAATTTCTCTAAACATTTTATTTTGACCACCGACGCTAGTAACGTCGCTATTGGAGCCGAAAAAAAAACGAAAAACCTGTATATTTTGCTAGCCGTACGTTAACAGATACAGAACTCAACTATTCAACAGTCGAGAAAGAAACAAAGACACAAGACACAAAAAACACAAAGACGCCAGAGAGCAATTCAAAATTTCTAGAAGCGCGGGAGTTACCAATCGGTAAAGTCCAAAGTGCAATTGTCCAACAAGGATCAAGGAAAAGAAAAACAGGAATTGGTTTACTTTGCTACTTTTATTTCACTTTTATTAGCTTTGCACGTGTTTTGAAACTAGAACACAAAACTGAATTGAAGGCCACGATGTCCAATCATTGTCTGCACCTATTAGCATCATGACGCTCCTTTTCTACTGTTTCTTATTGGAAGCATTGGAATGCACTCTGGATTTGAACAGTTATAATTTAGTAACCAAGGTCAGAGAGAAATTGGCTCTCTTCTTAATTGTTCTGCTATATGTATGCATGTGTGTAAATACAAGTGGGATGGTAACACTATCAAAACCGATAACTCTAGACAACGAGAAGTACGTAAGATGCCAGACGACAAAGATGCCAGCTAAGAAGGATGCCATACGACGTAAAAGACGATCGAAAGGGTAACTCTAGCGCTGAGAGAGTTAGAGAGAAGCAAGACGAACGTAAAGACGAAAAGACGTGCCAAGCTGGGCTTTTAAGACGTGTCATTATCTTTCAAGTTGCTTTTTTTTGTTAAATTAAATCCAAGTTGTTTAAAATGTAAATTATCTCACATCTGTGTAATTAAAAACTTTCTAAACTAAAACTAATATTTACATTCATAAACGTTTAGTAAATAAAGAACCCCTCCCCCACATTTTGGGCGCTCGTCCCGGTGTGAATGTAAAAGTGGAAAAAGTGTAAGATCAGTGTAAATTAAAACTATAATTGAAACAATTTAAAAGAAAATGCTGAAAGTGTGAATAAAAATCAAAATATTTTTTTTTTTCTATTCAACATGCCGTGTTTAAATGACATTATTGAAAAGAAAATTTCCAACTCAAGTAAAGCGAGCATCAGTGCTTTACATAAGCTTGTATATGAGAGTGAAGGAGACAGAAGAAATCGACAAAGACTAAGAGAATTTTCTGGATTTCAATTTGCTATTGGTGACGCCGAATACATAAGAAAAAACACATACATTGAGCAGAATTTGTCTGAACGCGATTTTGTGTGTATATGTATTTTACTCGGAATTGAGCATGAAGTTGAGGATGTACAGTCGCACATACTAAAAAATCTTCTTGCCACAAATTTGCTTTCCGAAGGTCATGAAAGCGACGACGAAGCTGAAGCAGAAGAACACGACGAAAATGTTGCACAAATAAGCGTATACAACGATGCAGAGGAGGAAATAGAAAGAGGACAGGCAAATTCACGACGAAATAGTGGAAACGTTAGATCACAGTGTGACACATCTATGCGTTTTGGAATGAATTTTCGAGACATTGAAGAAACGATCAGACCATTTGATGGAACAAACTCTATGGGAATCGAGAGATGGCTTTCAGAATTTGAAGATCAAGCTCTTTTAATGGATTTTAATGACCTTCAAAAATTGATATTCGCTAAAAAGTCACTAAGAGGAATTGCAAAGTTATTCGTTCTAGGCGAAAGAGGAATAAATACATGGGTTTTGCTCAAGGCTGCTTTATTGAACGAGTTCAAGCAGACAGTGTCAAGTAAAGAAATACATAAACAGCTGAGTGAAAGAAAAAGAAATAAAAGTGAAAATGTTCAAGAATATTTTTACAAAATGAAAGACCTTGCATCGCGCGGTAAAATCGAAAATGAAGCTTTAATTCAATATATAATTGACGGAATCGACGAACGCGAAATAAATAAATCAGTGTTATATGGCGCAAAAGATTTAAAAGAATTTAAAACAAAAATAAGAAGCTACGAAATAATGAGTGGAAAATCCAAGTTTGTCAGTGCCATTGAAAAAAAGTGTTGCATAACAACAAATTAAATAATAAAGAACTCAGTTGTTATAATTGCGGACACAAAGGTCATATTGCAAATGAATGTTCTAATAAATCAAAAGGAAGAAAGTGCTTCAAGTGCAATCAATTTGGCCATATCGCCAACAAATGCAATCTCGCTGACAAAAATGAAAATGAATGCATGTAGCATACAATCAAAAAATGTTATAACAAACAAATCAGTTTCAATAGATAATATAATGTGTATGGCTTTGTTTGACACAGGCAGTAAATTCAACATTATACGCGAAGATTTTTACAATGAACTAAATAAACCAAAACATCAACCCTGTGCCGGTGTGTGTCTTATTGGATTCGGTAGCGATAGAGTGAAAAATCAAATTAGACCAATTGGACATTTCGAAAAGTTGGCAGAAATTGATAATGATGAATATCTTCTTGATTTTTATGTTGTTCCCATAAATTGCATGGACATTAAACTAATCATCGGTCAACAAATATGTTTGTTTGCAGAAATTACTTTTAGCCGAAAAGGGCTTTCGGTGCATAAAATACTTGATAATAAAACTGAGAACTGTGATTCAAACATAATGAAAATCGAAGCTATTGTGGAAAATGATGAATTTAATATTGATGAAGCTGCAAGTAAAGAAGCAAAAAATTACGTTCGTGAAATTATTAAAAACTATAAGCCGACCAAATTAAAATCAACCCAAATTGAGATGAACATAACTTTAAATGCTGAAACCCCGATTTTTTCACGTCCAAGGAGACTGCCTTTTCAGGAAACTAAAATCGTAGATGAACAAATCGAAGAGTGGATGGAAAATGATATAATAGAAGACTCTAATTCGGACTTCACAAGTCCCGTAGTGCTCGTTAAAAAGCGTGACGGATCACCAAGACTTTGCATAGACTTTCGACGACTTAATAAGGTAATTATTAAAGATCATTTTCCCCTGCCTCTCATTGAAGACCAACTGGACAGACTTCAAGACGCCAAAATATTCAGCACTATTGATCTGAAAAACGGTTTTTTCCATGTACCAGTTGCTAAATCTAGCAGAAAGTATACCTCATTTGTAACGCAGAGTGGCCAATATCAATTTAAAAAAGTTCCTTTTAGACTTTCCAACTCACCTGGTGTTTTTCAAAGGCACATTAACGCAGTTTTCCGACCACTTACTCGCCGAGGTATTGCGCTTCCCTATATTGATGACGTAATCATTCCAGCAAAAGATGAAAACGAAGCTGTATCAAATTTAAAAGAAGTCATTGATACGTGCAAAAATTATGGACTGGAACTCAATATTAAAAAATGCCATTTCCTAAAAAGACGTATACAATTTCTTGGTCATGTAATTGAAAATCAGATGATATTTCCAACGCCAGAAAAAATAGATGCCGTTTCAAAATTTAAAATGCCGCAAACACCGAAGCAAGTACAAAGCTTTTTGGGCTTAAGTGGATATTTCAGGAAATTCATACCAAACTATACACTAATTGCAAAACCGCTGACAGATATATTAAAATCCAATAATAAATTTTCTTTTGGTCCAGATGAAGGAAATGCAGTTAACTCACTAAAGATGTCGCTTACTAGTAACCCAGTATTGAAAATTTATAATCAAAAATTGGAAACTGAACTCCACACAGACGCTTCGATAGATGGATTTGGTGCTGTTCTACTGCAAAAATCGCCTGAAGATGGACAACTTCACCCAGTATACTTTTTTAGTAGAAAAACCACAGATGCGCAACGCAAGTACTCGAGCTATGAGTTAGAGATTCTCGCAGTCATAGAAGCCGTAAACAAATTTAGAGTTTACCTCTTAGGAACACATTTCCGATTAGTAACTGACTGCAACGCTTTCACAAAAACCTTGGAGAAACAAAACTTATGTACAAGAGTAGCACGTTGGGTTTTATTCTTGCAAGAGTATGACTTTAAAGTGGAACATCGCTCTGGAAGTCGCATGAGGCATGTAGATGCACTAAGTAGATATCCCGTCTTCACAATTACCGACGAAAATATCAGTATTGGACTCAAGGAGGCACAAATGAGGGACGAACAACTTAAAGCAATCCGACAAATCTTAAGTGACAATCAACAGTCCTACGATAATTATTTTCTAAAATCGGATGTTTTGTTCAAACTCGTAAATGATGCCGAATTAATTGTTGTACCAAATAGCATGCAGAAACAAATTATTAGCCGTGCTCATGACAGAGGTCATTTTGCTATTAAAAAGACGAAAGAGTTGATTGGCAAAGATTACTTTATTCCAAACATTGATGACAAAATTGAAAAATATATTAAATGCTGTATACCGTGTATCATGAGTAATCGTAAAAAAGGCAAGCAGGAAGGATTCCTACACCCACTGCAGAAGGAAGATACCCCATTGTATACCTATCACATAGACTTTTTAGGACCACTTGAATCAATGCATAAGGACTACAAGCATATTTTGGCTGTTATTGATGCATTTACCAAATTCTGTTGGCTATACCCGACTAAATCAACAACTGCAAACGAAGTTATCACAAAGCTGACCGCACAAAGCGCAATTTTTGGAAATCCCGCTATTATTATTTCGGATAAAGGTGCTGCGTTTACTTCGGAAACTTTTATTAAGTATGGCATTGACGAAAATATTAAGCTGGTGAAGACGACTACAGGTTTACCCCGCGTAAATGGACAAGTTGAAAGGCTGAACGCGATCATCATCCCAGTTTTGTCAAAACTTAGTATCGACGATCCTACAAAGTGGTACAAACACGTAAACAGAGTCCAGCAAGCAATCAATTCCACATTTGCAAGAAGTATTGAGACTACCCCCTTTGACCTGCTAATTGGAGTTAGAATGCGAACCAAAGACGACAACCAAATTTTAAATCTTATTAATCAAGAATCTTTAGCTACTTTCAGTAATGAACGCAACGATTCAAGACGCAAAGCCAAAACTCATATCCTAAAAATTCAGAACGAGAATAAGAAGTCATACAACCTCAGACGCAGTCCAGCAAAACCATATGACGTAGGCGATCTTGTCGCCATTAAGAGGACGCAGTTTGGAGGTGGCCTGAAACTAAAACCGAAGTTCCTTGGCCCATACCAGATCGTTAAGGTGAAGCAAAACGATGCTTATGATGTACAAAAGATGGGAAACTCAGACGGCCCGAAGAACACTTCAACGTGTGCCGAATACATGAAGCCATGGTCTATAAACTATGACTTTGATGACGAGGAAGCATTCGAGGCGAATGTTTAGTCAGGACGGCCGGATGTGGGATGGTAACACTATCCAAACCGATAACTCTAGACAACGAGAAGTACGTAAGATGCCAGACGACAAAGATACCAGCTAAGAAGGATGCCATACGACGTAAAAGACGACCGAAAGGGTAACTCTAGCGCTGAGAGAGTTAGAGAGAAGCAAGACGAACGTGAAGACGAAAAGACGTGCCAAGCTGGGCTTTTAAGACGTGTCATTATCTTTCAAGTTGCTTTTTTTTGTTAAATTAAATCCAAGTTGTTTAAAATGTAAATTATCTCACATCTGTGTAATTAAAAACTATCTAAACTAAAACTAATATTTACATTCATAAACGTTTAGTAAATAAAGAACCCCTCCCCCACATACATACATATGTATGTTTATATAACACTATTACTTATTGTTATATATCCACGTTCCCATCTCTCTTGTGTGTGTCTTTCTGTCTGGCAGTTTATGTTACAGTTGTTGTGGGGGCATCTCGAGGGGAGCTGAGATGGTAACTCCTCCCCCTGGAATGAAGTGAAGGCCAAAGCGAAGGTATGGTCGGAACGTTTGTAGATGGAGTTGTTGTTGTTACCAGAGTTATCCGTTTAGTTCTCAGGGCCCATAATATCGCTACTGTGATCATCATGATGGCAACGATTTAGCTTTAATGTAAATGGAGTCTTTGGAGGTTCAAGTCTGGAATGATGTTGTTAATCCTTAGATCCTCGAGTCTTGGTATAGATAATTATCTATACCAATTGGTCTACTTCGTTGTACGTTATGTTTGTGGCTTCGTACTTTACTCCATCCATGGTTACCGAACAATTGTTAATTGAAATTAGGCTGAGCCTTTGATTATTCTTGGTCGGTTACATGACGGGATTATTGTTTTTTTTTTTTTTTTTTTTTGCGTTATTTATCATAATGTGTTGTTCTTCAATTTGATAAACGTGTTACTCTTCGCTGATGTCTCTGACATCACAAGTCGCCTTTTTGATTCTCTAGTAGATCTTTCAGGCAGTGATTGTAGGAGTTGTCTTCTGCTGCTGCGTTATCGCAAATAAACAGTTCATGGATTCGTGGACATTCTTGCTTAAAGTATTGTATATTGCCAGCTAGGCTATGAGTTAAGTAGTTTGGTAAAACTAACATTTTTGTTATGTTAAATGATAATGGGATAACATGACAAAATTCGTAAACAGATGGGTCAAAAATGGGAACTTTTATCTTAAATATAACAATGTTTTCATTAATATAGGTTTCTAAATCTAATAACCTGTATAGGTGTACGTCTGATTTTATTGTTACATTTTGGTCTGTAATTATTTTTTTTATTATTAACAATTCTATTTCGTCTAATATGAATTTATTTTTTGCCAGTAATATGCTCTCTGCAGTATTATTTATATGGTTATACCTTAAATCAAGATTTACGTTAATTCTGGCGATATACTTCAATAAATGAATTTCATTATGTCTTGTGTTAAAGATTTAAATATATTATTTTTATAGTTTTTGATGAATAAGTTTATGTTTTCTTGTTCATTATTAATGTGTTTTGTAATATTTTTTAAACCTTAATGATATTTCTTTATTGATTGATTATTGTTGGTTGGCATTTTGTAACAGGTAATTTTCATTTTCTTGTATTTTATTAAATTCTTATTTTATTTTTGTTTTTTTTTTTGAAAATTGTTTAGATCTATTTTATGAATCACATTCCTATGTGACTTAATAATTTTAGCCTTCTGCCTTAATTTGGGAATACCTGTGAAGTATTTGACTTATTATTTTGTGTTCTTTTTTTTAATTTTGGACTTATGTATTTTTTGATTTTTGTGGGTAATTAGTGTAATCCCTTTATCTTGTAGAACTCGATGCTTAGAAAAACGCGATGTCAACTTATTTCTCCTATTTTCTTTCCTGAATACTATTTCATCTGGTTCTAATGTTTTTGGGTTTTTTCTGTTTTCGTTTGCTTTTTCTTTCCTAAACTTTTTGATATTTTACATCTCTCGTTTGAGTTCTGGATAGATTATGTTTTGGAAGCTATTTAGTTTTTGTAAGTAATCGTGTTCATTATTGAATGTGATTGTCTTGTCGAAAGTATGGGGTCTGCCGTAAAATATCTCGTATGGGGTATGCTTCAGCGTTGAGTGAATAGCGTTGTTATAAGTAATTAAGGTTTCTGTTAGTATGTCATTGTGTTCGCACTCCAGTTTCTTAACTTTTCTTTTATTTAATATAATGCGATAGATTTCCGTTAGGGACGAATGAAGTCTTTCGACAGGGGAATTACTAGACGATTGTTGTACTGAAGTAACGTGCAATTGTATATTTGGTATTTCAGGGCGACTTACCAAATCAAAGACAATCAAAAGGAATATCTATAAAGGTATATACGTACATATGCATAACTATACAAAATAATAATAATTAAAAAAAAAAAAAACAAATTAAAGATTTTCAGATGGTTGTATTTATTTGACTTGGTATTTCAGGGCGACTTACCAAATCAAAGACAATTAAAAGAATATCTATAAAGGTATATACGTACATATGCATAACTATAAAAATGATAATAATTAAAAAAAAAAAAAAAAAAAAATAAAAACAAATGAAACATTTTCAGATGGTTGTATTTATTTGATTTGGTATTTCAGGGCGACTTATCAAATCAAAGACAATCAAAAGAATACCTATAAAGGTAACTATACAAAATAATAATAATTTAATAAAAAAAAAAAACCAAATGAAATATTTTCAGATGGTTGTATTTCTTTGATTTGGTATTTCAGGGCGACTTACCAAATCAAAGAAGACCTAAAAGGCATTTACATATATATATATGTAAAAAAAAGAACGTTGCAAACGAAAGATCACAATAAAACAAGTTTAAAATTATTGCCATACTGAATTTATATGTTTTAGTTTTGACTTCAACAGTTTACTAATGCGTTTATCTCTACAGATAAATTTTACAATCACCAAGGATTTACTCGTTCCACCACACACACACACAAAGAACACGACCGCAGATTCCACGCAGCAGAACTCCTTCTATTTTTAAGTATTATTAGTAACAAACAAAAAAAAAAACATAATAACACATAACACAACAAAACACAAAAACAAACAAAGAAAAAATTAACTGATATAATATAAGACACACATATACATAAGTTTTACAAATTAAGGTTTTCAGGTTTTTACCACCATATAATGGTAATCCTAAAACCTTAGGAGAATTTGTGAGTAACGTTGAAAAGATTCTCCTCCTTATAAGAGGAACAGATAAAACCCCCTATGGACAGATGCTACTTAGAGCTATCAGAAACAAAATTGAGGGCCCAGCAAACGAAGCTATTATAGATGCTGGGGCAGGTTTAGTCTGGGATCTGATAAAGGAAGCTCTCATTCAGAGCTGTTCGGACAGTAAAAACGAACCGACTCTTATGTATGAACTACATAACCTTGGGCAAGGCTCCTTATCACTTCGCCTATTGTACGAAAAAGTCTTCGAAATCAAACTAGCACTATTCATATTGACAGAAACAAGGGAATCCGAACACCTTCTAATTAAAACAAAGAAAGACCTATTTGCAGATATCTGTCTCAATTCATTCCTATCCGGAATTAGGGGTCCCTTAGGGACGGCAGTCAGATCCATGAGACCTAACAATCTTAGACAGGCTCTGGATTGGGCCCTTAAAGAAAGAGAAATTTACTTTTCCCAAGACAATAAGGGGAAACAAACACAAAGACAAAATTCATACGGAACACAAAACGCTAGATATCGGCGTTTCGAGAATAATAACGACTCTGACAGACGTTTCACAAATAGGTAAGACAGGAACGATTTTAACTCAAGAAGAAATAATAGGAACAATCTGGCAATAATTCCAAGAATGGACAACATAAATGATGCTCATTCAAATCAAAATAATAGAAACAATTTGGCAATCATGCCAGGAGAAAACAACTTTAACCAACACAATATAAAAAAAAATTACAATTTTTCAAGAAACACACAACAAAGAGGAGCAATCCATAATGTTGATCACCCACAAGGTGAACTACACAATTATGATGCGAAGGGAAATTTTCAACCAAGTGCCTCGACAGCCAAACAGGTTACTTAATAAATAGAGACCCTAACACCCCGTTGCCATAAATCAAATTGCATATATATATAAATATTTAAATTTTTTGATAGACACAGGCGAAACCTTCTCTTTCATAAATCCAAAATATGTACAAATACCGGAACAATTGGAACTTCAAAATCGGGTCACAATTACCACAGTCCTAAACTCACATCAGCTATACAAAAAATGTATGATTCCCCTTTTCAAAGATTTTAATAACGATTCGATTTTTTTCGCTTCTTCTATTCAATTTCCATTCTTTCTTCGACGGATTAATCGGAATAGATGTCCTAAAAGGAATAAATGCAGTAGTGAACCTGCCTAAAAAGATTGTACAACTTCCAACAAGTAATATAGACTTAATTTAATTTCATCTACACCAAACCCTTCAGGTATAGCGTCAAAGAGAGAGAAGGAATTCAAATACAAATTTCAAAATTACTAGATCAGAACATCATTAGACATAGCTACTCCCCATGGAGCTCACCAACATTTCTTGTTTCAAAAAATTAGATAAGTCCAATGTCAAGAAGTGGTGCTTGGTCATCGATTATAGAAAATTAAATGAAAAAACTGTTAAAGATAAATATCCCATGCCAAGCATAAACGAGGTATTGGACAAAATAGGCAGAGCAAAATATTTTACTGCGTTAGATTTAGCCAGCGGCTACCATCAGATCGAAATGGAGCCTAAACATATTAATAAGACCGCGTTTTCCACAACGGAAGGCCACTTCGAATTTGTCAGAATGCCATTTGGGCTAACTAATGCCCCAGCAACTTTCCAAAGAATAATGGACAATGTTCTGGCCGATTTAAACGGTAAATGTTGTCTCATTTATTTAGACGACATTATTGTTTTCTCCCCTTCACTACAAGAACACATTAGGGACCTTGAGGCAGTATTCTCAAAAATTGACAAAGCAAATCTTAGACTACAACCAAATAAATCAGAATTCCTTAGAAAAGAAATAGAATACCTAGGCCATGTGGTAACAGAAAATGGAATTAAACCAAACCTCAATAAGATCAACTCCATTAAACAATTTCCTTTACCTAAAACGAAGAAAAAAATAAAATCCTTTCTTGGTCTCTTGGGCTAGTATCGAAAATTTATTGGAGATTTTGCTACCATTACCAAACCACTTACACAACAGCTGAAAGGCAAAAAGACCGTTAGACCCAGCACAGAGTTCATTTCTGCATTTGAAACATGCAAAACTCTCCTTTGCAATGACCCAATTTTACAATATCCAAATTTCTCTAAACAATTTATTTTGACCACCGACGCTAGTAACGTCGCTATTGGATACAGAACTCAACTATTTAACAGTCGAGAAAGAAATGCTTGCCATAATTTGGGCAACTAAACATTTTCGCCCCTACCTTTTTGGTCAAAGATTCAAAATGGTCACCGACCATAGACCCTTAACATGGCTAATGAATTTCAAAGAACCCAATTCCAAACTAGTCAGTTGGAAACTTCAGTTACTGGAATATGATTACGAAATAACACATACAAAGGGTTCTGAAAATGTGGTAGCTGATGCTCTCAGTATAATTCCAGCAGAAATAAATATCAACAGCCAAACAGTAGATCCAGTTAATACAATAGTAACAGTAAAAAAACCAATAAATGAATACAATCTTTTTTTTTCTTTTTTCGCGCGAATCCCAACGGGTGCACTAAATGCCCACACCTCCCGCCCAACCGACCGAGGGGCGCTAGCCGCATAACGTACGGCTCGAGTCGCGGGGACAGTTCATACATACAGACAAAAACGAAAACTAAAGCTAGCTACGAGCTAAGAAAGAAAGTATAGAATTTTTTATTAATGGAAAAGAGAGTTCTATACTGATTACATGATAAAGACGATTATAATCAGAACAAAGAACTCGGAAAGGTTCATGCAGTAAATAATTAGTAGAACAGCGTGACAGAGATATAGGTATAAAGTTTCTAGTAGGTCTACAAGGAATACTAAAATTTATTTGGTTCAATAGCTCGGGCGAGTCTATATCACCTTTAAGAAGCTTGTGCATAAAAATGACGCCAAGCATTACTCTACGATTAGTAAGAGAAGGAAGGCCAAGTAAAAGAAGTCTACTAGAGTACGATGGCAAATTGACATTACGATCCCAGTTCAGACCACGAAGAGCAAAAAGCAAGAACTGTTTTTGAACCGACTCAATTCTTGCTTGGTGTGACTCATACTGAGGTGACCAGATGCAAGATGCATATTCTAAAATAGGACGGACCAGTGAGGTGAAAAGAATTTTAGTTGTATATGGATCGTCAAACTCCTTTGACCATCTCTTTACAAACCCAAGAACGCCCATGGCTTTACCGACGGTAGAGGAAATATGGGACTTAAACGTCAGTTTACGGTCCATCAGGACACCCAAGTCATACATCTCATTAAGACGTTCTAATGGTGTATTAGTAAGAAAATAAGTAACTAAATGCGGAGAAGTTCTATAAAAAGTCATGACCTTGCATTTAGTTGCATTTAATTTTAATAAGTTATTATGACACCAAAGCTCAAGATTTTGAAGATCAGATTGCAATCGACAAGAAGAGGTAATGTCTTTGTAACTAAAACATAGCTTAACGTCATTTGCGTACATGAGGGCAAGAGAGTAACTTATAGCAGAGGGAAGGTCATTAATGAAAAGGGTAAACAGCAGTGGTCCCAAATGACTACCCTGAGGCACCCCCGAAGTAACATGGATGGATTTGGAATATGACGATTTAAAAAGAACCCTCTGAGTTCTATTTGTCAGATATTCACGAATCCAATTAATTAATGGACTTGGAAAGCCAATACTATTTAATTTATAAAGAAGAAGCGTATGATTAACAGAATCAAAAGCCTTACTGAAATCAGTATATATGACATCAGTTTGCCTTGCATTTCTAAATCCTTCGATCGTTAAAGAAGTAAATTCTAAAAGGTTAGTGGTAGTAGATCTACATTTCACAAACCCATGTTGAGATGGTGAAATTATAGATCTACAAAAATGTTGCAATTGAGAAGTGATTAATTTTTTAAAAGCTTTAGGTATAGCGGACAATTTAGAAATACCCCTATAGTTGGATGCTTCCGATTTTTTACAGCTTTTATGGAGAGGAACTATATAGGATTCCTTCCAGATAGCTGGGAACGTGGAAGATTTGACAGACAAAAGAAAAAGTTTACGAATTGGCTTACATAAAGCCACGGCGCAAAATCTGAGAACGCAACCTGGTATTCCATCAGGACCAGGAGAGTAGACAGGTTTCACTAAATGAAGCACGCTTAGGAGCGAACTTCCATTGATCGACGGACTGTAAATGCAGTTAGAGCTTTTTACCTGGTAAGGATACGGAATGTCTGATTGATATTCCGTTGAGGAATAGGTTGTTGTAAAAAAGTCTGTAAACAAATCAGCGATGGCTTGATCAGAACTCGCTATATTGTTTTCAAGAGATAAGCATGATGGATAGACAGACATTTTGCGTTTGGAATTCACAAAGCTATAAAATTGTTTAGGATTACTAGAAAATTCTAATTTACAACGCTGCAGGTAATCCTTATAGCAGAGCGTATTACGCGTCAAAAACTTTGATCGAGCGACTACGTAACGGGCATAGTCTGAGGAGCGGCCTGATTTCTTGTAAATTTTATAACACCTTGATTTTACATTTTTCAAGTTAGTTAGCTCCCGAGTATGCCAGGGGGGCCTATAGGCCGACACAGGGATCCTCAGCGGTACACAAATCTTAAAAAGCGAACCAAGAGTGTTATAAAACAGAGAAATAGCTTGGTTCATGTTTGAACAACTATACAGGGAAGACCAATCATTTTTAAGAATGAGCTCATTTAACTTACTAAAATTGGTCTTGCGAAAATTACGGGATTTAACCGCAGGACAAGCACCAACAGTCGGTACACGATACGGAAGATCAATAGTTAACTCCAAAGTAGGATGAAAACTATCTTGAGGCAGGACAAGAGGGTCTATTCTAGAAACTGCACCATTGGTGGAATCGAGAACAAATATCAGATCCAAAGATCTATTATTCTTGTTACGGACTGGATTTATTTGAGTCAAAGATAACTCGAAAAGACCTTCAATAAAGCAATGTGAAATAGAAGGGAGCAACAAAGCAGATTCGTCAGTAGGGGACCATACTATTTCCGGTAAATTAAAGTCACCGAGAACAATTAACATGTCTCTATCAGACAGTAACGATGAGATGTGTTGGATAGAAACCAAGTGTTTAATGTACACTGCCATGTCGGATTGTGACGGGATGTACGAGCAAGTAATGTAGACAGAGAAAGTCTTGAGACTGACCTTGACACTTACAAACTCAATCTCCTGGTTATCAGGAGATTGAATCCGGTCAGAAGATAACGACGAGTCAATGGCAATCAAGACTCCCCCGCCTACATGCGAAATGCGATCACACCTGAATATTGAAAATTTTGCAGACAGAACAGATGCATCATTAATATCAGGTTTTAACCAAGTCTCTGAAAATACTAAAATTTTATAATCAAATACTAGACTATCTACATAAAGTCTAGGAAGCTTAGATTTAAGTCCTCTTACGTTCTGATAGGCCAGATTAAGGGACGAAATTAGTTTTTTGGAACACCAGCAGATGCTGATATTCCGGAGGCAATAGAAGAAGAAGTAGAAGGAAGCCTAACTGAGCCAAGAGTTTTCTTTTTGGCCGTATATTCTTTCACTAATATGTGATCCGGCCAAAAGCTGTTACTACAAATGCAGTCAAACAGTTCAACCGGGACACTAATTTTAAAGGAAGAGATCTCCCTTGAATAATTAAATTTAAATTTTTCCACCGCTATTTTTGATGCTTGCATTTTTGTCTTAATGTAACCTAAGACGTCATCCGAAGAAGTTTCGGGATCAAGCCTAGAAACAAATATATGTTTCTTCGGTGGTACTCCAGTCAGAGGCCTAATTGATGGTGTTCCTCTAACTGGGCAGCTGTTGGCAATAACCAAAGAATTTGGTAGTTGCCCGGACTGTTCGGAAACTACAGTTTCATTCGTCTGTATAGAGAGACCATTTCCAGGAGAAACGGAAATGGCCTCATCTTTACGCCCACCCTGTGTGACGGGGGTGGTAAACGATATGAGCTGCGGAGGGTTGGCTGTGAGCAGTGACGGAGATTGCGGAACTGCGGCCGAGACAGGGATAGGCACCGGCAGATGCAGGGACAGATTCCGCATACTAGTTTTCTTGCGCTTTGGAGACTCATTCAACAGCTTATAGCTTTTGAATTCTGTCTCCAAAGCGTTAAACTCATCAAAGAGTTTACGAAAACCAGATGACAGTTTCTTAAACTTGTCCCTGGTCTGCCTCATGAATACCCTCATCTCGATTTCCACTTCTCGGCATGAGTCGCATCCCCATTTGAGACCACCTCTTTGCTCCAAACTATCCCTCACTTTGGCTGTGTAGCCGGCACACTTGACGTGCATGACATTATCACACAGCCAACAAGTGAGAAATACGTTATGGGGCGCAGGGGGGTTCAAACACTTTTTGCTGGAGCAGACAGACATTATAGTATTTAAATATTTTATTTATTTTAAAGCGAAAGAAAAAAAATCAAAATTCAATGAAAAAAGCCAAAGAAAAAACTCACTCAGTATTTAAAATCAAATTCGACACTTGGGTCAAACTTGAAGAGAGGATAATTATTAAATTAAAGAGAGCACTACGCGAGTACACATATCACTTGTACGCGAGACAGAGATAGATGCGAGCGCGATCAAAAGAAATGAAGAAAAAAGAGCGGGAGAGCCAAGAGCACTGCACATGCAACAACAGTACGTAGGAGAGAGCGCGAGAGTGATTTTAATGCGGGAAGAAGTACAAAAGCAAAATCAAAGATTAATACAAAAGAATAAGTTTAATGCTTTGATTTTGCGTTTATATGTCCAAATAAACAAAAAGCACTATGTTAGTACGTAGGTAAACCACCACCAAACTGTTGGACAATTTTATTAAAGCAGCGCGATGACTTTAAAGTCGAAAATAAGGAAAATTATGCAGGAGCACAGGAAAACGCGTCAATTCACAGTGAAAGCTTGAATTGAATCTTCAGTTAATACTTCAAACCGGCAACGAGTCAAAACTCATAACAACAACCCCATTCAAAAACAAAATTAGAAGAAGAATTACACAAACACATTTCGATAAAGAGGAAATTACACGACTATTACAGAAAATTCTGAAACCGGGAAGAACATATGCAGTTTATACCAATAACGATATTTTCAACATAATAAATCAAATGTAACGATCCTTTTTGGTCCTTACTTGCGGCAGAGCCGGATTTCAGGTGTAGGGGTACGACACAACAAATTTATTTTGTGCGCTGGTGAAATGAGAAGATACAGTTGGTTTTCTTTTAATAAAACGTTATAATTTTATTGTCGATTCGATTGGTGGATGTTAGTATGGCCAGAGAGCTTCTGCACGGGCTGTTAGCTTTGTGTTTGTGGCAATTGTGAATTCCACTCTGCACCGCTGGCACGCATGAAAACATATCGACAGATTGTGTTTGGCTGTGGCAAGTGTTCCTACTGCCAGGATGACTCCTGGTCTTGTCTATCTACACTGTCGTCTGCTACGCTCCTATTATTCTGCTAGGAATACTCCTAGTCTTTTCCCACTATGCCAGGAATACTCCTGGTCTTCCTCAACTGTGCTAGGAATACTCCTAGTCTTCACCTGCCTGTGCCAGGAATACTCCTGGTCTTCCTTAACTGTGCTAGGAATACTCCTAGTCTTCACTAAATTGCTAGGAATAGCTCCTAGTCTTCAATGCTTTGCTAGGAATAGCTCCTAGTCCTTTATATGATGCTAGGAATAGCTCCTAGTCTTTTATATATTGCTAGGAATAACTCCTAGTCTTTTATATATTGCTAGGAATAACTCCTAGTCTTTTACGATCCGCTAGGAATAGCTCCTAGTCTTGTGATCTGCTAGGTTTCCAATACCCTGCTAGAAATAACTCCTAGTTTTCCTACTTGCCACCAAAAACGATTCTGCCTTTAAACCTTCACTTGTAGCCAGGATACAGATGGATATCCTTCTACCGATCTGACTTGGCACGCCTTCGCTTTTGTTTCTTCACTTGTGTTTCACTTCGTTGTCCTCGCTTATGTACTTCACTTGTTGAACCTTCACTTGTTGATATTTCACTTGCACCTTGCTGGTCCAAGTGACACTTCGCTCGTCTCCTTCGCTTTCTAACTTCCTTCCTATGTCTCAGCCGTGGCTATTTATAGGCATCTTGACACAGGGATGACGCGTGGTGGGATTATGTACCGTTGTCAGTACTTTTCCGCGCGCCAATATTTGCCGCCCAAAACATTCCATCGCTTTCTTTTGCCTTCGGCCTTCTCGGCCGATCCCGCAATGCAACTCTCCTGTTGCTATGCATGGTGAAATCACGCATACGCCTCTCAGCTACAATCTTTGCTCTCTAACTTTGCCAACGTCCATCCTTATATACTATTTAACAATGTTTGACTTATTCCTAGTTTCCCGCCCTTTTGATATATGCTTAGATATACTGAATTTATAATTAAATCAACTTAATAACTATATAACTATATCCCTCCCTTTATCTTTTGTATCTATATATACATAATTAATGCTCTGCATTACTGTATCGCATTAACTTTACAACATAACAAATATTAATGTCCCATTCCATTAATTATACAACGTTATATAGCATTACATAGTATATTCTGCATATCTATTTATATATATACATATATATAAATATATATATTATCATTATATATTTAAATTTAGCGCCAATACCTCCAGCGCCTTTCAAACCTCTGCTTTGGACATGTTACACACCGCCTCTCCCGTTCTCCGTTACATGCCAACATTCCCGCTCCCAATCCACCCACACATGCGTAAGCCCGCTCACTTTGATGTTGCCGACAACCGAAAAGCAATCTCTCGCCTCCCCCGCTAGTCTATACGCATGAGCCGACTCTCTAAGTCTCGTGCGTCGGTGGCTTACGCACGTGTTTTTTTTTTTTAATTCGATTGATAAGAAATATAAATAGGTAACAATAAACAGGGTACAGAATAATAAGAAGTTAGGAAAAAATGAGAAAAGAAAGTTAGAGAGGTGAGAGATACCAGAGAACAATTTGGAGTATTGCATCGCAGGATGCTGGCAGGCCATTTACGGCCCACTTGATTTACGTCGTCTTTCCAGCATACGCAGCCTGGACATCACCTGTGCCGCAAAGTTGCATACAGCAGACCAGTTTGCGTGGCTGTTCACCATGCTATCCACCAGATTATTAGTGGTTAATGTTTTTCCAACCACATCCTCCATTGCTTGCCTTTCGGAACTGAACCTTGGGCACACAAATAAGATGTGCTCCGGGGTCTCGATAGTATTGTCGTTGCAGCTGGGACAATTTGGGCTGTCATCCTGCCCAATTTTGTGAAGATAGCTTCGAAAGCAACCGTGGCCGCTGAGCAGCTGTGTTAGCTCGAAAGTTACCTCGCCAGATTTCCGGTTAAGCCACGTTGTAATGCTCGGAATTAGTTTCCATGTCCACCTTCCATTGGTTGCTGAGGTCCAGCGTCTCTGCCATTCTTCTAGGCTTGCGATCCTGGCTTGCGTTTTAAGGTCTTTCTTTTCTTGCGGTATCATTGCTGATATTTCTCTCTGCTTAAAACTCCATTGTGCCTCAAGGGCTAGTAGGTCTATTGGGACCATGCCCGCAATAATTAGGGCTGCCTCTGCAGATATGGTGCGAAAGCCACAGCAAACTCGAAGTGTTCCAAGACGGTATACCGATTCCAGACCAAACCTGTAGGATTTATGCTCCATCGAATTCGCCCACACTGGAGCTGCATATAACATCGAAGATTTAATAACGTTCATTAGCAGCAAACGGCGACTATGTTTTGGACCTCTGGAGTTCAGCATAATCCTGCTTAAGGACCTCGTCAGTTCAGCTGCTCTCTGACTAGCAGACTTCAAATGTTCTTTAAAACAAAGGCGGGTGTCTATCAAGACTCCTAGATACTTAATCGCTCTTTTCGATACTATAGTGCAGGAATCTAGTTGGATTGTTGCTGATTCCACAATCTTCCTGCTGCTAATTAGTACAGCCTCCGTTTTTTCGTCGGCCAGTTGTAGGTCTGTGGAAGCCAGCCACCTTTTTACTGCATCAACAGCAACAGCCGTTCGTAATTCTGCATCCCTGAGGTGCTTAGCCACTGTGACCAAGGCTATGTCATCTGCAAAACCTATTATGGTGGAACCTTCTGGGAGTTGCAAGCGCAGTATGCCGTCGTACATTACGTTCCATAATAGTGGGCCCAGAACTGATCCCTGCGGGACACCACCTCGCACATTGTATGACATCTGTTTAGTGCCTGTGTTGTATCGTAGGACTCGATTCCGGAAGTAGTCCTCGGTTATATTCAATAGATAGTCAGGGACTCGAAAGTTAGAAAGCGCCTGTAGGATGCGGCTCCAGTTTGCTGAGTTAAAAGCATTTCTAATATCAAGCGTAGTGATCAAACAGTATTCTTTCCGGCCTCCCTTCCATCTTTGTCCCTCTAGATTTGCACTTTCTGAATCCAAATTGTCGAGGGGAAAGGTCGCCATTAGCAGCAAGTGACTCTTCGATCCTGGCGCTGATTATCCGTTCTAAAATTTTTGCCACAGAGTCCAGCAAACATATAGGCCTGTATGCTGACGGAACGTCTGGTGGCTTCTTTGGTTTCGGAATTAGCACAAGATTCTGTACCTTCCATTGATTCGGGAAGAAGCCTTCCTCCAGGCATTTATTAAAAACCTCTGCAAACTTATTTGGCTGCAGGACCAATGCTAGTTTCAGGGCAACATTTGGGATAGCGTCCGGGTAGGGGGCCTTGGTAGAAGCAACAGTAATAACCTCCTCAACACTAACAGGACGATCAACTATGACCAAGTTGGGATATGGGGACCGTGGTGCAACAACCGATGTAGAAGGAAAGAGTGATTCAACAATGTGTTGCAGGCGTCCTTCATCAGGAGCAGCTGGTTTTACTGCCCGAAGTTTCTTAAGTGCTACCTTATAAGCCAATCCCCAAATATCGTTGTCTGCTGAGTCGCAGAGATCCAGAAAGGCTTGGCGTTTGCTGGCGGTAATTTGCTTTTTAAGGTCGCCTCTCCTTGCAGCATATAGTTGCCAAGCATCCTCTGCAGTTGCCAAGCAGTCCAGGTCGCGGAGCTCTATGAATGAAAGATCACTCATCGTGCGTACCGAAATTGTTGAGCCAAGTACTTGACTCAAATCTTCCTGCAGTTTATGCGGCATAGAATCTCCTTTAAGGAGCAGTTCTCCTTTTGCGGTTTTCCTGGCCCTTTGACGGAGTCTTTGACACCGTTTAGCCGTCCATCCACTCTTCTGGTGACTAGTCCCAGCAAGTCGGCGTAGGAGCTGCCTTCGTCGGGCTTGATAATAATTACGTCTGGCCTGCCACGCCGTTCCGTAATTTTGTTCTTCCTTTTGGCAGTTACATTTTGCCATTCGGTCTTTTCGCTACTCACTGCCGTTGGTGTAGCTTGTGCAGTGCTTTTTGGTGGTGGGCTCTTGCTAGTTGGACGATCTGTAGTTAAAGATTGGTGCACTTTCAGCTGGTCTGCGTAGGAACGCTTTGGCTGGGCAATGTTTCGCAGTTTTTAGGGTGGTGTGCTACGCAGCGTGGCCGAATCGTCCCTTGAGCTCCATTTTCATGCTGTGACTTAGACTCTGGCAGAGTCTGGGTGGCTGCTTCTCTAACTGATGATTTTGATGCCAGCTCACCAGCTAATGCTTTTAGGCACAGCATCTCATGCATCTGCCTCATACGTGCGATGGCATTCATCGTGCTCTGATTTACATGCCTTACTTTTGGCTTTCCATCCTCTTTTTTAGAGAAAGTGCTCTCTAAATGAAAAAGAATCGCACCGAGTTCATCCAATTCCGGGCTTGATGCAGCTGCAGTGGCTAATTCAGGACTGCCAGGAGTTGGTGCAACTGCCGCTGCTGTAGCTAGGCTGCTGAGCTGTGGTGACTCTCTTAGTTTTGGCCGCTTGTCGAAGATTGTCTCCTCGTTAAGATCGGTTCCGTCAAGACGGTATTGACGGTCCATCGATGCAGCACATTTTTCCATAATGCAATAATCAGTTGAATTCGTGTTTGAATGCAACGGATCGTAACGTCTCAAATTTTAAAAAGGGAGCCCAGAAGCGCCACCTGGCGGACTGGGACCTACCGACTAGCGCAGTTGACCAACACTATCGGCGATCAGCTGTTCAATGCCAACTTAAGAAGAAGCAGAACACAACAATAAATTGGGTCTGCTTAGAGAAATGCGGATAATAAAATCTAACCCACACCAGCAAGAGTGAGAGAGGCGGGAGAAAGCAAAAACCAAGCCCCCGCGTCCCCCGATGGCGGCTGCAACGTTAGCGTCCGAATTGGCCCCGTAAGAACTTGGAGCCCCAGCGGCGCCAACAAAGCACTGTTTTCCTGTGTCCAGGTATGTGTCTCAGCTTCAAATAGACCGATTTACTACTTTTGCTGACTTTTCAGTATTTCGCGATTTCATATGTGAGGCAACAGCGGAGCCACAACGAAAACTTCACTTGACTTCACTTGTGCTTACGCACGTGTGCGTGTGTGTGTTCGCTGTTGCGGTTCTATGCACTCCCAATGTGATGCACTCTCAGTGACGTCACACGAGCCTACATGCACTTGTTCTTATCTGTTTCTCATTGCATGTTACATATATTCGGCCTTTGCTTTGCCCTTTTCTCATATGTAATTATGTTTGTGTGAATGTTTGCCAGTTTTAAATCACGCGATTTACATGTTTGCATTTTACTTTCGGTTCGATCACACATTTCTTTCGCTTGCTTGTGTTCGATCGAACCACCAGGTTCGTTTATATGTTTGAGTCAAACATATAAGCGCGCGCATTGATGAATTTGAATTGCCTTTTTGGGCCAACGCCTATTTTAACTATTAGCCGCTTTTACGACTAAAATTTATTTATATCTGTATCTGGTTTAATGCTTTGCCGCATTTGTGAGGTATATATATATATATATATTATATATTCCTCACATTCCCCCTTTCTTCGGGAGCCCAATCCTTCCTTCTCTTTTTTTTTATAGCATTTTTTTTCATGTTTCCTTTTTTTCTTTGGCCTGGTTCGCATCTTTTTTTTTGCCATTTATGGCATCTTTTCCTTCTTGGCGAATCATCAGGCATCTTTTCCAATTTTTTTGGCAGATCGTGAGCATCTTTTCCATTGTCACCATGCCTTATTTTGGCATGGGTGGCTCTGACTGCATCTTTTACTTATATACTATATTCAGAATATTACTTATATCTACTTAACCTAAACTTCAGGTTATTTTCCTATTCTACCTAATCTAAATTCTAAAAATATCTACTAACCTAAACTTCATATTTTTTTTTTTTTCTTATTCTAAACTTCATGTTATTTTTTCTACCTAAACTAAATTCCAAAAATTTCTCCTAATCTACCTATTCTACTCAACCTAAACTCCAAAATTTTCTCTTAATCTATACCCCCAATTCTTCAAATACTCTAAACCTATTCGTATTACTACGGATCCTATATCGGATCCGTCCCACCCACATAACCCTCGCCTGTCTCGGCCCCTCCCCCATCGCCTGAACGGCCACGGCCACCGCAACTGGCCACTCTCCGGGCTCCACTTCCCGCCATCTCTGGTGTGCCTGTGGCACTGGCACCGAACGTTGCCGTTGTAAAAGCGGCCTTGGCGCTTGCGGCTGGCCAACCGGCGCAGAGCGTTGCCGCATATACGCTGGCCGTCTTGGGTCTCGCTGTTGCTGTTGTTGCGGGGCTTGCTGCTGTTGTGGCTGTTGCTGTGGGTCTTGCTGCTGTTGTGGCTATTGTCGCTGCCATTCTAGCAGCTGTTGATATATGCCCGGCTCCTCCGCTCCGGCTCTCGGTACACAAAACTCCTCTTCGAACGCTGCACTGGCCGGGCTAACGGCCCGTTGCATTGGAGTTGGTGGCCTTTCACGTTCCTCCGCCTCCTCATACTCCTCATCCTCCTCCTCGGTATCGCTTATCGTTACGTATGCTACCGGCTCACTAACAAACGGCGACACTTCTGCCACCATTGGCACTTCCGCCATGGGCGCACCGAATATCAACTTGCCTGTGGATTTCTTCTTCCACATCCTCCAGCAAGAATGCCAGGTCATTTAGGCCGATGCCCTCGTCCTCGCTTACATCGTTTTCTTCCTCTTCCTCGTCGCCGCTTCCAATGCCTTCTAACTCTTCCCGCAGCTCCATCCCTTCTCCCACGACCTCTACCCCTTCCTCGTCGGACGAGATGGCGATCACCGGCCCCCATTGGACCAGCTCCTCGCCATTGGACTCCTCGTCCGACACATATGGCGATGCCATCATTTGCATTGCCTCTTCCTGCTCATGTTCTTCGATATTCTGTCGTCCGCTCATGTTGATAGAAAGTTTCTGATTGATTTCATCTGTCGCATCTTGTGCCATCGGAACCTCTAATCCGCGTCGCTCTGCTGCTGTGCGTCCAGCTTCGGGTTCCCGCTCTCGTTTTTCTTTTTATCCGTACTTCACACACACACTGTATGTGTGAATCCTCTCTCCTGCACTTGGTGTACCGCAGGAGAGAGTCCTCTCCTTATCCATTTGCATCCTCCGTCTGTTCTGCTCTCTTACAGTTTGAGAAGCATTGGTGTTTATATTCCGTTTCAGTCAACATTTCTTTTTATTTCTTTCTTTTTCATATTACAGTTTTATATGCACTGTAGAATAAATTGTATGCATGCAACAAATTTCTTTTTATACATATATATGTACATATTTTTTTTTTATTAGTTGAGCCAGTTGTAACGCTCCTTTAATATATATATATATTTCCTTTTTTTTTTTTTTTAAAAAACAAAAATTCTTGTTATTTATTTCTGTAGGCCAATGCAATTTCCTTTTCAACTTATGCTGGTTTGTGTTTCTATCGTTCCTTTCCATCTGAAGATCTCCCAGTTGTCCGGCCGGTCCAACTTTTCAAACTCCATTTGGCCGGTTTCCGGTAGTCATACTCGCCTTGCATCTTTATAGCTCTTTCGTATCCTCTGTTAGCACTTGCTCTGGTTGCACTTTTAGTTCGCTGATGTGTGCCAACCTTGATTTTTTGTTTGTGATATGCTGCAGTTTGCATATCACTGGCGAAGTAAATCCTACGACTTTGTACGGCCCACCATACCGTGGTGCAAGTTTTGCAGCAAATCCTTCTGCTGCATTTGACAAATAGTGCTCCTTGGCCCACACTATTTCGCCCACTCGTGGTTTCCATTGCCTTCTTCTTAGATTATAGTGCCTTGATTGATCCTGAGCAGCTTTTTCTAGGATTCTTCGCACCAATAAGCCAATTTCTTTGATCAACTCCGCATTGCCATCTGGCCGTTGGCTTGGTTTGCCTGATCCAATAGTTAGCCTGTCAAATGTGGATCCTGGCAATCTCGGCTCTCTTCCCTGCGTTATTAATGCCGCGGTACATCCCGTTGCGTCAGACACGCTAGAATTTACTGCCAACATTATTTCTGGCCATTGTTCATCCCACCGTCGTTGATCTTCTCCTGTGAATTGTGCTATCATTGTTTTAACTGTTCTACTCGCTCGTTCGGTTGGATTCCCTTGCGGCGTATATGGCGCTGTCAGCTGGTGTATTGTCCCCCATTCATGCAGCATTTTCTCAAATACTTTGCTGACGAACTGGACTCCATTATCTGTTATCACCACTTTTGGACGCCAAATCTAGCCAGTACTCTTTCTCTAAATGCTTTTACTAAATTTTCTGCCGACGCTTTTCTCATTGGCACAAGCTCTGTCCATTTTGAGAATCTGTCTACTATAACAAGTAACACCGAGTTTCCATGTTTTGATCTTGGCAGTGGCCCAACGAAATCAGCGCATATTGTTGCCCATGGCTCCTCTGGTACTTGTGTCAGCATTTTTCCTGCAGCCTGCTGCTGGCTTGGTTTATACCGCATGCAGTTTTCACAGCGGCTGACATATGCGCGTGCATCTCTTTGCATGCCTGGCCAGAAATATTTAGCCGCTATTCGGGCAATCGTTCTCCTGCTGCCTGTATGTCCTGCATTTGGAGAGTCGTGGTTTTCTGATATTATTTGTTGCCTTAAATGTTTCGGCACACATAATTTCCACGACACAACATCTTCATGTCCTGCCCTATGCGGTATATTTCTATATAATTGCCCATTTTCCATCACATAATCCGTATATTTTTGCGGATTTTCTTTTACTTTTTTGGCCATATTTTCGATCCATTCACAGCTTTGTGCTGACTGTTCATTTTTGTTGCTATTATTCTTTATCATTCTGCATGCTTCCAATGGTTGCCTCGACAATGCATCTGCAACGACATTTAGTTTTCCTTTGCGATAAGTTATTTCAAAGTCATATTGCTGCAATTCCAATTCGCCCTGTTAAACTTTCGATGCTATTCAGCCATTTCAGTGCCATGTGATCAGTAATGACTTTGAAATGATATCCTTCTAAGTATGGCTTTAACTTCCTTATAGCCCATACTATTGCTAGACATTCCTTTTCTGTTGCTGAATAATTTTGTTCCGCTGGATTCAGAGTTCTGCTGGCGTATGATATGACTCTCTCGCCTTCCTCTGTATCTTGTGTCAGAATTGCCCCTATGCCGTAGTTGCTAGCGTCAGTTTGCAATACAAACATTTTTGCAAAATCTGGGCATGTCAACACTGGATCTGCAACCAATTTTTGCTTCACCATGTCAAACGCATCCTGATGTTTTCCTTCCCACACCCATTTTGCTTTTTTCTTTAATAGCGAATTTAGTGGTTGTACAAGTGTTGCGAAACTTGGCACAAACCGTCTGTACCAAGATGCTACTCCTAGGTATTGGCGTAACTCTTTTGTGTTCTTTGGCGGTTTTAACTCAGCTATTGCTGCCACTTTATCTGGATCTGTGCCAATGCCTTGTTCTGTTACCCGATGGCCCAGGAATCTTAGCTCTTTTCTGAAGAACTGGCATTTTTCTGCATTTATCCTTAAATTTGCTGCCTTTAGTCTTCGGAAAACTTCCTTTAAATGAGCTTTATGGTCTTCTGTTGTTCGGCTAACCACTATGATGTCATCCTGATACGCCAACGCGTGTGGCATCATTTCTGGTCCTATGACCATATCTAAAGCTCGTTGGAATGTTGCAGATGCTGAGTGCAAACCGAACGGCATCACTTTCCATTGATATAATCCCTTTCCTGGAACTGTGAAAGCCGTCATCTTTCTGCTGTTTATTTCCAGCGGAATTTGCCAATATCCATCTTTTAAATCTAAGCTGCTTATGAATCTTGCTTCGCGCCGTTGATCTAAAATATAGTCAATTCTCGGCATTGGGTAAGCGTCTTTTATCGATTTTGCATTTATCTGCCTGAAATCAACATAGCCTCCATTTTCCAGTTTGTTTCTTTTTCACCATTAGTATTGGTGAACTGTAAGGACTATTTGACCGTTCTATATATCCCCTTTCAATCAATTCTTCAACTTTTTTATTTATTATACCTTGCATCTTTGGATTTTTTGGATAATATCTTTGTTTTATTGGCTTATCGTCACACATAGTGATTGTGTGCATGCCAACTTTAGACATGCCATTTATTTTGGCCAATTCGGCCAGTTCTTCGCGCATAAAGTCGCTGACTTCTATTTCTGGTGCATTTGTCACTATGGCTGTCGAAATTCTTTCCGTCAGTCTCCCTTTTATTCTGCACATTGGCGGAATTTCAATTTGGTGCCCTGCGCATTGTATAATGGCTCCCATTTCCTTTATGAAATTCCACCCTAATACCACCGCATCAATTCCGCCAGGCAATACTAAAAATGGCATTTTGATTATCTTGACGCCAAATTGCACTTCAGCGATCCATTGCCAGTCTATTTCTTTGACTGCTCCGTCTGCCAACTTCACCTGTTTTTTCGATTTTGTTAGCTGATATTTCCTAGCTAATTTTTCAATTATCTTTTGGCTAACAAAGCTGCTTGTGGCCCCTGAGTCCACCGTGGGCAGCATTCTAATGCCCCCTATCCTAATTTCTGCTGACAGTTGGCTTTATTCTTCTATCAGCTTTCCGATTAGGTTCGCGGAGCTGTTGTTGCCGGCTCCTGCTTGCTCCTTGCAGGCAGGAACCGATTTGCGTTTCCCGTTGGCATGTAACAATTCATTGAACGCTTTCCTATTTTCCCGCAATTCCAACAGAACTCTAATCTTCTGTTGCTACATTCCTTAGCCCAATGACCTACACCTCCGCATCTTCTGCATGCTTGAGATGGATTCTGTACCCATCCTGTTGGGATTTTCGTAAAATTCCGCCTTTGAGCTGGAATTGGTGGCTCATCATCTAAGCAGCGTCTGCAGACGGTGTTATGCCTGTTGTCTTGCACAACTGGTCGTCTTTGCACGCCCATTGGTATGTGTGAGCGTTCTCTTCGAGCCTCTCGTTGGAATTGTTTCCTTTCCAGTTCCAATGTTTCGAACTCATCTGCTAGTTGCATTAGTTCTTCCAGCGTTTGTATGTTGTGTGGGCGAATGAACATTTTCAAATCTGGCGTGCAATTTTTCAATATGATTTCTAGCTGCTCGAAATCTGGGCATTTTAATGGACGCATCATGGTTTGCATTTCTATCATGAAATCTTTGAATGACTCATTCCATTGCTGTTTTCTGGCTTTTACTTGGTCTGCCAGTTTGCCAAAATATCCCCTCGGCAAGAAATATTTTTTGAATGCCTCAGTAAACTCTCTCCATGATGCCCAATGCTTATTGTTGGCCACGTACCATTTTAACGCTTTGTCCTTCAGCAGTTCTGGCATCGCCCTTGGAATCATGTTGATATCTAGTCCATACATGTCTGCTGACCATTCAACTTGTTCGATTAATTCTAGTGGCTTTGAATTGCCATCGAAACGAAATGTCCATTCCCTCACTTGTTTTGCCACTTTCGGATATTCATTATTCGAATTAATTAACCCGACTTTGCTACTTTCTGTAACTCTTCTACTTGTTCTCGGGTCTTCATATAATGTATGTTGTTGTTTTTGTGGGCCATCTAGGGCGCCACGCTTCTCCATCTTGGCGGTGTTAATATTGGAATTGCCAATTTTGCAATTTCCCCCACCGGCATCGCTTTTGCGGCCTTTGTATATTTTGCTGCCAGCGAGCTGATCCATGTTTGCCACTCTGGGTCGTCCTCATGATTGTTGACCCATTCTCCGAACTGTTTCCGTATTTCTTCTACAGTTCCTGCTAGCGTGAATCTGCACTTTTCGCCGGTTTTTATCAAATCCTCCTTTTTCATGTAGTAAATCCATGATTTTGTCATTTTGCCTGCCTTTGATCAATTTATTTCCTTTTTATAAAAAAAATTAACGTTGTTTTCTTTTTTTTCTCTTATGCAGAAAACAATAAATTTTGTAAATCCCTTCCACCAGTTAAGCACGTTGGGCGCCAGTTGTAACGATCCTTTTTGGTCCTTACTTGCGGCAGAGCCGGATTTCATGTGTAGGGGTACGACACAACAAATTTATTTTGTGCGCTGGTGAAATGAGAAGATACAGTTGGTTTTCTTTTAATAAAAACGTTAAATTTTATTGTCTATTCGATTGGTGGATGGTAGTATGGCCAGAGAGCTTCTGCACGGGCTGTTAGCTTTGTGTTTGTGGCAATTGTGAAATCCACTCTGCACCGCTGGCATGAAAACTTATCGACAGATTGTGTTTGGCTGTGGCAAGTGTTCCTACTGCCAGGATGACTCCTGGTCTTGTCTATCTACACTGTCGTCTGCTACGCTCCTATTATTCTGCTAGGAATACTCCTAGTCTTTTCCCACTATGCCAGGAATACTCCTGGTCTTCCTCAACTGTGCTAGGAATACTCCTAGTCTTCACCTGCCTGTGCCAGGAATACTCCTGGTCTTCCTTAACTGTGCTAGGAATACTCCTAGTCTTCACTAAATTGCTAGGAATAGCTCCTAGTCTTCAATGCTTTGCTAGGAATAGCTCCTAGTCCTTTATATGATGCTAGGAATAGCTCCTAGTCTTTTATATATTGCTAGGAATAACTCCTAGTCTTTTATATATTGCTAGGAATAACTCCTAGTCTTGTGATCTGATAGGATTTGCTCCTAGTTTTTAATATTCTACTAGGAATAACTCCTAGTTTTCTTACTTGCCACCAAAAACAATTCTGCCTTTAAATCTTCACTTGTAGCCAGGATACAGATGGATATCCTTCTATCGATCTGACTTGGCACGCCTTCGCTTTTGTTTCTTCACTTGTGTTTCGCTTCGTTGTCCTCGCTCATGTACTTCATTTGTTGAACCTTCACTTATTGATATTTCACTTGCACCTTGCTGGTCCAAGTGACACTTCGCTCGTCTCCTTCGCTTTCTAACTTCCTTCCTATGTCTCAGCCGTGGCTATTTATAGGCATCTTGACACAGGGATGACGCGTGGTGGGATTATGTACCGTTGTCAGTACTTTTCCGCGCGCCAATATTTGCCGCCCAAAACATTCCATCGCTTTCTTTTGCCTTCGGCCTTCTCGGCCGATCCCGCAACGCAACTCTCCTGTTGCTATGCATGGTGAAATCACGCATACGCCTCTCAGCTACAATCGTTGCTCTCTAACTTTGCCAACGTCCACCCTTATATACTATTTAACAATGTTTGACTTATTCCTAGTTTCCCGCCCTTTTGATATATGCTTAGATATACTGAATTTATAATTAAATCAACTTAATAACTATATAACTATATCCCTCCCTTTATCTTTTGTATCTATATATACATAATGCTCTGCATTACTGTATCGCATTAACTTTTCCACATAACAAATATTAATGTTATGTTTATCCCATTCCATAAATTATACAACGTTATATAGCATTACATAGTATATTCTGCATATCTATTTATATATATATACATATACATAAATATATATATTATCATTATATATTTAAATTTAGCGCCAATACCTCCAGCGCCTTTCCAACCTCTGCTTTGGACATATTACACACCGCCCCTGCCGTTCTCCGTTACATGCCAACATTCCCGCTCCCAATCCACCCACTACATGCGTAAGCCCGCTCACTTTGATGTTGCCGACAACCGAAAAGCAACCCCTCCCCCGCTAGTCTATACGCATGAGCCGACTCTCTAAGTCTCGTACGTAGGTGGCTTACGCCGAGACTCTTTACTCTTAAATCTCGAGACCTCTGGATTCTTAAGCTAGTTTAGACAAATGTAGGAAATAATTATTTATTGGGCACAGCAAAGAGACTAACAATTACCCACAACAACTACCGAGGGTATAAAATAATTAATACGATACACAAAATTAAACAATTAATACTAAAGACACTCATTTGGGGTGAACACTGTACAACGGGAGATACGCAGCATAAACATAGTGACATGTACATTTAATATAATTTCGGTTAGGGTATTACCCGGACACCGAAAAAAATATTAAATGACACTAAGTAGTCAGATGCGAAGTTGTTAGCATTTCAGTTAGGGTATTACCCGGACACTGAAATGCTAAACAAATGGCATCACGACTACTGTGCTACTCTACATGAAAACTACATTACAGTGGTTCCATGTTCATGCGCATTTAATATTGCTTCGACTAGGGTATTACCCGGATGTGGAATAATATTAAATGGCACTAAGTCGGCGTATGTACGACCAACAACATTTCAGTTAGGGTATTACCCGGACACTGAAATGGCTGCTGGTCGACATACTGCCAACTGTACCATGGAAACACAACATTTATTCCTACGACTTGCCCTTTTAATATCATTTCGGTTAGGGTATTACCCGGACACCGAAATAAATATAAAATAGCACTAAACCTATTTTCCATATCTAATACTGATTCAGTTAGGGTATTGCCCAGACACTGAAACAGGCACTAGACATGGAAATGTAGGTTATTTAAACAACACTAAACACATTATTGGGACATTACAAGCAAATAAGGATAAAGGAGAAAGAATAGAGATAAGAAAAAATAGAAATGGCAAGGGTCAATGTTCAATTATAATTTTTATTTCAAATTCATGTATTTCCATTTTTTTTTTTATTGCCTAATCTACCTAACATGACACTGTCCTATGAAAATGGCCTCAAGGCCGACTCACCCGAATATAATTTGCACGATCTTGGCGGTGATGCTTTTCCTTGTTTTATTATTTTCTTAGATTTTTATTCACACTGTCTTTGTTTTAGTACCACTGTCACTGCGTATTTGACTTCTATGTATTCACTGGTTTTGTTCTTGTTTTTCACTGTTTGATTTTTCCCTTGACGATAATTATTTACTTGTTAACTCTCCGGCGGCCAGAAACTAAGTGATCTTGCCATTATTTCTAACCCTTGCCTTTGCCCTAGTTTTTAACATTCTAAGCTTTCGACGCAGCTGCGGAAATGCGTGGCGCGTTTTGATTGGCTACTGATAGATCACCGTTATCCTACGAGCTTTTGGCGTACGTGACCAAACGTCTTAGCTTAGCTATGCTGACACCGACAGTACCGACGGCGTGGCGGTTGGTGCGTCGGCGTCGCTGGCCATTGCGATACGAAGGAGAGAGAAACAAAAGAAATAAAAAATAATTGCTCTCTTGTTAGAAACTGTAACCTAATGATGAAATAGAAAACAATTGCTCTCTCTTGCTAGAAACGGTAACCTAATGTTGAACTAATACCCTTCAATAAGTAGAGCATATTCATTTGGAGGGTTTGCTTGTATATATATATTAATGAATGAGAAAAAATAAAAACATGAATTTGTGATTCTTCACACTCCCTCCTTACTTCGCGGAGGTTCAAGAAACTGTGATACATCCGCCGGCTGTGATGCGGACGCGATAGGTCAAGTCGTCCTCTTTGTATCGGAATCTGGACGGTTTGTTCCGGTCTGGACGGGTCTGGATGCTCTGTAGCAATGTCTGGGGGATTCCACGATTTGGCGTCATCACACGCCATTCAGTGGGGGTTTCTACGAGGCTCGTTACATTTTCTAGAGTATCCTTTCGTGGAGATGCGAGATGACTGGGTTGGACGCTGATGGCCGTTGGCTCGACATTGACCGTGGCGTCGTTCTCCTCTGCTTCAGTAGGGGCATTCATTGAGACATCTTCGAAGTATGGATAACTTCGTGCACGTTCGAAGGCGCCATGGTATGGGGGCGTCGTTGAACTCCCTGAGCCCACAGGGTCATATGGATGATCGTGGGTTTCAGTGCTCCAAGACGGGCTAGGTCTAGGTAAATAAATTCTTTCTCCGGTTTCTATGTCCACTTGAATGTGTGCCGGAGGACTCTCGCAGGGCGGGCTAGGAAGGATTTCCAGGGGCGAGTAGGGGCTGCTAAGGTAACTTCGGTAAACCTCGTAGTCGTCGTCATGACTCGGATGAAGAGGGGGATGATATTCCCGCGGTAATGGGAAAAGCATCCATCCCATGGCACATCTCCGTCGTCGTCTCTAGGGTCGTCTGTGTGGTTGACGAACTTTGCTAGGTCGCGGACCCGAGGCAGTCGCATTATTGACTTTATCACCGGGCGCTCTGGTGCATCAGCCAAGAGGAAGCATCTTTCCACGTTAGGTTCTTCGGTGATAGTCAACTGTCCAGATACAGGCTCGGTAGGCGGTGCTGGCGAGATCGGTTGATCGTCGACGGAACAGGAGTCGGGGTATAGTATCTTATGCAGCGACTTCAGGAAAGCTGCCCGCTGGCGGGGATCTCGACAAGATTGGCTATGTTCTCCGTCGACCTCGATAATCACGTTCATCCGACGTTGAGCTTCCGAGGGAGCTTGTCGAAGATCCGCAGACTGGCTCTCCGGGGCGGGTGCTGTGATAGTTTCACCGATGGTAGGCCTATTTGCCTCTGGCGATGGTGCGTCTCGGGTGGGGTGTTGAAATCGCGTTGCGGCTATCTCCTCGAAGTTCGCGGTGATGGATGCTATTAACGGGGCTAGCCCGGTCAAAAGAGTGCTGGTGGATGACATTCTAATGAAGGGAATTAGTTCATATGCCTGATTTTGACAGGAACGAACTGCAAACTACCTAACTTAGCCTGCCTAATAGTGTGATTTACAAACGTGTGATGAACTTAAAAATTAATATTATAAATAAGATAACTAAAGTAAGATATACGTAGTGGTCTGCTGCTTAGTCTTACGAACAGAGATTCCCCTTTAGGAGGGCAGGGACGTTGGGAGATCGAAATCTCCAACAAGTGGCCCCTGTGAAGTCTCTTCGCAAGGTCTGGCTCTGCGTTGTCTTGTGTGTCTTCTATGAATTCTCCCGGCTCGGGTTCTCTTGGTTCGGCTTCTCTCGGCTCGGATTCTCTGGATTCGGATTCTCTTGGCTCGGATTCTCTGGATTCGGATTTTCTTGTTGATATGATTTCAAGTCGCTGACACTGACTGTGCGGCAGGATCTTCCGTGTGCATCTTGGAGTCGGACGATGTTCCTGAAAGAAAAGTGTTTTACCTTGTAGGGACGTTTGAGTTTTGGTGCCGGCTTGGCGGCGAATCCCTCGCCGTGAGGACTCTCGGAGGTGTCGATTTTATCTTCTCTGAGTAACCGGTACTGTGCTCTGTAAAAACGATGCTTGGTTGCTCGATCATCCTTCTGATTGATTACGTTCTCGGCGATGTGTATTATGTATCTTTTGCAACTTGGTTTCATTGTCTTCATTCCCATGCTGTTGACCTCGTATCCTTTTTAAAGGACGTATCCTGTGACGACTCCCTGCGTGCTTGGCTAATTTTGGCTTCGCTCTGATATTCTTGTAAAGATAGTATCCTTGTGAAAAATGTTGCCTCGTTGAACGTTTGACTATGACTCTTCCTGGTATCCTTGTGAAGCATGCTGACTAGATTCCTGGTATTCTTGTAAAGCTGGCTTGGATTCCTGGTGAAGAATGTTGACTTGTGGAAGACTTAGAGTTGACTCCGCTGGTATTCTTGTGACGCATGATGGCTCGTTCCGGCTTAGATTCCTAGTATCCTCGTGACTTCTGGTATTCAGACTCTGCTGGTATCCTTGTGACTTTGACATAGACTTCTGGTTGTAGGCTCCGCTAGTATCTTTGTATCTTGGTATCCTTGCGAAAGACGTTAACTCGTTCCTGGCTTAATGTAGACTCCGCTGGTATCTTTGTAGCATTGACTTCGACTTCTAGTATCCTTGAAGAAGGACTTTAACTCGTTCCTGGCTTAATGTAGACTGCGCTGATATCCTTGTAGCAATGACGTAGACTTCTGGTATATCTAGAAAAGGGCGTTCACTCGCTGTAGTTCGACTTTGATTCGTGGTATCCTTGGGAAGAATGTTCTCCGGTTGTAGTTCGACTTCGATTCGTGGTATCCTGGTAACTGCGGATGCTGCTGTTCTCCTTGAGAAGGATGTTCACTCGCTGTGGCAAGACTTTGATTCCTGGTATCCTTGATAAGGATGTTCACTCGCTGTAGCTAGACTTTGACTCCTGGTTGACGTTGTTTCTCTGGTTGTGGGACTTTGTTTCTTCGTTGTATTCTTGGCTGCTTGGTGTAGGCTTCGCTGATATCCTTGTAACTTAAGCTGTGGCAATCCTTTGAACAGTATGTTCACTGTTGATTCCCTTGTATGCTCGTAAATCTTGACTACTGTTGACCTTTAAAAAGGATATTCACTGGCTGGGTCCTTGGTATGCTGGTAACTTAGAGTCCTGTTATCCTTTGTTATGCTTGGAATTTAGACGGCGGTAGTTCTTGGCGGCTGGATGTTGACTCCTCGACGGTTCGATGTTGACTCCTTGACGGTTGGATAGTGACTCTTTTCTCAGTATGCATTGGTACCATGATTTTATCTTCGTAGTCTCTGCTCTGCTAGCGTCGCGGCCTACGCTTCATAGGAGTGAGCATCCAAAAGATCCCGTTGGGGCTATGTCGACCAAAGAGAACCAACGAAACACCCTCATACCCCCTTCTCATAGGAATAAAGTGTGATAGAAAACAAGCGGTAATATTTTTTTTTTTCATCTCCTATACTTTATCTTTATCCCATATGCCTTTCTTCTATTGTACTTAGACTCTGTTGTATGTATATTATTTTTTTCTCTATGGTGACTCTACTGCTGTAGCTCTGTCGGTTGTAAAAAAAAATAATTCCACGTGGTTTTGGTTCTACTGTATTCTGTCGTGACTCTGTCGCTGAGACTCTGTCGATGACTGTAAAATAGTTCTACCGTTACTTTGTGCAAATTTTTCAGCTTGCTTATGTTTCTAATATTCTTATGAAAATTCCGTTGCATATTTTTTATTTTTTCTATGGTGACTCTGCTGATATCCTGTTTAGCTCTGTCGATATAAAAAAAAATATAACTCCATGTGGTTTTGGTTCTACTGAAATCTGTCGGGACTCTGTCGCTGGGACTCTGTCGATGACTTTAAAAAAGTTCTACCGTTCATTGTGAAATTTTCTATGCTTGCTTGTTTCTTTTGCTTGTATAGAAATTCCGTTGCATATATATTTTTTTTCTCATGGTGACTATGCTGATACCCTGTTTAGCTCTGTCGATATATAAAAAAAAATATATTTCTGCCGCGAGGTTTTGGTTCTACTGTATTCGGTCGTGACTCTGTCGCTGAGACTCTGTCGGTGACTTTTTAAAAGTTCTACCGTTTGCCTGTTGGATTTTCTATACTCGCTTGTCTCTTTTGTTCTTATAAAAATTCAAATATATACAGATATAAATTTTTTTTTTTATGGTGACTCTGCTGATACCCTGTTTAGCTCTGTCGATTATAAAAAAATAAAATTCCACGTGGTTTTGGTTCTACTGAAATCTGTCGGGACTCTGTCGATGACTTTAAAATCGTTCTACCGTTCATTGTGAAATTTTCTATGCTTGCTGGTTTCTTTTGCTTTTATAGAAATTCCGTTGCATATATATTTTTTTTTCTCATGGTGACTCTGCTGATACCCTGTTTAGCTCTGTCGATATATAAAAAAAAATATTTCTGCCGCGAGGTTTTCGTTCTACTGTATTCTGTCGTGACTCTGTCGCTGGGACTCTGTCGATGACTTTTTTTAAAAGTTCTACCGTTTGCCTGTTGAATTTTCTATACTCGCTTGTCTCTTTCGTTCTTATAAAAATTCAAATATATACATATAATTTTAAGTTTTAACGTTGGATTTATAAAAAAAAATGTTATCTTTATTTCACAACGGGGTTCTTTGTTTACAATAATGATTTAGCCTTAAATTTAAAAGGACTGGAACACAATTTTCCAAGGTTTTAACAGAGGCTGCGCTAGAATTGAACTGAACTAAACTCTAAGAGTTTCAAGATTATTTATAGGGAGTTTTGTAAGAGTGGCGTGATTTTTGGACTTTGGCTCAAGTGGCGTGATCGATTCTGATTGGTCATTTTGGAGCCTGTTTAAGAAAGGGTGAATATGAACTTCTTGTTCTTAAGTGTTAGATGAAGTGTTTATCGCTGAGTCAACTGATTTAATTTGCTTTATAATTATTTTCTTTGTCATAGATTTAAACTTATAGATTAAATATATGGTTTGACTTATTAGAGTAATTATAAACGTAGTGGTTGTTATAATGTTAAATATTTTGTTGTACTTAGTTTTTTCAAAAATGATTTCTTTCGTTTGTATATAAGAGATAGGTTCTAGTTTTGTTACGTTATTTGTTACATAAATGTTTTGTGTGTAGTCTGACAATGTGTTTACTATTGATATTTCATTTAACTGAATAGTACAATCGTATATTTTAATTATATTATTTCCTTCTATGAATATTTTATTTTGATTACAATTTTGTTTAAGATTTGTTTTTGGTAGGTTCCAAGTTACAATAATGTTGGGTTCTACATAGCTAATTTGATTTGTTTTAAAGGTTTTTGTGTATTTACATTCTGCTGGGATTTGTGTTATAATACCATTTATACATTCATTAATTTCTTGTTTTCTAGATGATTTAACATATGTTTTGTTATTTTGTATGTAATAGGTTTCATGGACATTTTCTGTTAAAGTATTGTTGTTTTGGTCAGGATAGGGTATGATTTTATATAGTGGTGTTTTTGATATTTGTCTGGGTACGTGCGAGATTATAAATATTTCGTTCGTATCCGACCATTTAACCAAGTAGATGTTTTTATATTTAAAAGTTTTTCTGTGTTTATGTTAACTATGTACTGCTGATTCAAGAGTTTTGGATTAAATATTCCTAGTCTTGTCAATTACATGCCTAGTTCTATGTCTTCTATGTATTCTGTAAGGTGTTCTAAGTTGAATATGAGAATATTCATTTTTTTGTCTTTGGTGGTGAAGTTATTTAATAATTCGATATTTTTGTTAACTGCTTCTATAATATGATTAAGTTCGTCTTTCTGAGCGTTACTTGATTGTAGACTGCTAATTTTTTGTTCTAGTTCTTCTTTGTCATTTTGATTTAAAGTGCCAAACAGATATTTATGTATTGTACCTACAAAGTTAATAAGGCCTCTTTTATTTCTTTTTTTTATTTTTATGCCATTCATTTCGCGGTTTAATTTCTCGATTAGGTATTGGAAGTTCTTAAAGGGTTCGGTTTGCTTTAACAAATTGTTATAAGTGAGTTGTATTTTGGTTAAATTTATAGTAAGATAATGATATTCGAAATCAGAAGGCAGGTCCATAGTTCCTGTTTTAAATATAAGATACCCATTGGGTGCTTTGATGGGATTAATTTCTATACTTTGATTATGCGTTGAGGATGCCATTGATAAGAGTAGATGTAGTAGTATTGGAATGTCTGAAATTAATTAGTATATTTGCTTTGGTGAGTTTTCTTTTTTTCTTGAATTTTGATTTGTAGTGGGTGGTTTGTCTTCCTCTATTTGTTTCTATATAGTGTTTGTCGTCAATTTGGGTTATTTCCCCTGTTTTTTTAAATGGTGTAGTTGTTTTGCTTTTAACTAAAGGTGCAATTTTATATTTTGTATTTATTTCGAAGTAGCTTCTATTTTTATTTAAGTTTTTGATTTGATTTTTCTTGTTAGCTTGAGTATTGTAAAGTGGTGTACCTGCATAAATGAAAATGTCTGCTGGTGTTCTATTTGTTGTCAAATGTTTAGTCTTGTGATTATATGTATAAAGAATAGTTTCGAACTTTGTTTGTTTATCGTCTATGCTGGATTCTGCATTAATGATTCTTAATTTTTCATTCACGGTTCTATGAAATCTTTCTATGTCAGAAATACCGTTTTTAATTGTTGTTATATTTATTTTAACGTTTTCAGATTTTAAAAAATTTTGCAGGGCTATGCATATAAATGCTGAATCTTTATCTGCCTTGATTTCTATGGGTTTGCCCATATCGTTAAAGATTTTGATGATTGCTCTTTTAGCTTCGAGCCAATCTCGACTTTGGACTTGAACTAAAGAGGCAAATTTGGAATATACGTCTATGCATGATAAGAATTGTTGATTGTCAACTAAATAGAAATCCATTACATATTTTTCTCTAGCATTAAATACTTCTGGAGTGATTTCGAAAGCCAGTTTAGTATTTCTATTTTCTGATTTGGATAGGTTGCAAATATCGCATTCATTAATTAGATTTTGAATTAATTTTTGGTAATCTGGATAGTAATATTTTCCTCTGAACCAATTTATGGTTTTAGTAATGCCTGGATGAAGTAATGTTTTGTGGTTTTTTAGAATGGTTTCTTTGAAATCTGCATAAGAGGTTATGTCTTTCAATTTAGAAGTAGTTCTTAAAGTTTTAGTCCGACTATCTGGACTTATTATTTCAAGATAAGCTTGTTGGAATATTAGAAAATCTGCGTCGTTATGGAAATAGATTGCGTTATTTTTTAAACATAAGTATTCTTTGATAAGTTCCTTTGCGGAAAGATTCGTCATTTCTTTGTATGATATTTTTATTTTTGTTTTGTGAAAGAAGTGAGTAACATCGACTTTGTCTTCACTGCTCTTGATAAATTCTACTTGATGGTTGTAATAGTTCAGTGGTTTTTCTGAAATGGTTATTAAATTTTCATTGTCTTCCTGTGCGCTGTGTATAGTTGCTCGGGAGCTGCTTATTTCATCTCCTAAGAAGTTTTCGTCAAGTATGACTCTGGAAAGGGGGTCGGCCACATAATTTTCTTTTCCTGGTACATATTTTATTTTGTAATTATATTCATTTAGTTTTATTTTCCACCGTTGTAACTTCATGTTGGGTTCCTTTATATTGGATAACCAAACAAGGGGTTTGTGATCACTTAAGATCTCGAAGTGTCTGCCAAAGAGGTATGGTCTAAAGTACTTAGTCGCCCATACAATAGCTAATAGTTCTTTTTCTATAGCGGAGTAATTAAGTTCGTGCTCATTAAGGGTTCGACTTGCAAAACAGATAGGTTTATGGTCTTGTGAGAGGACAGCGCCTATAGCTACGTTACTAGCATCTGTAGTAAGGGAAAAAGTTTTTTTGAAATCAGGATATGCAAGAATGGGGTCATTGATAATAAGAAGTTTTAATTTCTCGAAATTTGAGATGTATTCTAGATTGTTTGTGTTGATTTTGGAGCCTTTCTTTAAACCAAGAGTTATGGGTTTTGCTATTTTGGCAAAGTTTGGAATAAACTTGCGGTAGAATCCGCATAAGCCTAAAAATGATTTAATTTTTTTGGTGTTTTGGGAATAGGAAATTTTAGAATTGCTTCAATTTTGTCTGGATTTGGTTTAATGCCGTCTGTGGTTATAACATGACCTAAGAATTTTGTTTCCTTCTTCAAGAATTCGCATTTGTCTAATTGTAGTTTTAGATTAGCTTTGCGTAATTTAGAGAAAACCTTTTGGATTGAGGTTAAATGTTCCTCTAATGAGGTTGATTATGTCGTCCAAGTAAACTAAACAATCTTTGTAAATTAGATCTTCTAATAAATTGTTCATGCATCTTTGGAATGTTGCTGGTGCATTTTTTAAGCCAAATGGCATTCGGGTAAATTCGTAATGCCCATGTTTTGTTGAGAATGCAGTTTTTTCAATTGATTTAGGATCCATTTGAATTTGATGGAATCCTTTAGCAAGATCAATGGTTGTAAAATACTGACATTTTCCTAATTTGTCAAGTATTTCATCCATTATGGGTATTGGGAATTTATCATCGACAGTAATCTCGTTTAGACTACGGTAGTCAATGACTAAACGGAACTTTTGTTCCTTGGAAGCGTCCTCTTTCTTAGGTACGATCCATATTGATGATCAATAGGGCGATTTCGATTTTCGAATTATTCCCTGTTCTATCATTTCGTTTATTTGTTTGTTGACTTCTTCGTCAAAGATTTGGGTGTTTGTAAATGGGGTCTTCGTGTTTTGTTCGAATGTTATGTTTTATAGTACTGTTAAATGTCAAATTTTCACCTTTCCTGTACTGGATATCACTAAAGTGATGCAAGATTTTCTTTAATTTTTCTGTTTCTTCTGAATTTAAATGATCTAGTCGGAACTCGTTTTTTACTTCGATATTATTATTTATTTCGTATGAGAATGCTTCGTATTCGAAGTCTGCAGGGGGATAATTAATAGTTTCTGATGTTTCTTCTTCATCATTTGTGGATTTAAAATAGAACTTGTGATTTGCTAGGGTTACGCTGTTGTCGTTATAGTTAATAGATGCTTGACATGCTTTGAGGTACTTTCTACCTAATAGTATATCGTATGTAGCAGAAAATTTATGACAGTAAAATTTTTGAGTGTCTGGACATTCAATTTTTCTGGGGTTTCTGGGAAATTGAAAAAGTTCTGGTTGATAAGGTTTATTGAGGAACCTGTATCAATTATACATTTAAGAGGAGTGTTATTTATGGTTAACAGGATGTAGGGGTTTGATCCGTTTGATCTGTCTGATTTATTTGTTCCGAGGCTGATTGATGAAAATTTTCGGACCATTCCATTCTACTCTGACCGCTGGTACTTTCTCTTTGTCTTTTAGTAGGTCTGTTGGCTACCGGGTTTTGAGTTTGAGATTGATTTCTAATTTGATGATTCAAAGGATTCTGTTGTCTACCTTGATTAAGGTTCTGCTGAAATTCCTCCCTAAGTTGCTAATAATTTTCAGGATTTGGATGTGAATTGGGTTGACTTGAGTTGTAATATTGACTGTTTAGTCTGAAGTTATTTCTGCTTGAATTATTTTGGAATGATTTATTATTTGATTGGCCTTGAGAATTGAAATTGTTATGTCTAGGTTGTGACGAAGTACAATTTTGGGTACTTCGCCACAATGTACATATATATATAATAAGTTCTATAAATTAATTATAAGTTTATACTCTGACTTGTTAGTATTTTCATAGGAACTAGTTCCCTTAGAGCATCTCTAAATCAGACCACCGCCAATATACACACACACATACACATACATCGGGCCACCAAAAACAGAAACCAAAAAGTGCAACGGGACTTAACCAAAAAGTCGCCACTTGCTGCGCAGTTTCCATTCTCGCATACATACATATATACTCATATCACGCCATCCATAAGTCAACAAAGCTTACGGCTTTCACTGTGAATTGACGCGTTTTTCTGTGCTCCTTCATAATTTTCCTTATTTTCGACTTTAAAGTCATCGCGCTGCTTTAACAAAATTGTCCAATAGTTTGGTGGTGGTTTACCTACGTACTAACATAGTGCTTTTTGTTTATTTGGACATATAAACGCAAAATCAAAGCATTAAACTTATTCTTTTGTGTTAATCTTTGATTTTGCTTTTGTACTTCTTCCCGCATTAAAATCACTCTCGCGCTCTCGCCTACGTACTGTTGTTGCATGTGCAGTGCTCTTGGCTCTCCCGCTCTTTTTTCTTCATTTCTTTTGATCGCGCTCGCATCTATCTCTATCTCGCGTACAAGTGATACGTGTACTTGTGTAGTGCTCTCTTTAATTTCATAATTATCCTCTCTTCAAGTTTGACCCAAGTGTCGAATTTGATTTTAAATACTGAGTGAGTTTTTTCTTTGGCTTTTTTCATTGAATTTTGATTTTTTTTCTTTCACTTTAAAATAAATAATATATTTAAATACTATAATGTCTGTCTGCTCCAGCAAAAAGTGTTTGAACCCCCCTGCGCCCCATAACGTATTTCTCACTTGTTGGCTGTGTGATAATGTCATGCACGTCAAGTGTGCCGGCTACACAGCCAAAGTGAGGGATAGTTTGGAGCAAAGAGGTGGTCTCAAATGGGGATGCGACTCATGCCGAGAAGTGGAAATCGAGATGAGGGTATTCATGAGGCAGACCAGGGACAAGTTTAAGAAACTGTCATCTGGTTTTCGTAAACTCTTTGATGAGTTTAACGCTTTGGAGACAGAATTCAAAAGCTATAAGCTGTTGAATGAGTCTCCAAAGCGCAAGAAAACTAGTATGCGGAATCTGTCCCTGCATCTGCCGGTGCCTATCCCTGTCTCGGCCGCAGTTCCGCAATCTCCGTCACTGCTCACAGCCAACCCTCCGCAGCTCATATCGTTTACCACCCCCGTCATACAGGGTGGGCGTAAAGATGAGGCCATTTCCGTTTCTCCTGGAAATGGTCTCTCTATACAGACGTATGAAACTGTAGTTTCCGAACAGTCCGGGCAACTACCAAATTCTTTGGTTATTGCCAACAGCTGCCCAGTTAGAGGAACACCATCAATTAGGCCTCTGACTGGAGTACCACCGAAGAAACATATATTTGTTTCTAGGCTTGATCCCGAAACTTCTTCGGATGACGTCTTAGGTTACATTAAGACAAAAATGCAAGCATCAAAAATAGCGGTAGAAAAATTTAAATTTAATTATTTAAGGGAGATCTCTTCCTTTAAAATTAGTGTCCCGGTTGAACTGTTTGACTGCATTTGTAGTAACAGCTTTTGGCCGGATCACATATTAGTGAAAGAATATACGGCCAAAAAGAAAACTCGTGGCTCAGTTAGGCTTCCTTCTACTTCTTCTTCTATTGCCTCCGGAATATCAGCATCTGCTGGTGTTCCAAAAAACTAATTTCGTCCCTTAATCTGGCCTATCAGAACGTAAGAGGACTTAAATCTAAGCTTCCTAGACTTTATGTAGATAGTCTAGTATTTGATTATAAAATTTTAGTATTTTCAGAGACTTGGTTAAAACCTGACATTAATGATGCATCTGTTCTGTCTGCAAAATTTTCAATATTCAGGTGTGATCGCATTTCGCGTGTAGGCGGGGGAGTCTTGATTGCCATTGACTCGTCGTTATCTTCTGACCGGATTCAATCTCCTGATAACCAGGAGATTGAGTTTGTAAGTGTCAAGGTCAGTCTCAAGACTTTCTCTGTCTACATTACTTGCTCGTACATCCCGCCACAATCCGACATGGCAGTGTACATTAAACACTTGGTTTCTATCCAACACATCTCATCGTTACTGTCTGATAGAGACATGTTAATTGTTCTCGGTGACTTTAATTTACCGGAAATAGTATGGTCCCCTACTGACGAATCTGCTTTGTTGCTCCCTTCTATTTCACATTGCTTTATTGAAGGTCTTTTCGAGTTATCTTTGACTCAAATAAATCCAGTCCGTAACAAGAATAATAGTTCTTTGGATCTGATATTTGTTCTCGATTCCACCAATGGTGCAGTTTGTAGAATAGACCCTCTTGTCCTGCCTGAAGATAGTTTTCATCCTACTTTGGAGTTAACTATTGATCTTCCGTATCGTGTACCGACTGTTGGTGCTTGTCCTGCGGTTAAATCCCGTAATTTTCGCAAGACCAATTTTAGTAAGTTAAATGAGCTCTTTCTTAAAAATGATTGGTCTTCCCTGTATAGTTGTTCAAACATGAACCAAGCTATTTTTTTGTTTTATAACACTCTTGGTTCGCTTTTTAAGGTTTGTGTACCGCTGAGGATCCCTATGTCGGCCTATAGGCCCCCCTGGCATTCTCGGGAGCTAACTAACCTGAAAAATGTAAAATCGAGGTCTACAAGAAATCAGGCCGCTCGTCAGACTATGCCCGTTACGTAGTCGCTCGATCAAAGTTTTTGACGCGTAATACGCTCTGCTATAAGGATTACCTGCAGCGTTGTAAATTAGAATTTTCTAGTAATCCTAAACAATTTTATAGCTTTGTGAATTCCAAACGCAAAATGTCTGTCTATCCATCATGCTTATCTCTTGAAAACAATATAGCGAGTTCTGATCAAGCCATCGCTGATTTGTTTACAGACTTTTTTACAACAACCTATTCCTCAACGGAATATCAATCAGACATTCCGTATCCTTACCAGGTAAAAAGCTCTAACTGCATTTACAGTCCGTCGATCAATGGAAGTTCGCTCCTAAGCGTGCTTCATTTAGTGAAACCTGTCTACTCTCCTGGTCCTGATGGAATACCAGGTTGCGTTCTCAGATTTTGCGCCGAGGCTTTATGTAAGCCAATTCGTAAACTTTTTCTTTTGTCTGTCAAATCTTCCACGTTCCCAGATATCTGGAAGGAATCCTATATAGTTCCTCTCCATAAAAGCGGTAAAAAATCGGAAGCATCCAACTATAGGGGTATTTCTAAATTGTCCGCTATACCTAAAGCTTTTGAAAAATTAATCACTTCTCAATTGCAACATTTTTGTAGATCTATAATTTCACCATCTCAACATGGGTTTGTGAAATGTAGATCTACTACCACTAACCTTTTAGAATTTACTTCTTTAACGATCGAAGGATTTAGAAATGCAAGGCAAACTGATGTCATATATACTGATTTCAGTAAGGCTTTTGATTCTGTTAATCATACGCTTCTTCTTTATAAATTAAATAGTATTGGCTTTCCAAGTCCATTAATTAATTGGATTCGTGAATATCTGACAAATAGAACTCAGAGGGTTCTTTTTAAATCGTCATATTCCAAATCCATCCATGTTACTTCGGGGGGTGCCTCAGGGTAGTCATTTGGGACCACTGCTGTTTACCCTTTTCATTAATGACCTTCCCTCTGTTATAAGTTACTCTCGTGCCCTCATGTACGCAGATGACGTTAAGCTATGTTTTAGTTACAAAGACATTACCTCTTCTTGTCGATTGCAATCTGATCTTCAAAATCTTGAGCTTTGGTGTCATAATAACTTATTAAAATTAAATGCAACTAAATGCAAGGTCATGACTTTTTATAGAACTTCTCCGCATTTAGTTACTTATTTTCTTACTAATACACCATTAGAACGTCTTAATGAGATGTATGACTTGGGTGTCCTGATGGACCGTAAACTAACGTTTAAGTCCCATATTTCCTCTACCGTCGGTAAAGCCATGGGCGTTCTTGGGTTTGTAAAGAGATGGTCAAAGGAGTTTGACGATCCATATACAACTAAAATTCTTTTCACCTCACTGGTCCGTCCTATTTTAGAATATGCATCTTGCATCTGGTCACCTCAGTATGAGTCACACCAAGCAAGAATTGAGTCGGTTCAAAAACAGTTCTTGCTTTTTGCTCTTCGTGGTCTGAACTGGGATCGTAATGTCAATTTGCCATCGTACTCTAGTAGACTTCTTTTACTTGGCCTTCCTTCTCTTACTAATCGTAGAATAATGCTTGGCGTCATTTTTATGCACAAGCTTCTTAAAGGTGATATAGACTCGCCCGAGCTATTGAACCAAATAAATTTTAGTATTCCTTGTAGACCTTATACCTGTAGACTTTATACCTATATCTCTCTCACGCTGTTCTACTAATTATTTACTGCATGAACCTTTCCGAGTTCTTTGTTCTGATTATAATCGTCTTTATCATGTAATCAGTACAGAACTCTCTTTTCCATTAATAAAAAATTCTATACTTTCTTTCTTAGCTCGTAGCTAGCTTTAGTTTTCGTTTTTGTCTGTATGTATGAACTGTCCCCGCGACTCGAGCCGTACGTTATGCGGCTAGCGCCCCTCGGTCGGTTGGGCGGGAGGTGTGGGCATTTAGTGCACCCGTTGGGATTCGCGCGAAAAAAAAAAAAAAAAAAAATATGTATATTTCCAATACGCCATACATACATATATACGCATGTCACGCCATATATATGTATGTAGCAATAACCATTGTAACGGGACTTGCAAAAGAAGTCGACAGGCTTATTGCGCAGTTTCTTTTGTTTAGAAACTTCTAGACGCCCAAGCTACGCATGCGTTACGGTAAATGCATCGATCGCGTCAACGCCAAAATGCGGTGGCAACTTTTGATTGGTCGCTGCCGGCGTCAGCGACAAAATTAAAGGCCAAGGGCTGTCGAAAATTAAATCGACAGATCAGTTGAGCTAGGACCGAGCAAGAGATAAGTCGGAAGCAGTAAAAGTGCAGTGCGTAAATAAAATATATAGAGTGGAAGCAAAGTGTCCTCAACGGCCAAGACGATAATCACCAAGTAACAAGAATCAACAACAAAGTAATCCAGAAGACTGCAGAGACACCAAGTTAAACGAAGTCATCAGATACAGAGCTAAGCAAGGGTGTGTACAGCGGGTGAGTCCAACCAGTGGCCAACAGGGCTACTCCCCCAGCTTATTAGGTCAAGTGTGGTAAATCAATAGCAGGTTAGATATAAGTAGTATTTAGGTCCGAGGGAGATTAATAAACTTTATAATGTTTGACCCCGAATCTCAAAACCAGTCCAAATGATTTATCCTCAACGTTACATCCTGTCATTTTAGTTCCCTCTATTATCTAAATGTCTACGTACTGTACTTGCATGTAGTGTATGTTTTGTAGTATTTGTATTTTATGTAGGGAGCCATGTAAATCATATTAATCTTAGTCAATGTCCGGGTGACACCCTAATTGACTAAGATAATATGATTTGTCTAGTGCTACCCGACTAGGAACTTTATCAGACCAAGGTCCGGGTGACACCCTAATTGATCTGATGAAGATTCTTGGGCCATTAGTAGTTTGTTTGTACTTGTAGCGATTCTGGATAATTCCTATTTTATTTAAGCCAATGTCCGGGTAACACCCTAGTTGACTTAAATAATAGGAATTATCCAACGAGTCGCAACTGGACAATTCAAACAGGCCAAGGTCCGGGTGACACCCTACTTGACCTGGTTGAATTGCCTGGGCTAATCCCAACGTGTTTGTTTCTCAAGCCGATGTCCGGGTGACACCCTAGTCGGCTTGATACCCTTCCCTTGTATTTGTTAATCGTTTAGTAGAAGTCGATCACCCTACTCCTTTCCTTTTTCCCTCCCCTGTTAGGTATAGTTAAAGCAATCACCGATTAGAGCAAGCCAACTGTGGATATGGCTATGCTCCCTTTCCTCCGTCATCAAGTCCGGGTTTCTTACATAAATTTTCTGTGTAGGAAAGGCCCTGGGGAGACTGGGAGATGTACCCCGGCCGGGAAAACTTCCTTACAGATGGCGCCCGAGCAGGGACCCGAGACTTGATTGACATATTATTTTTTTTGTATACATTTTTATATATAAATAATTTCTTAATAAAGGATTTCATCTGTGTGGAATAAATACCCACCATAACCCAAATCTTGCTAACCTATATGCCTAACAAAATTCCCTTTCAGCAATATAAAAGAAATTTTTGAAATAAATTAATTTTTTTTATTATTGTGTTTTAATATATGCATGCTGGCAAATCACAGAGTATCACAAGTGCACCATAAGTCCATTACATTGTTCACATACCCCGCATGAAAGCCCCGCCAGCAAGAATTCAGTTTAAAAAGTCAGCGATAGATCTGTCTAATCACCGACATAGCTAAGTCACCCAGCAGAGTCAAGATAGAGTAACCAGTAGAATCAACGACAGAAAATTAGTTTTAAGCAAGCCAGCGATAGAACTAAGTACAAAACCATCGTCATAGCTAACATACTCAGCAGAGTCACGGTAGAGTACTTAGTATAATCAACCCCCAGGAATTTAGTTGTAAGTGAGTCAACGATAGAACTAAATACAAAATCATTGACATAGCTAATAGACTCAGCCAAATCGTGATCAAATAGACAGCAGAATCATCGACAGACAATTCATTTAGCAAGCACAGTTAGAATTTAAAATTTGCAGGCAAGTCAAAGAGAAACAGAAAAACGCGGCAGCGAAGCCCCGTTTCGAATTCATGCGATGGTACAGTCACAGCAAAGTATCATAGAGAAACCAAAATTCATAGACCGCACATAGCAACCAAAGACTCTAGCATTTTTTTTTTTTGTCTCCTTCTCCCACACTGAATTGTTTTGATGAGGAACAGAAGGGGGGTCTCCTGCTTGGTTCCTATTGGTCGACTTCGCATCGCTATACACATTACCAATGTACAAAGCATAGCAGTAACGGCGAACATAAAAATAAAAGAAACTGCAATTAATAACTATAAGAATAATTGCAGCTTCTGAGACAAGCAGAGCAACTTCTATTTGGAGCAGATGGAAGTACGAGAGTCACCAGGAAGACGTCAACCAGAACAGTCGATCCTAAGTCAAGGATTTATCAAGCAGACTTCAACGCAGGCAGTCCAAGGATACACAAGAGGATAGTCAAGAGTCCTCAAATAAAATCAACAGTGAACAACAAGGATCAAAGTCAACAAGCAACCAAGGATATTCATCGCCAACCAGAATCAACAAGGATATCCAAAGTCAATCAAGGATCAACCAACAATATTCAAAGTCAACCAGGATTAACCAACGATACACAAAGTCAACCAGGATCAATCAACCATATAACAAACCAGCCGAGAATACTTAGTCATCAGTCCTCAAGGACACCCCAAGTCAAGAAACCTACGCATAGTCAACAAGTTATCAAGGATACCCAGGATAATTAGCCCGTGGCAATATTTATCATTTATTAAAATTAAACACCGCCTGTTTAATTAATTGTTCAATTTCAGCAACGTTCTATTTGGATACTCTAGCAACATGGGTGTCAAATGGATCACGTATTGCCGAAAACCTGAACTACAAAATTTCTTTACGGAATTTGGATTAACACAAGGCGGCACCGTGGAAGAAATGCGCAGCCGATTTTCCAGTTTTGCCTCCAGAGAAGACCATAAACCAGACGTACTTGCACGCCTAGCAGAATTAGAAGCCCACTATGGACAGACGGCAACCATCGACAAGAGCCTGGATATTAAACCACGATCACGTTCGGTATCTCCCGCAAGGTGCACAGAGCATGCAATCGAGATCGAGATACCCAGGAATCAGGACATTGACAGAAGAGCTTCACCAGCACCCGGATGTCCACCACAGGCAACCACAGCATGCATTTCAACTACACTACGATCCACGGAAAACCTCAGCCCATCGACCATAGCAGATAAAGTGTCCAAATGGGGCATTAACTTCGATGGGACAACCGACCCACTTTATTTTCTGGAAAAATTGGAAACACGCGCAGCCACGTATCGCATCCATACTGAGTCATTACCAAGAATGATGTCAATTATTTTATCCGGCCGAGCCGAAGGATGGTGGCAAACCAGCGGACTACTAGAATCATCCTGGCTGAGCTTCAAGCAAGGATTTCTGGAATTTTTCTTGCCACCCCGATACTTCGAAAAACTGGAGGATGCTATTCGAACCAGAAAACAACGCACAGATGAACCATTAAAACAAAGCTTCGTCTCATGATGCGAAGGGCCAATTATACCGGACCACAAGAATTGGAGGTCATACGAAGCCAAAGTTCCACAAGTTTTATAACTTCTTTTAATTCCCAGGTCAATATGTCCTCTGCCTACGACAACCAGGTTCAACAATTCTTAGATGTACCCCGAGCTGAGCCACGCAAGAATAGGATTAACAACAAATCCACCTATCAGCCTGGGGCTGGACGCCAAGTCAACAGAACCAACGTCTACCAGCTGGCGGACACACGCGTAGATACGCAACGCGCCTGCAGGAATTGCAGCGAACATGGACATTTTGCCCACCAATGTACCAACCGACGCAGACTTTTCTGAAGAAGAGGCATTCGAACCATCGAATGCTGCCAACATTCGGGAAACGCCGAGCGCATTTGTTTGAACGGGGATCAAGCAAAGGAAGCGCCAAATCACCCCCAAGTATAAGCCGACTTCAATTTGCTGAAGGACGTCTGCTAGGATTAATACAAATCAATGGTCACGAGATAAACGCAACGTTGGACACCGGAGCTACAAGAAGCTTCATCAGCCATTCTTTGGCACAACAGGTATCAGCCACAGAAGACTGGAAACAAATACGCGCCGCTATCAACTTAGCCGACGGATCTCGCAAGGAGATCACCCAAGCCATCGAAGCCGACGTGTGGTTAGGAATATCACACACCAAGTTACCATTGTTAATTCTACCAGGCATTATGGACCAGATCATTCTGCGTTCAGATTTCCTCCGTGGTATTGGTACCACTATCCAATGCGGAGAAAATTTCATCAGATTGGAACCTACTGCAACACAGTCCAATGGAGCATTCACCCGAGTTGATACTATCACAGAGTCTAGTATCAGGCCACCGATCAAGTCGACGATAATTACCAGACGTGACCCACAGCCCAAGTTAACCACAGATGACCCAACGGTCTACCAAAAGAACAAAAGCCCAACTGAGAGTTGGACCAGACGTGCAGCTCTACCTCCCCCATCCGACCATGCGATAAGGAACAACCCCTTCCGCAAACAAGTAGAAGGAAGCCGCTCACGTATATAATAACCACCACACTGCCAGTGACCCCCGAAGATACTAAACCAAGTGAACTAGCAATGCATGAATCCCTATCCCCGATCGAAGACCCTAGCTCAACTCAACTTATAGAAGAATTTTTGGCACAAGAGCTGCCTAAATTCGACACTTTAAAAGGTGTCACCCACATAGCAGAGCATGTTATTACAATGAAGGACGACCGTCTCATCAAGCAGAGATATTACCCCCGTAATCCAGCACAGCAGAAGATCATCAATGATACCGTAGACCAGTTACTGCTGGAACGACGCATAGAACCATCGAAGAGTCCTCACAGCGCACCCATCGTATTAGTGTGTAAGAAAACTGGTGACATGCGCATGTGTATAGATTTCAGGCAACTGCCTACCCTCTACCCAGGATTAATCACATATTAGAGAAACTTCGGCACGCGAAGTTCATCTCCACATTGGACCTCAAGAGCGGATACTGGCAAATCCCATTGGCCAGATCCAGTCGCGAATGCACAGCTTTCACAGTCCCCGGTCGTGGGCTGTTTCAATGGAAAGTTATGCCATTTGGACTACATTCAGCAGCCGCCACATTTCAACGCGCTTTGGATAGCGTAATAGGCCCCGAAATGGATCCTTTTGCTTTCGCCTACCTAGACGACATCGTCGTTGTAGGCAGCACACTGGAGGAACACATGACGCATCTACGAGAAGTTTTTCGCAGGCTACGAGAAGCTAACTTGCGTATAAACCAAGCAAAATACAGGTTCTTCAAGCGCAGGATACAATTCCTCGGACATGTTATCAGTGAACAAGGGATTCACACGGATCCTGAAAAGGTAGCCGCAGTGCGCGAGCTATCACCCCCTACTAATGTACGCCAGCTTCGCCGATGCCTAGGCATCGCCTCCTGGTATCGCCGCTTCGTTCCAGAGTTCTCCAACGTCGTTCAGCCTATCACTAAATTGCTGAAAAAGAATGCCAAGTGGAATTGGGATAGTGAGCAACAAGCCGCATTTGAAGAGCTGAAATCTCGACTAACTTCTGCTCCCATATTAGCATGTCCTGATTTTAATTCCAAGTTCTATTTACAGACCGATGCCAGTGATTATGGATTGGGTGCAGTCTTGACCCAATATCAAGAAGGTACAGAACGGGTAATAGCGTATGCCAGCCGACGACTACTTGCTCCCGAGGAAAACTACGCAGCAATTGAGAAAGAGTGCCTCGCCATCGTCTGGGCAATACGCAAGATGCGCTGCTATTTAGAAGGCTACCGATTCGAAGTTATCACGGATCATCAGGCCCTTAAATGGCTCAACTCCATAGATAATCCAACAGGACGCATCGCTCGTTGGGCCCTCGAACTACAGCAATACGAGTTCGACATCCAGTACCGCCGAGGGAAGCTAAACATAGTAGCTGACGCCCTCTCTCGACAGCCCTTAGAGGTGTTAAACAGCATACAGGATACCCTGCCAAAATGTACATGGTGGCGTAAAATCAAACGCCAAATCGATGAACAACCTGACCAGCTTCCCGACTACCGATACGAAGGTGATCAACTCTACCGCAGGAGAGATCACCACCCAGAAGAAGATGACCCCATTCCATGGAAGCTATGTGTACCAAAAGAAAACCAAGAACGAGTACTACAGGAATGCCACAATGAACCTACAGCAGGGCATTTAGGAATCAGGAAAACAATAATCAGAATAGCCCAGAAATACTATTGGCCTGGATTCTTCCGTGACGTCACACGTCATGTTCGCAGCTGCATACAATGCCAACGATACAAAGTAGATCAAACAAAACCAGCAGGAAAGATGTTCACCCGCCAAGTCAAGGAACCATTTAGCATAGTATGCACGGATTTTGTCGGCCCTCTACCCCGGTCGAAACAAGGTAACACAGTTTTGTTAGTCTTTCTAGATGCCTACAGTAGATGGGTGGAGCTCATACCCTTGCGTAAAGCTACCACTACTGCATTGGATCACTAAATCATTCAAAGAACTTTGTAACAGAGCTGGAGTAGAACTTCAGTACACCGCGCCGTATACCCCACGGCAGAACCCCACGGAAAGAGCTAATCGAACTATCAAGACGATGATAGCTCAATACCTAGGAGAAGACCAGAGCAATTGGGATCAACTACTCCCCGAGTTCACATTAGCTATCAACTCAAGCGTCTGTGATTCAACAGAATTCACCCCAGCGTTTCTAGTGTTGGGCAGAGAACCACGTATTCCTGGAGCATTGTACGATGAAGCTACCCCTGGTCTAGGAACACCGCTGATTGTGGGAGGGCGAATTTACACGACGCGTTAACTTCGTTTTGTAATTAACACAAGCTTTATTATTATGTGAAGTACACAGGTTACGTTGGCCACTTGGCGATACAAAAAGATTTTAAAGATTTAAGTGTTTGAAAAATGTACGGGTGTACGGGTATACGAATTGAAATCCAAGAACGAACTAACTTAAGATGGAGTTCTCCCTCCCAAAACTCCATATCATCTCACGTGTGACCGTCTGTGTCCGAATTCGCTCCTCACCCGCTGGTCACCCTTTCTGGCGTGAACATACCGCCCCCCTTGCAACGAATTTGCAATAGCCCGGCTGGACTGCTAAGGATGGGGCGCGGCAGCGTTCTGGATCGCCTAGGTGGCGCAGGTGCCGGAGAGGATCCATCCAAAGACGGTGCTCTGGGCCGCGGGAAGTCCGCTATGGCCAGCAACGCATCCTGGCTGGATGACCTCAGGATAGAGGTCAGCCCCGAGCACGACGGACACAGAGGCCGGGCGGTGGAATGCCGGATCCGCTAGCATTAGCGTGGCAAAGTTCTTTTTGACCCCGTCGGGTATCTCCCGGATGGGAGTGTGGATCCGGAGGTCAGTTTCCACCTTGAGGACGACTTCCCTTCGGAAGTTGGGATCCGTCCTGGACCGGATGGTCGCAAGGCAGGCCTCATCTTTGCCCACTCGAAAGGTCCCCAACCCCAAGGCGGACGCAAAGGAACCATTGATGCGGCTTTGGGGAGAACATGCGTCAAGGAGGACGCGCGTCTCGGACTCTTTCCGGCTGTTGCCGATCTTCACCACGGCAGTCGGCATGACGGGTGTGGTCTTCGTTTGCAGGAGAGCTGAGAGGGAGAGTTCTCCAGTGGGAGCGCCGTCGGACTTCCTCCCGCGGGGTGCGAATGCGTTCCGCTTACGAGGTGGAGACCGTGCTGGACTTCTAGCACGAGGGGCCCTAGCTTGGGGCCGAGACGGGATGACTCCGTTTCGTGGAGCAAGGTATGATCCGCCACCCCACAGCGCCGGCATCCTCCAGCGGTTCGACAGGCCTCGTTAGAGTGTTCGTGGGCCAAACAATTGGGGCAATACTTGTTCACCAGAACTGCCCTCAAACGCTTTTCCCCGCGGAGATTTAGGAACCGCTTGCAGCGACGGAGCGGGTGAACCCCCGTGCAAATGCGACACCGGTATGAGTCGACTCCGCGGATTGTGCGGAGCTGTACTTGGCTGGATGTGGGGGCCATGGTTCTGTATAAAAAGAGTGAACGAAGGAAGGATTAGAAACAAATAATTGTGACGTGCAGTGACATAGGACAACCGACGGAGACGGAGACGGAACATTAGACGCAAGGACGAGCTTAAGGGGTCACTGCGTGGAGGGAGTGACAAAGGGCTGGTTGGGGAGCAGGATCAGCTTGGCAACGAGCCTTTTTATTGAACCCCGCGAGGTTCGCACATCAACGACCCGGACGAGGCCGTCCGTGCCGGTATGGATCAGCTCAACTTGTCCCAAACGCCAGTCCGTGGGCGGAAGATTGTCCTCGTACACGACTACGAGGTCACCGATCTGGAGATTTCGTTGGGGCCACTTCCACTTGTTGCGTTTGTGGATCTCCTTGAGATATTCGTCCTTCCAGCGGCGGCAGAAGTGATTGACCAAGGACATGGGTTCTTCCGTGATCTCTGGCTCGGCGATGGCCAATAGCGGCCCTCCCACAAGGAAATGCCCCGGGCTCAAGGCTAGGAGATCGGCCGGGTCCTCGCTCATGGGAGAGATAGGTCGTGAATTCAGACACGCCTCCATTCGACACAGCAGGGTCGAGAGCTCCTCGAACGTGAATCGCATATTGGCGGTGGACTTGTAGAACAGTGCCTTAAAACTTTTTTACTCCTGCCTCCCAAAGTCCACCCATGTGGGGAGCGCTGGGCGGAATGAAATGCCAGGATAGGATTTGCTGCCCAAAGGAGTTGGTGATGCACTGCTTCGTCGCGTCCAGAAAGCTCTTCTCTAAAGTCTTGGATGCTCCGACAAACGTTTTCCCATTGTCGGAGTAAATGCGCTGTGGACACTGCCTGCGTGCCACAAAGCTCGAGAAGGCCGCCAGGAATTTCTCGGTCGTGAGATCGGAAGTTGCTTCGAGGTGGATTGCCTTTGTACTGAAGCATACGAATACGCATACGTATCCCTTTGTGATGAGGCAGGCCCTTCCGGTGTAGTTCTTGATTTCGAACGGTCCAGCGAAATCTATTCCGGTATAGTTGAAAGGCCTTGAAAACGTTACCCGACCTCGGGGTAGGTCACCCATCAGCTGCGTTTGCTGACGGTGGTTAAAAAGGATGCACGCCTTGCATCCGCGGATGTGAGCCTTCACGGCGTTCTTGAGCTTAGGGATCCAGAACTTGGCACGTAAAAAGCGGATCATTAGTTGGTTGCCTCCATGCAACGTTACTTGGTGCGTGAAACGGATGAGGAGCCGAGTCAGGTGAGCGCCGTAAGGAAGAAGTATTGGATGCCGTTCATCGTAGCTGAGAGATTCGGATGCTCTCAGTCGGCCGGAAGCACGAAGGACACCGTGCTGGTCAAGGAACGGGTGCAAGTTCGCAAGGGAGCTTGAGGCAGGAATCGGGTCCTTCTGGGACAGACATCGAATTTCGGCCTGGTATGCATCCCGTTGGGTTAACTGGATGAGAGTCCTTGTTGGGAGAGCGTCGGCGTGGGGGGTAGCAGCTCTTTCTTCTGGTAGACTCTTCGGACATATGCGGTTACTCTTAGCGCTCGCCCGAACTCTGAGAACCGCTCAATGAAGCCGTCTGCTGGCGATGTTATGGCTATATGACAACGCGTCCGCTGCTCTACTTGGGTTTCGGGAACAACGCAAGGAGATGCGGGCCACTCTGTAGGGGGTAACTGGAGCCACTCCGGACCGTGCCACCACAATTGGCTCGCCGCCAGGTCGGTTGCAGACGCACCTCTGCTCGCTAAATCGGCTGGGTTGTCCTCGGATCGGACATGAGCCCAGTCCTCAGTGTTGGTGTGGCTGGAGATGGAGGATACCCGATTCGCAACAAAAGTCGACCAATTACACGCGGGCTTTTGAAGCCAGGCTAGCACGATGGTGGAATCCGTCCAGAAGTAGGATCGGGCATTGCGGATGGGGAGTTCAGGGACCACTGCTGCGTACAATTCGGCCAGGAGTACCGCTCCGCACAGTTCGAGTCGCGGCAAGGACACAGTCTTCACCGGAGCTACCCTTGTTTTAGCGGTGAGAAGATGAACGCTCACGTGGTCCTGATGCCTCACGTGGACGTAGAGCGCTGCTCCGTAGGCACGCTGGGATGCGTCACAAAAACCATGTAGCTGCCATTCACACTCTGGCCTCACCTCCACCCATCTCGGAATGTGAACGCGGCTGAGACCTGGATAATCTTGTAAGAATTCGTGCCATTCTTTGAGTAGTGATGGCGAAAGTGGATCATCCCAGTTAAGCTCGGTCAGCCAAATCTGCTGCATAAAGATTTTCGCACGGTTAGGTCCGCTTGGAGGGTAGGACCGGTATGCAGAGCGTCGTTCAGGCTGATGCCCCTGGTGGAGGGACTGAAGGCGTTGAAGACGACACGGATTTTGGTCGTGGTACTGTCGGGCTTGAACACCGCATGATGAGGCAAATAGAAGTTTCTTGAGTTATTTAAAGAGGCACTCGAACCATGTGTCCCAAGTCTACGTATTCCTGTAGAACTGCTTCATATTGGGCCTTTAGAATAGGATTTTTGCTCAATCGCGCTTCGTTTCTGAGGAATTGCCCCATGGCGATAGACCTCGAGTGCCCGAAGTCGACGTTCTCTGGATCTTTGAATGGAAGAGAGACTTCATACCTGCCGTCCTTCCTGCGCTTGAACGTTTCCCGGAAATGCAGTTCACACCTTTTGTCTGCATCCTTTTCCAGTTTTGCTGGAAGATCTTCCACCTCTCCAAAACTTGGTGAGCATTCGATCCAAGCTCGCATTGTTGGGCGCTACGGACACTTGAGCAGCCAGAACGTGGGCAGGTGCATTGGATGAACCAGTCATGGGCCCGCAGAGTACCCATCCGAAAATGGTTTCGAGGCCGACGAGGGATCCGCAGATGTTCTTCCGAATACGCTCTCCCAAAATATGGGGAAAGAGATCCACTCCAATCAGCATATCAATGTGGGAGCTTCTATGGAACAGCGGATCTGCCAGAGGAAGTTCTTTGAAGTCACTGTTCATCTCCTTGGGGAACGGACAGGCGGGTAGCGCTCCGGCCAGGTTTGGCAGGACATACTCTGTGGTTTCCACGTGTCGAGAGGGGTCTTTGGAAGAGACGAGCTGTAATTGACATAGTTTTTGGGCCCTAGCGGCCACACAATTGGAAATGCCGCTTATCTGGGCATTAACGAGACGGAACGAAGGTCTCACCAGGTTGAACATCCTCTCGGATAGAAATGTTCCTTCAGACCCGGTATCAATTAACGCGCGCAAGGAAATCAGCGCCCCGGTGTCGAATCGTTACTATGGCGGTGCCTAGGATGCCTTTGCTTGGGGTGGACACGAAGAAATTGTGGACGTTCGAGGGGGGCTCAACCGAATCTGCGTTGACGGATGTTGTCGGTTGCCGCGCATTGGAGGTCGCTACCGCCGGGACTTGGGCGCGATGCAGCAAAGTGTGATGCCGCTCCTTGCATATGTGACAGCTATGGGCACTGGGGCATTCCCGCAATTGATGGCCGCGTGCGAAACAATTCAGGCACAGCTTCTGTTGTTTAATTGCAGCCGAACGAGCTTGGACGGACATGGAGGTAAACTTTGGACAAAGGCGGATTGGATGGTTCTCTCTGCCGCACAGTTTGCAGGAGACCGAATTGACACGGACTTGAGTGTTCAGCGCCTGAATTTTAGCTTCCGGCGCTCTGCGCGCTGCTGAGGGAAGGGCCTGGGAGACTGGAGCGGAACGACGATCTTCCAGAGTCTCCAGAACGCGATAACGGTCGATCAGGAATCCGTTTAGGTCAGCCCACGAAGAAAGAGCTGTTTTGTTTGGGATGGACTGTTCCCATAATGCGATAGTGGCGTTAGGCAACTTAGACGTGCAAAGTGCCACCAGGAGGACATCCCAATTGTCGATGCTGACTCCTGAGCGTGTGAGTGTGGTCAAGCATCCTTGGATGGTATTTTGCAGCTCCTTCAAGGCCCCACAAGTCTCATGGACAACCGTAGGGAGGTTGAAGAGAATCTTGGTCTGATTGGCCACGAGCTGCCCTTTTGTTTTCAAAACGGGCCTGCAAGTTTTCCCAAGCCGCTTGGAAGCCCTCATTAGTGAGGGGTGAACTAGACACGATCGCCTTTGCCTGGCCGCGCGTTTTCGAAACGAGATGGTACAGTTTTTCCACTGGTGCCAACCTCGGGTTGTTGATGTACATGGCCGTAAAGAGATCGCGGAACGTAGGCCATTGATTGTAATCTCCGGTGAACGCGTCAACCTCACACGGAGGCAGTCGGTAGCCTGGCTGTGCGTTGTGTTCACGGGAGACCTGGACGTTTTGGGGCACGGAAGTTGCTTCGGACGACTGAACTTGTTCAATACGTTCTCCCAAACTTGTGCCGCACCGAACATACACCATGTATGCATATTCATATTTTGACTTAACGGTCATTAGATCGGCGCGGCTCTCATCGCTCCCATCAGCCGTAAGGGCTCTGGTACATGCCATGTACTCGGACTCGATTCTGCTCCAGAGGACCTTGGTTTGATCCAAATGCATTCGCAACGAAAATAGCGGAACGTCCCCCTCGATGGAGCCCATGGTGTTGACCTCGAAAACGGTCAGACTGTCGCAAGCGGCGATAAAATGATTAACCGACATGGTAGCTGCGTCGAGTAGTCGTTGAGACTCGGATCTGGTTAAAGTTCTCGACGCGGGAGCTGAAACAGTGACGCGCGGAATCGAAAGCGAGCTGGAGTCGGACAGCGTGGGCGAGGGAGTACGTGTGGAAAACCGCTGTGCAGGAGAGCCTGGGGAGGATGGCGATGATAGTGTGGTAGCGGAACTGGATTGGCTACGTTTTACCGTATCTGTGACGCGCGGTACTTTTACTTTGGCCGGCGGTGTGGAAGGCGATACGGAACGGCGAGGCAATGCTAGTTGATCGGATTTGTTGCTGCTTTTAGCAGGATCGATGGGCATAATCGGAGTGGAAGAATAAGTGTGTGGTCAAGGAATCTGACCCGAGTGGACTGTAGGGGGCGGATTAATTGCCGACAAGATATATCAAAAACCGGATAAAATCAATAAATAAATAAATAAGGATATCTTTATTAAATTTAAATGATCTTGTGATATATCGGAATGAGAAGAAAATAATGAGAATTAATGGAATGTGATTATTGTGAGGCGTGAACAATGATTATTAGCGTTGGATTGGCGATCTCAGGCAATATTTGTTGTCACAGCTTGTTATAAAAATTGTTGCTCTGCTGTAGACCAATAAATATTGGAAGGACCTGGTCAGAACCGAATGCCTGTGCTTAGAATTGCGTGGAATTTTATTTGAAAATTAAAGAACCAGAATTGTAGCTCAGGTTGGAAATTGGAACTAGTTCCGGAACCGACGAACGCCTTTTTTTTTTGAAATTAATAATTGTTTTCACGCACACACAAATGCCGAAACTACTCGATCGGCCCTCGGAGTTATTATGAAAATTTTCGAAAAAGTAGAATTTTGGAATGTCGAAAAATGTTTTTCTTGGATTGAGTAAATTTTTTTCCGAAATGTGGAAAAATATTTTTTTGGATTTGGATTGGATTTGGATTTTTTTTTTTTTGAAATGTGGAAATATATTTTTTTTTTCGGATATGTGGAAAAAATATTTTCTGATTTTAATTAATTAAATAAATTTTTTTTTAGAATGTGGAAAAATAATTTCCCTTTTTTTTTGATTAAATAAATTTTCCTTTTTATTTCTCCTTTTTTTTATTAATTCTCATTAACTTCACTCGGAATTATTTTCTTCTTTTTTGTGAGGGGTTGTACCACTGTGCACAACTCGAACAGCTGTGCGACCTTTTTGGACAATTGTTGCACTTGGTAATTTTAAATTAATTTTGCGCGTTTTTTATCGGATTGGACACAAAAAGAAACAAGTTGCAAGTGCAGAAATTTTGTGCAATTAGTGCGTGAAAATAATAAATCAATTTTACCGCGAAATCAAATTTCTATGCACAAAAGAAATGTTTGCCAAAGCCGGTACATTTACATATGAACATATGTATGTAAATGTATGTAATTTGAAAAAGCTTACAAGCGGAGCTTTTATGCGGTTCTTTTTGTTGTTGGCTTTTAGTGGCGGAACAATGATTTGGAGCCGGCAAACAATTATAATAGGTAAGTTTGATTTTATTTAATTAAGACACAGAAATTAATTGCACTTTTATTTTCAGCTTGCACTTGCACTTGCACTTGCACTTGAACTCGCGATTGCCGGTATGTATACAATATATAAATGGATATAGATGTGTATATATGTATGTGGATATATATGTGGACTGTATATTGATATATGTGTAGATGTAGATGTATATATGTATGTGAATATATGTGGATTGTATATTGATATATGTGTAGATGTAGATGTGTAGAAATATGTAAATTGTATGTGGATATGTATGTAGATGTATATATGTATGTGAATATATGTGGATTTGATTGTAAATTTTATGCAATTTTTTGTAGAAAGTGATGCAATATGATGGAGTAAATGGCTAGAATAAGCGATCACACCAGGATAGGTGAGGGCACAGGACACAATTACATAGAATGTACATACAAATTAGAGTGAAAAGTCGCTATGGAAAAAAGTGGGAAACTTTTCACTGCAGGTAAGTATGTGTATGTGTGTGCTAATTAATATGTTGGAATTAAAAGTTTGTCTACTTAGCAGATTCTCCACCGATGCGATGCTGGGGTCGAGAGGAAGAATATCCGGCTCGAAGGACCAATGTTTGTGGGAGGGCGAAGGGCTTCTGTAGGCAGACAACTCTGAAAATTCCTCGAATATATATATTAATTTACACGACGCGTTAACTTCGTTTTGTAATTAACACAAGCTTTATTATTATGTGAAGTACACAGGTTACGTTGGCCACTTGGCGATACAAAAAGATTTTAAAGATTTAAGTGTTTGAAAAATGTACGGGTGTACGGGTATACGAATTGAAATCCAAGAACGAACTAACTTAAGATGGAGTTCTCCATCCCAAAACTCCATATCATCTCAGGTGTGACCGTCTGTGTCCGAATTCGCTCCTCACCCGCTGGTCACCCTTTCTGGCGTGAACAACCGCCATGGTCACCCGAATCCCGAGCACAACGCATGGCCGACGTATTCAAATTGGCCCAGACCAACATGCAGCAGGCATCATTATACCAAAGCCGGCACTATAACCTACGACGCCGAGAATGGAGACCAGCCGTTGGCGATCTGGTTTTACTTAGACAACACCATTTGTCTAAAGCAGCAGAAGGCTTTGCAGCCAAACTGGCCCCGAAGTTTGACGGGCCCTACAAAGTAATCAACTTTATTTCCAGAAACATAGTCCGCCTACATGAAGCCCATGGAAGACAACGACGCACAGCAAGCATAGATGACCTCAAACCATTGCAACAAACAGAGGCCCAGCAGACATCCCCATGAATCAGAAGAAGCCAATATACCAGAGATGAGTCAACTCACAGAGGCCACTTGATGGAGAGTGTGCGCTCCCAACGACCCTGTCCCCTTAAGTGGGAATCTCTTCAACGCAACCCGAGGGCGTTCTGCGCCAACAGGCAAGAGTAATCATGAGCAACGTTCGTTGTAAATTTAAGTTAGCATGTAATTTTTATTTTTAAGATATCTTTCACCCTTTGTAAACCACACTGATAGGGTAATAGGGCATCATAGTTAGATTATTGCAAGTCAGAATATTTAATATATATTTTTCCACAGCACATGGTTACCCCTAGTATTCAGTAGCGCCGATTATCACATATACTGAATGCCAAGCAGAGTTATACCCCAAGCAGAGTTATACCCCAAGCAGAGTTATACCCCAAGCAGAGTTATATCACAAGCAGAGTTTTACCACAGTCAGAGCTACACTACACGCAGAGCTCTACAACACAGAGTTATACTACGCACAGAGGTATACAACCCGAAGAGCTATACTAATCCACAGAGCACAGGAATTCTACGAGATCGGGACAGGAAAGTCTCACATAAATCCTAAGAACAACGATGCAGCGTTCACCCCGGCCCTTTTTCGTCTCACGCACTCCGAAGTAAAGGGGGGGTGTGACGAAGTACAATTTTGGGTACTTCGCCACAATGTACATATATATATAATAAGTTCTATAAATTAATTATAAGTTTATACTCTGACTTGTTAGTATTTTCTTAGGAACTAGTTCCCTTAAAGCATCTCTAAATCAGACCACCGCCAATATACACACACACATACACATACATCAAGCCACCAAAGACAGAAACCAAGAAGTGCAACAGGACTTACCCAAAAAGTCGCCAATTGCTACTGCGCAGTTTCCATTCCCGCTTACATACATATATACGCATATCACGCCATCCATATGTATATTTCTAATACGCCATACATACATATATACGCATGTCACGCCATATATATGTATGTAGCAATAACCATTGCAACGGGACTTGCAAAAGAAGTCGACAGACTTATTGCGCAGTTTCTTTTGTTTAGAAACTTCTAGACGCCCAAGCTACGCATGCGTTACGGTAAATGCATCGATCGCGTCATCGCCAAAATGCGGTGGCAACTTTTGATTGGTAGCTGCCGGCGTCAGCCGCGCTTAGGGTTGCAGAGTTTCCATCAAACATGGGCACCTGTCTTAGAACAGTAAGTGCCTGGTTCAGATGGGTCTCTGATAATTCTAGTGCCATTGTCACGTTATGCACTTTGATTATATGTGTAGTACGAAAGTTGCCGTGCATTTTAGTTGCACGATGATTCTTTAGCGGATAAAACTTAGAGATCGGGTTAGAGCTTCCTGGATTATTTTTCTCCAGTTTTTTTTTTCACAAAAGTCCTGGTTTTTAAACAGGTTTGGAATTTCAGCACAAAAAGGTCTTGGTTTTTTAAATAACCTTGGATGTAGTATCCTTAGCGGTTTTATTTTTAATTGACACAAGTTTTTGCACTGCACTCTTTGTCCTTTTTCTTGTTTTATCTTACCGACTGCGCCAATTTTAAGTTTTAACGTTGGATTTATTAAAAAAAATTTTATCTTTATTTCACAACGGGGTTCTTTGTTTACAATAATGATTTAGCCTTAAATTTAAAAGGACTGGAACACAATTTTCCAAGGTTTTAACAGAGGCTGCGTTAGAATTGAACTGAACTAACCTCTAAGATTTCAAGATTATTTATAGGGAGTTTTGTAAGAGTGGCGTGATTTTTGGACTTTGGCTCAAGTGGCGTGATCGATTCTGATTGGTCATTTTGGAGCCTGTTTAAGAAAGGGTGAATATGAACTTCTTGTTCTTAAGTGTTAGATTCTGCCTAGTTTGCAGTTTTTGGGCTTTAAGCGTGAGAGTTATATTTGCTTATAATAAGTTTTGTGTTGGGGGTGATTTGTTTAGAATAAGTTTTGTGTTGGGGTGATTTGTTTATAATAATAAGTTTTGTGTTGCGGTGATTTGTTTATAATAATAAGTTTTGTGTTGGGGTGATTTGTTTATAATTAAATGATAAGAGGTTTTGTATAAGAGGGCGGATATATTACTATATATATATTTTTTTTTTTTTTTTTTTTTATGCTGACTCTGCTGATACCCTGTTTAGCTCTGTCGATTATAAAATAATAAAAAATATACATATGTATTTCTGCCACGTGGTTTTGGTTCCACTGAATTCTGTCGTGACTCTGTCGCTGCGACTCTGTCGATGACTCTAAGGTAGTCCTACCGTTACCCTTGGCAAAAATTGAATTATTTATAAAATTTTATTTTCATCATATATATATTTCACCAATAAAGAAAATCCCCAATTAATATTTTATATGTGAATATAATTAAATGATATAATATAATGCGATCATATTATAATATAATATAATTGGTTAATTTTTTTTTCGATATTATAGGGTGGCAATAAAATTTTTTTCCAATTAATATGAATAATATGAGAATGGCAAATAAATATGGTGGGGCTTTAATCCACAAAATTAATCCCTACACTAAGCTTGCCTAACTAATTTAAAATCTTTCTCGAGGTCCCTGCTCGGGCGCCATCTGTAAGGAAGTTTTCCAGCCTGGGTACACATCTCAATCTATCCAGGGCCTTTACTTACAGAAAATTTATAAGTAAATCTCGAGACCTCTGGATTCTTAAGCTAGTTTAGACAAATGTAGAAAATAATTATTTATTCGGCACAGCAAAGAGACTAACAATTACCCACAACAACTACCGAGGGTATACAATAATTAATACGAGACACAAAATTAAACAATTAATACTAAAGACACTCATTTGGGGTGAACACTGTACAACGAGAGATACGCAGCATAAACATAGTGACATGTACATTTAATATAATTTCGGTTAGGGTATTACCCGGACACCGAAATAAATATTAAATGACACTAAGTAGTCAGATGCGCAGTTGTTAACATTTCAGTTAGGGTATTACCCGGACACTGAAATGCTAAACAAATGGCATCACGACCACTGTGTTACTTTATATGAAAACTACATTACAGTGGTTCCATGTTCATGCACATTTAATATTGCTTCGACTAGGGTATTACCCGGACGTCGAATAATATTAAATGGCACTAAGTCGGCACATGTACAACCAACCCCATTTCAGTTAGGGTATTACCCGGACACTGAAATGGTTGCTGGTTGACATGCTGCCAACTGTACCATGGAAAACACTTTGACAATACAACATACATTCAACGGCATGTACATTTAATATAATTTCGGTTAGGGTATTACCCGGACACCGAAATCAATATTAAATGACACTAAGTGGCAGGATGTACATTTGGTAATATTTCAGTTAGGGTATTACCCGGACACTGAAATACTAGCCAAATGACATCACAACCACTGTACTAGCTACACACTGAACTACACTACAGTGGTTCCATGTTCATGCGCATTTAATATTGCTTCGACTAGGGTATTACCCGGATGTGGAATAATATTAAATGGCACTAAGTCGGCGTATGTACGACCAACAACATTTCAGTTAGGGTATTACCCGGACACTGAAATGGCTGCTGGTCGACATACTGCCAACTGTACCATGGAAACACAACATTTATTCCTACGACGTGCCCTTTTAATATCATTTCGGTTAGGGTATTACCCGAAATAAATATTAAATAGCACTAAACCTATTTTCCATATCTAATACTGTTTCAGTTAGGGTATTACCCGGACACTGAAACAGGCACTAGACATGGAAATGTAGGTTATTTAAACAACACTAAACACATTATTGGGACATTACAAGCAAATAAGGATAAAGGAGAAAGAATAGAGATAAGAAAAAATAGAAATGGCAAGGGTCAATGTTCAATTATAATTTTTATTTCAAATTCATGTATTTCCATTTTTTTTTTTATTGCCTAATCTACCTAACATGACACTGTCCTATGAAAATAATGGGGATAAGGGGTTAGTAACGTGGCCTCAAGGCCGACTCACCCGAATATAATTTGCACGATCTTGGCGGTGATGCTTTTCCTTGTTTTATTATTTTCTTAGATTTTTATTCACACTGTCTTTGTTTTAGTACCACTGTCACTGCGTATTTGACTTCTATGTATTCACTGGTTTTGTTCTTGTTTTTCACTGTTTGATTTTTCCCTTGACGATAATTATTTACTTGTTAACTCTCCGGCGGCCAGAAACTAAGTGATCTTGCCATTATTTCTAACCCTTGCCTTTGCCCTAGTTTTTAACATTCTAAGCTTTCGACGCAGCTGCGGAAATGCGTGGCGCGTTTTGATTGGCTACTGATAGATCACCGTTATCCTACGAGCTTTTGGCGTACGTGACCAAACGTCTTAGCTTAGCTATGCTGACACCGACAGTACCGACGGCGTGGCGGTTGGTGCCTCGGCGTCGCTGGCTATTGCGATGCGAAGGAGATAGAAACAAAAGAAATAAAAAATAATTGCTCTCTTGTTAGAAACTGTAACCTAATGATGAAATAGAAAACAATTGCTCTCTCTTGCTAGAAACGGTAACCTAATGTTAAACTAATCCCCTTGAATAAGTAGAGTATATTCATTTGGAGGGTTTGCTTGTATATATATATTAATGAATGAGAAAAAATAAAAACATGATATTGTGATTCTTCACAATATATACAGTTTGACAACAAAGTGGTTTCACAACGCCAAAAATTATTATTTTCTTACTTTAAGATGAAAAAAAAACCTAAATTAAATGGTTTTTTAAATTTTTTTAAATTAAAATATGTTAAGTAAACAATTCACTTTTAGGAATACAAAAAAAAAAATTTTTAATATGTTTCAATCAAGAAAGAAAAATAACAAAAACTGAAGATTGCACAAAATTTAACTGCCAACTAGGTGTTTACACAACTTAGTTTTTTCACTTATTCTATCGATTTAAAGATAAACTTAAAATATTTAATATTTTGTAAGGCCACCATTGGCATCTAAAACAGTTCCCAATCGTCTATTCATCGATTTGATGAGATTTTGGACATAATCCATAGGGATATTTAGCCACTCCTCCAAAATAATGTTCTTCAATTTATTTTCATTTTCGGGATGTCGTTTGGCGGTTCTTTTTTTGAGATACGCCCACAAATTCTGAATAGGATTTACGTCTGGACTTTGGGCAGGTGAATCCAACTCATTTTTGCAGTTATATAGCAGCCAGTACCTCAAAATATGCTCCTTTTGCTTGGAATCATTGACTTCGTAAAACTTAAAAGTTGGTTTACCCTTGACAAAAAACCCGAATTTGTTGGAACTGGCCACCAAATCTGTGTGCAATATGTCCAAATATTGTTGGACATTTGTTTTCTCAATAAACGACAAATCGACAACTCCTTTGCTCGAGATGTACCCCCAAACCATTTCTGAAAGTTTGCCAAACTACCAAACCAAATTCTATTATTGGAATCCAAGGCTTTTAACGGCTTTCGCCACACTCTGCTGGGTCCACCCTCATATTTTAGCATCATTTTTGTTTCAACACAAACCATAAAATCATCATTTTCCTCCGTGCATCCTCGCAAATCTTAAACGCCTTTCAATATATGATTTCCACATCAAGCGTTTTTTACAAATAACACTGGATGACAAACCGGTCCGTTTTGGGACTATCCGCACATCTTCACGGGAAATGGTTATTCCACATTCCTCTTGTAGCTTTCTGGCAAGCGTCCTGGTCGAAATGGTTATGTTTTCACTTGCCCTAAGTGGCATAATTTCCCCGGCTTTGGGTGTTATGACCCGAGGCCTTCAGGTTGTAGGCTTTGTTTCTAGCCTTTCTTCCTTTTTTGGAGCGGTTTAGGGTGTTATATACTGCCTTTATTGAAAGTTAAAACATTTCGGAGATCTCTACAACCGTTTTGCCTATTGTGTTCCTATAATAGACCATTTGGGCCATACCAAAACTTATCCGTTTGCTTGGCATTTTTAAACATCCAAAAGGCGGTTAAAAACGAACCAATTCTATGACAAAATTACTCAACATATTGAAGCAGCCACCGAAGCTCGCTTCGAAAATTCCAGGAAAGATCGGTAAATACAGAATTAACGACGAAAAGAACCCAAAAAGCGAAGTGTGTAAAGACTTAGTTGGCAGCTGGATTTTGTGCAATGTATAGTTTTTGTTGTTTTTTTTGTCTTGTTTGTAATATTTTCAATTTTTTTTGTAGTCCTAAAAATAAATAGTTTAACTAACCTACTTTAATTTTAAAAAAAATTAAAAAATCATTTAATTAGGGTTTTTTTTTCATCTTAAAGTAAAAAAATGATGCTTTTTTGCGTTGTGTAAACACTTTGTTGTCAAACTGTACATAAACACGTAAAAAAAAAGGAAAAAACCCTCACACAAATAAGGAAAATATTTTACATAAAAATTACACATGCAAATACATAAAAAAAAAGAGTAAAACAAAGTGAATTGTAAGTTGCACAGCTGAAAAAAGAGAATTTCTACTAATAAAACGAGGTTGCTAGAATATACAAAACAAATTGATTCTTGTTTCCTTTTTTATATATGTATAATACAATGTCACAAATTTAACCACTGCCATTGGGTATATACACATAGATACATATATACGTACATAAGCAAATAAAAAAAAGAAACAATCACACTAACTATATATGATTTGCAGACATCAGCAATTCTTAAAACCCAAGTAGACAGGCAAATGAGAGAAGAGTAAATACGAAGTACAACACGTAAATACTACACTTTACAAAACAAAAAATAATAATAACTTAATCACACACATTTATATTAATTATACTAGCTAATAAGAACACAAAGAAAAAAAGAGGAAAAAGGAAAATTTTATCAACACCCGCACTATAAAAAAAATATATATAAATTAACTAATTTTACTGCGCGAGCTTGATTATTAGCTTTACGCGACACTTACTTTTCATTAGATCAGTGATCATTTATTAGTCCTTGCTAGCGTTAGCTTAGCATTGAAAGACGGTTATTTAACGGTAGTTGCCGGAGTTAGTATTTTATTAGCCGACAGTGCGGTTCAAGGATTGATACAAGACTGAAACTAACAAAAGAAAGAATATAAATCTTAAGCTAAGTACAAATGAAATATTAAACTAGGCGTCAGCGAAATATTGCCACGCGGAATTCTCATGGCATGCAGACGCTTAGTTGACATAATGCATCGCCTAACCATAGCCTGCAACTTGTTTGCGCAACACAACAAATGCCTGACTCAACAATAAAGCCTCCGCGCGTGCATCACATCCGCTGCGAGGGTTGCTCGTTTACTATGTTGTTAACTACTCCCCCCTTAAGATCGGCGCCGACCTCGGTGACGCAATACTCCCTTGCCAACGCCTGCAACCCAAGGGAAGTTTTCCTTCGATTCCAGTACTGTTGTATCACGCCGACGCCACAGAAAACGAGACCAATGACCATACCAATCGTGAGCCATACGTTAGTTGTCCCTCCTGAAGTTACGTCATCTCTCAGTCGCCTGATAATATCAAGGCTGTGCTCGTTCATTCTTTTGAGCAGCGGTAAGCTAAGCACTTGATCATGCCCGGTAGTCTTCAAGAGTGGAGAAGCTGCAATACCAGGCTCTTTCTTTATCATTTGATGGTAGTTAAGATATACGGTCTCGTTAACAGCTGCATCTCGTTCAAACGTGATGAGGCAAGTGCCCTTGGTGGTAATTAGGGGTCCGTCGTCTACTCTGACGCTCGCTGGTGAGTCATTAATGATGATAGTCCCTTCGTCTACGATCGTGATAGGATCTAGGTGACTGGGATGTGTGAGGCATGTTGCTGCTTTCCCAGAAGGTAGCGTAGTTGTTAGTGACGCATTCCGTTAACGGCTGAACTTGTCCAGCGCATTCAGCTACCACGTTGTTACGCAATTGTAGGATGGTGTCGTTGTGAGCTACTGGGAATAACATGACTTTTTTGCAAATATTTTTTACGTTAGGATACTCAACAATTGTATGTACTAAATCATTGGATTGAAATATCTGAATTTTAGACACGCTCATTAAGCTTATTATAGGAACCTTTGTGAGATGTTCGATGAAGATAGATTTTAAGTAGTTGTGATCGAAAATGGTTGGATTTATAGTATTTGACTTTGCAAGGGTGATCGTTAACATAAGATTCTGGATTTCTAGCTATCTCCGCTAAGGTGCTATGGAAGCGCTCCACCTGGTCATTCGAAGTACTATGGAGCGGCGGTGCGTTCACCATATCTATGTTAAATTGGCTCTTGAGGAGCGATGTAATCGTTTCTGACTTGAATGATGGTTCATTGTCACAATAAATGATTTTAGTATGACTGAAAACGTTTATAATTTGTAAAATAGGGTTTATGAGGTCCGTTATTGCCCTCGAAGTTATTGGTTGGACCAAAGCAAATTTAGAAAACTTATCTATGCAAGTCAGAAATAGCTTTTGGTCCGTGGAAAATATGTCCATGTGCAGTATCTCTCCACTATATGACGGTTTTGGATGCCGGTTGTACTTAGCGGTAATGCACACCTTGCAATTCAATACTACCTCATTGGCCAACTTGGTCATCTTCGGGAAGTAGTAGTCCCTAAGTACTTGCTTGACATTCTCCTGCGCTGCTCTATGCGCGCGATTATGTTCTGTGTGAATTATTTTTATTTGCTCATCTTTATTAGTGATGTCTGCAACTATCTTCTTGCAATGCCAGAATCTAGTTGCCGGAAATAGCGACACGAGATCGTGTTGGAAGATCGCTAAGGCCTGTAATTCACAGTGAAATGCGTTTGCGACGTCAGGATTGACGGCAAGTTTCAATGTCTCGAGTAAATTGTCTTTGTCCGTGAATTGGACTAGGTGGCGGGTTTTCCTGCCATATAAAATAATTCTGCGATGTGAAGGGTATCGCGCTTCCTCGATGACAATTTGATTTCTATAGCAATTCAAGGGGTTGTCCGACGTGTTAATAGTATACGTTAAGGACTCCTCACTATGGACGGTGGCTCCGTCCGAACTCTTATCTTTTTGTAGAGCATTAAGCTCTTGCCGTGATAAGGCGTCTGCAACGAAATTTTCCTTTCCGGGTTTATAATGCAGCTTAGCATTATGTTCTTCGATGAACGCTTTCCATCGTTTAATTTTCGCGTTCGTGTTTCTTTCGGAAACTGCAAATGTTAACGGCTGATGATCCGTATAAATATGCAGTTCCCTAGTTCCATATAAATCGCTTTCCCAAGGCCCACACGATAGCCAACAACTCTCTTTCGTTTGTGGCGTAGTGTGCCTCGCATGCCTTTAACGTTCGCGAGATCATCGTTATCGGCCTGCCTTCTTGGGATAATACTGCGCCAATGCCGCTGGCAGAGCCGTCAGTTGTCAGGTCAAATGGTTTTTTGAAGTCGGGATACATTAACATGACATCTTCAGATGCTAGTATGTTCCTTAATCTGTTAAATGCGTCTTTTTGTGGACTATCGAATTCTATAGCCACCTTTCTTGACATATGCTTACTTACGGTGCCATTTTGGCCTTTCAGCACATTGGTCAAAGGTCTCGCTATAGAAGCGAAATCTTTAATGAATACCCTATAATAACTGGCTAATCCCAGAAAAGATCTTAGGGCGTACAAATTTTTGGGTTCAGGGTAATCCTGAATTGCTTTTACTTTTTCGGGATCTGTCTTTGCGCCATTTCTGGTAACAATGAATCCCAGATACTCAACGCTTTCTTTGAAGAACTTTGTCTTCTCCTTGGCTACTCTCATATTCGCTTCACCAAGTCGTTTGAGTACCATGTCGATATGCTTGATGTGATCGGCGGCATTTTCAGAAAATATTATTACGTCATCTACATGAACGTAACATATCTTTCCTATTTGCTCCCAAAGGACATCATCAATTGCTCTTTGAAAAATGCTTCCCGCATTTTTAAATCCGAAAGGCAATCGGCAAAACTCATATTTGCCACCATTTACCGAGAAGGATGTCTTCTCACGGTCGTTTTCGGCCAGGTAAATTTGGTGATATCCAGACTTCAGATCCAGCGTGGTGAAGTACCTCGCTTTGCCTAAGTTGGCTAGGATCATCTGGATATTCGGCATTGGGTAACGGTCTGTTTTTTCATTCAGTTTCCTGAAATCAATAACTAGCCTCTTATTCCTGTTACCCTCACTGTCTAGTCCTTTCTTGTCGACTACCCATACTGGGCTATTACATACCGACTTGGATGGCCTTATAATGCCATCCTTTAGCAGTTGCGAAATCTCTTTGTTCACGAAATCTGCCACAGTCGCTGGGTATGGATATAGTCGTGAAAAAACTGCCTGTTTATCCTCAGTTCGGATAGTGACTACGACGGAAGTATTGAACGGTAGTGCCTCGTTAGAGGTCGAAAATGTTTTTATTCTCTTCCGCAGCATTTCCCTGAATTCTGTTTGTATCGACTCTGGCACTAAAATGTTGTCAATTTTTGTAAAATTAACGTCAGTGCATTTGAAGTGACTTAGCGTCTCAACGGAGTTGACATATTTTATGGTACTCGTTGTTAAGTTCATACTAACCCCTGCCTGCGTGAACAGGTCGAAGCCTATTATGGCATCGAATGTATCCAGGGTTTTTAATATGAAGAACGTGGCAATTTTGCCGAAAATTACGACTGAACATAACTGAAATAACACAATTTCACTGGACCCGTGTATAGAGTTCACAGTGAACGGGGACTCGACAGACCTTATATTTTTTAATCCCTTTACGGGTTTAATATAATTCTTTGCCGCCCCGGTATCTATTACAATTTTTATTGTTCTGTCATCCAATTGCCGTTTGGTGTACGGCAATCGGGAGTGCTCTCTAAAAAATTGAGCATATCATCATCGTCGGTTAAACTCTCTACGTCATCTAGTTTCGGCCTTGTCCTTGTACTCATTTTCTTCTTTGGCGCAATTTATTTGATTAATATTGTTTACCTTCTGGCGCCTATAATCAGACCTACGCTCTGATGTGTTTTGTCTCTTGAGACCTTCGTTTTGTGGGGAATGCTCCTTCCACCAGTTCGTTGTCTGTCTAAATCTCGATGTCGAAGGGTCGACATCCATGGGCTGTACTTGAGACTTGAAGTGCGAATCCCTATCATTCGCTGGCTGCCTTGCTTCCGGCCTATTATTCTGGGTTCGATTCCCAGTGAAGTGTGGGTTCCTATCGTAAGTTTTTCCCTGTCTGGTTTGAGTGCGGTTTGTTTTGTTATTCTCATTGGTACTTCCTCTCTCTTCCACTACCTTTGCGTAAGATGCCGCAAATGCACTCCTCTCAAGGCTGTTTTCAGCTTCCCTAGCTGTTGCTAGCGCTGATGGTAAATCCCTCGGTTTTGCCTGCCATAAAGGCGTGTAGGGCGTCATCCCTTATTTCCGCGCATAGGATCGATGCGGCCGGTTCATTATGCGTCATGACGATCTTGTTTGTTACTAATGTAAGTTTCTTTTCGACTTCATCATAATAACTCATTAGGCTCAAATCTCCCTGCCTAACCAGTTCTAACTGCTGCCTCAGCACTCGCAGAGACGTCTTATCTGCATACGGCAGTCCAATCTTGCGATGATCGCATCGAAATTCAAGACTGTATTATGGGATGTGAGGATAGCCCTCGCTGGCCCACTAATTTTATTTTTCAGGGTCGCCACTGCCTCATAATGCGCCTCGCTACCAGCATATCTCCTAAATATTTCGTATGCATCGATGGCCGCTTGCCTCCACGACACATACTCTTCATGATCCCCATTAAAATTTGGTACTGATTTGACTATATCCAATTTTACCTCGCATCTAATTCTGGGATCTATAGGTACCTTTTGGTACACTTCTACCTGCGGTGCCTCTATCCTAAGGGCACTCATTTGGCGCCTAACATTTTGGAGCTCGGTCTGAAATTCCTGTCGTAATCGCCTTTCTTGCTCTATGAGCGCGTTTTGAATTGTTGCTCTTAAGGTTTCTGCGTCCATTTCTATAGAATCGTTTACTACTGTTGCGAAACCTATATCTAGATCGTCCTCGCTATCTCCTTTATTTTTGTATCCCTATAGGACCAACTCATGAGACGTTAATTGTTTTTTTTTTTTTTCACAAATAAATTTCTTTTTAATTAATTAATTATTGAAAAATAGAAATTTGTTTTTTCTCTTTTTTTTTTGTTTAAAAAAAAAACCAAAATGGATATATAAAATGAAATGTGGAATTTTCTTTGACAATCTTATCTTATTCGAACATTCACTTACATGCTTGCTTAATAATTTTTATGTTGGGGTTCGCAGGTTCGCAGTCTTCGCTATTTTCGGGTTGGCTTCTTCGCTATTTTACGGTTGATGTATTCACTTCTGATGGTTTTTGTTTTTGCTGACCCAGGTTGCAGTTTTCACTATTCTTCGGTTGAAGTCTTTAATATTCAAGCTTTTTAGCTTTTTACTTATTTTTTCTTCTCTCCTTGTGGATTTTTGTTTTTTTGCAGTTTGATTTCACTTTCTGCGTTTTTTTTATGGGTTAATTTTATTTACTTTACATGTTTCTCTTGAGAAAGCTTCAATTTTCACTAGTTTTTGTTAAACGTGAAAAAAAAAATCTTCGGTAATTTTTCTTGAATTCGGTTTCACAAATTCCACCAATAATTTTCTTTAATTTACAAATTTTCTCATGGTTTTTCTTGGGTTTTTTCTTTGTTGAAAACTTTTTTTTTTTTAAAACAATTCTTCACCAATCACTTTGCTTGGAACACTTGGGAATTTTCCCTTTTGCTTATTGTTTCTCTTTTTTATATAAAAAGGGTTAGGACTGGTCTCTATGGGCGTGTTTTTGATTTATTTATATTGGGCGCCAATTAATTAATTTTACTGCGCGAGCTTGATTATTAGCTTTACGCGACACTTACTTTTCATTAGATCAGTGATCAATTATTAGTCCTTGCTAGCGTTAGCTTAGCATTGAAAGACGGTTATTTAACGGCAGTTGCCGAAGTTAGTATTTTATTAGCCGACAGTGCGGTTCAAGGATTGATACAAGACTGAAACTTACAAAAGAAAGAATATAAATCTTAAGCTAAGTACAAATGAAATATTAAACTAGGCGTCAGCGAAATATTGCCACGCGGAATTCTCATGGCATGCAGACGCTTAGTTGACATAATGCATCGCCTAACCATAGCCTGCAACTTGTTTGCGCAACACAACAAATGCCTGACTCAACAATAAAGCCACCGCGCGTGCATTACATCCGCTGCGAGGGTTGCTCGTTAACTATGTTGTTAACTTATATATAAAAAGGAGTAAGAAATTTTCCATACAAGTCCGGCCTCACAGATGAAAAACAATAGTTTAGTAAATAAAACCAGGTCCCGAATTAGGAGTAGTGTCAGTCTACCAGAAATTAGAGAAGAAGAACCCAATAGACCAGAAGCCATGTCGGATTCAGGCAATGCCTCTAACCAGTCAGGAAATGCCACTCCTAACTTAGGGACAGTAACAATGACGGACACAGCTAGCACATCCCTAAACACATCCATTAACATGACTCTCAATCCAACTGACATACTAGCGTTTGTCAAACAACTACCTAACTTTGACGGGACCCCAGGCACCCTGGACAGATTTATCACCAGTGTAGAGGACATTATAATGCTCATTAGGGGCACAGACCAGACGCCATATGGACAACTACTACTAAGAACTATACGAAACAAGATAACGGGCAGAGCTGACCAAGCACTAAACAATCTAGCAACCAAGCTGGAATGGGACAATATCAAGAATAACTTAAAATGCTTATACGCATGCAAAAAATCCGAACCAATGATTTTACGAGAACTGCAAAGACTACCCGACGACTTACCAATAGGTACACTTTTCTTCGAAATTACAAAATTAAGAAATCAATTACTCAATATTTCTTCTAACCATGACTATCAGGCTGACACAGCCTCAAAGAAAGCATTATATGACGACGTTTGTCTGCATGCTTTCCTATCCTGACTTCGTGAACCACTGGTAACAATAATTAGGGCAAGAAACCCAGGTTCTATAGAAGAACAATTCCAATTGTGCCAGGCTGAGAAAAGTTTTCACTATCAAGGACAGAACAGGGGACAATACCCAAACAGTAACATAAATAGACAACCGTCATATAATAGAAATCGTTTCCATATAAATAATCGACTCGACAATACCAGAAATTACAACTACCCGAACTCATATAACTTTGGTACGGGACTACCAAAACTCCCAAAACTATAATTCTTCACCAAACGGGCACAACAACAGGAATCGCAATCGCACAGCAATCGCAAACATACCAAAAAAGACAATACCAGAATAATACTGAACAAGCACAACAGACCAATTTTCACAATATTAATGAGGACGAAAATTTTCAAGGACAAGCCTCGACAAACCCGTCGGATACATAAGTAAGCATACTCATGGTCCAACACTTCCTTATGTAGTTTTGAGTATCCCCAATCATAACCAAAAATTGAAATTTATGATCGACACGGGTTCTACCTTTTCATTTATAGACCCCAAATTTGCTAACAAAGAAATGACACTAAACCTGACTAAGGAAATAATAATTACGACTGTCCTACAAAGTTACCCTATAGACAAAAAAATCAACTTGCCTGTCCCACCAGAATTTAACGAACCCGGTATACTTTTTCTCCTTCTTTTTAAGTTTCATCCATATTTCGATGGGCTCCTAGGTATGGACTTTCTTTCATCCTTCAAGGTTAATAATATAAATATATATATAAATATATATAAATTCAAACAGAATACACTTCCTTCGATATTTTAACCAAAGTCAATTACGCATTGGACATCTTCTATACACACCCCAATACGAAAGCTCGATTCAAGCTCCCTGTTAGTCTCACTAAGGGAGATTTGCTTTGCAACACAACATCTATTGACACAAATCTTTTCATATCCGGAGGGCTCTACACAGCCGATGAACGAAAAAGCTTTCTTGAAATTACAAATGAAACGGACATAGAACAAACGCTTTGTTTAGATCAGCCAATACAAGTAATGCCATATAACGAAAAAACATACGACCAAATTCGTAGTATAACACTACAAACTGAACCTCCTTTCGGAGGCGAACAACAAGGTAACACATTGCAAAAAAGAGGAGTTATTAAAAGTTTGTCAAGAATTTCACAACCTATTCTATGATGACGCGTTGCCACTCACCTTCACTAACGAGGTAAACCACCAAATCTCCACATAAGACAACATACCAATACACGTTAAGACCTACAGATACCCATACGTTCATAAGGAGGAGGTTCGGAAGCAAATCGCCCGTAACATAATACAAAATAGTCATTCACCCTGGGGTGCTCCCGTTTGGGTAGTCCCAAAGAAATCCGATTTTACAAACAAGAAAAGTGGAGATTAGTTATCGACTACAGAAAACTGACAAGATAATCGCAGACAGATACCCCATACATATTAAAGATATACTCGATAGCATAGGAAAGGCAAAATATTTCTCCACAATAGATCTGGCAAGTGGATTTCACCAGATTGAAATGCATCCAGATGATATGGCCACAACGGCTTTTTCTGTCGAGAATGGACACTATGAATTTTTGCGAATGCCCTTCGGGCTTAAAAACGCACCGGATACATTTCAAAGGGTAATGGAAAATGTGCTAGAAAACTTGATAGGGAATACTTGTCTTGTCCACCTTGATGATATTATAATTTTTTCCACATCCCTCCAAAAACACTTGTCAGACCTTAAAGCCGTCTTTTGGAAATTGCAATTAGCGAACCTAAAAATCCAAACAAACAAATCCAAATTTCTAAGGAAAAAAATAGACTTCTTGGGACATACAGTCACACAAGAGGGTATCAAACCCAATCCAAACAAGATAAAAGCAATTACAGACTTCCCATGTCCTAGGACTATCAAACAGATAAAATCATTCCTAGGATTACTAGGCTATTACAGGAAATTTATAAACGATTTTGCTAAAATTACAAAACCAATTACAAGACAACTTAAAGGAGGCAAATCGATTATAATTGACACAGAGTTCAAAAAACCATTCGACTATTGCAAAACATTATTAACAAACGACCTTATACTACAATACCCTGACTTCAAGAAACCTTTTACACTAACGACGGACGCTAGTAACTTCGCCATAGGAGCCGTACTGTCACAAGGCCCTGACAAGTCCGACAACAGTATTTGCTTTGCAAGTAGGACGCTTTCAGACACAAAAACATGGTACTCGACTGTAGAAAAAGAAATGCTAGCCATAGTCTGGGCAGTAAAATATTTTCGACCGTACATATACGGTAATAAAGTGAAAATCGTCACAGACCACAAACCACTAGTTTCGATCCATTCCATTCGAGTACTAATCAAACACCCTTCGAATTATTTAGCGGAAGAACACATATTTTCAACCAAACTGTGAAATTCAATAACGAACAAGATTACCTAACAAAGCTTAACGAATTTCGTTCTCATATTTACCCCGCGGTTAAATTAAATATGGAAGCCTCGACACGTAGTAGAACAGAAAAATTAAACGAAAAGAGAACAATACCACCTGACATACCTACAGGCAACATAATCCACAGAAAAGAAAATAGGCGAAATAAACTGACTCCCCGATTTAGTAAACACAAAGCGCTAGTTGACAACGGCGCTACTGCACTAACAACAAAAAGACAGAAGTTACACAAACAAAAAATAAGAAAAGCAACTAAAATAGCAACCGACACAACGTTTGATTCTGGAATTTTCTTATTAACCGTTATCTACAATAAATTCTTACAGGCTGACACTAGGGTACGAACAACTTCTCATACTTGACATTTTCGACAAGGACCAACCTCTAATAAAGGTCAACCTGGGACCAGCTAGAGTAGTGGAGTCACCATAAATCATGTAATCCAATTGAATAATTATGAAGGGACAGCAAGAGAAATCCTGGAAACAATAGACGAATTGCCAAATGAGAAACAATTCTATGATATAAAAGCAACACTAAACGAAAAAATGCGGCAGGTCCTTGGAAAATTGAATGTTTTATTTCCCAACAATAACAGACCTAAGAGGGGACTTATCAACGGACTAAGAAACATAGTCAAAATTGTCTCGGGCTACATGGACGCAGATAATGAGGCAAGAATAGATAAAGATTTGTCGAAACTCCAAAAGGAGTCAAAGCTTAACCTACAATTTCAGGAAAAATCTAGGCTCAGGTTTAAACATATAGCAGACCATATTAATGGAGAACAGGTTAAGATTAACAACTTCATCAAATCATACCAAAATACTATTTTTAAAGAAATAAATTCAGAACAGTATAGGGTACAGATGCTTCAACACTATAATTGAATCAGCTACAACATAGACATATTATATAATCATTTAAGTAATGTGACGAATCACAAATCTTGGTATTTTTTTTTTATATAATAATATATATATACAAGCAAACCCTCCAAATCGATATGCCCTAATTACTAAAGGGGATTAGTTCAACATTAGGTTACAGTTTCTAACAAGAGAGCAATTGTTTTCTATTTCATCTTTAGGTTACAGTTTCTAGCAAGAGAGAGAGCAATTGTTTCAGTTTCTAACAAGAGAGCAATTATTTTTATTTCTTTTGTTTCTCTCTCCTTCGCATTGCAATAGCCAGCGACGCCGACGCACCGGCGGTACAGTCAGTGTCAGCATAGCTAAGCTAAGACGTTTGGTCACGTACACCAAAAGCTCGTAGGATAACGGTGAATCATCAGTAGCCAATCAAAACGCGCCACGCATTTCTGCAGCTGCGTCGAAAGCTTAAAATGTTAAAAACTAGGGCAAAGGCTAGGGTTAGAAATAAGCGTAAGATCAATTAGTTTCTGGCCGCCGGAGAGATAACAAGTGACAATTAGCATCGAGATAAAAATCAAACAGTGAAAAACAAGAACTAATTTAGTGAATACATAGAAGTCAAACATGCAGAACAGTGGTACTAAAACAAAGACAGTGCAAATAAAAAATCCAAGGAAAAGAAAACAAAATATAAAACAAGGAAAAGTAACGCATTTATCAACATTAAGATTGTGCAATTTATATTCGGGTGAGTCGGCCTTGAGGCCACGTTACTAACCTTTACCCCTGGTGTTTTCATAGGACAGTGTGATGTTAGGTAGATTAGGCAATAAAACAAAAAAAAAATGGAAATACATGAATTAGAAATAAAAATTATAATCGAACATTGACCCTTGCCGTTATGTCTTTAATTCTTATCCCTCCCCCTTTCCCTCCCTTTGTCATGTCAAATAAATAATTATTCCCCACATTTGTCTGTATTAGTTTAGAATTTAGAGGTCTCGAGTTTTTCTTACAAATTTTTCTGTAATTAAAAAGCCCTGGATAGACTGAGATGTGTACCCAGGCTGAGAAACTTCCTTACAGATGGCGCCCGAGCAGGGACCTCGAGAAAGATTTTAAATTAATTAGGCAAGCTTAGTGTAGGGATTAATTTTGTGGATTAAAGCCCCACCATATTTATTTGGCCTTCTCATATTGTTCATATCATTTTGGAAAAAAATTATTGCTACCCTATAATATCGAAAAAAAAATTAACCAATTATATTATATTATAATATGATCGCATTATATTATATCATTTAATTATATACACATGTAAAATATATTTTTGGGGATTTTCTTTATTGGTGCAATATATATATGATGAAAAAAAAAAAATTTTTTATAAATAATTCAATTTTTGCCAAGGGTAACGGTAGGACTACCTTAGAGTCATCGACAGAGTCGCAGCGACAGAGTCACGACAGAATTCAGTGGAACCAAAACCACGTGGCAGAAATACATATGTATATATTTTTATTTTTTTTTATAATCGACAGAGCTAAACAGGGTATCAGCAGAGTCACCATAGAAAAAAAAAAAAAATTATATATGTATATATTTGAATTTTTTTTATAAGAACAAAAGAGAGAAGCGAGTATAGAAAATCCAACAGGCAAACGGTAGGACCTTTAAAAAGTCATCGACAGAGTCACAACGACAGAGTCACGACAGAATACAGTAGAACCAAAACCTCGAGGCAGAAATATTTTTTTTTTTATATCGACAGAGCTAAACAGGGTATCAGCAGAGTCATCATGAGAAAAAAAATATATATGCAACGGAATTTCTATACAAGCAAAAGAGACAAGCAAGCCTAGAAAATTTCACAAATGAACGGTAGAACTATTTTAAAGTCATCGACAGAGTCCCGGCGACAGAGTCACGACAGAATTCAGTAGAACCAAAACCACGTGGAATTTTATTTTTTTTTATATATCGACAGAGCTAAACAGGGTATCAGCAGAGTCACCATAGAGAAAAAAAAAATATATATGCAACGGAATTTTCATAAGAATATTAGAAACATAAGCAAGCTGAAAAATTTTGCACAAAGTAACGGTAGAACTATTTTACAGTCATCGACAGAGTCTCAGCGACAGAGTCACGACAGAATACAGTAGAACCAAAACCACGTGGAATTATTTTTTTTTACAATCGACAGAGCTACAGCAGCAGAGTCACCATAAAAAAAAAAAAAAAATAATATACATACGTACAACAGAGTCTAAGTACAAGAGAAGAAAGGCAGAAGATATAATGATAAAGTATAGGAGATGGAAAAAAAAAAGATTACCGCTTGTTTTCTATCACACTTTATTCCTATGAGAAGGGGGTATGAGGGTGTTTCGTTGGTTCTCTTTGGTCGATATAGCCCCAACGGGATCTTTTGGATGCTCACTCCTATGAAGCGGAGACTACGACGCTAGCAGAGCAGAGGCTTCGAAGATAAAATCATGGTACCAATGCATACTGGAGTGGAGTCCATATTTAACCGTCGGGCAGTCAACATCGAACCATCAAGGAGTCAACATCGAATCATCCAAGAGTCAACATCCAGCCGCCAAGGACTACAGCCGTCTAAATCCCAAGGATAACAAAGGATAACAGGACCCTAAGCTACCAGCGTACCAAGGACCCAGCCAGTGAATATCCTTTTTCAAGGACAACAGCAGTCAAGATTACGAGCATACGAAGGAATCAACAGTGGACATCCTGTTCAAAGGATAGCAACAGCTTAAGTTACAAGGATATCAGCGAAGCCTACACCAAGCAGCCAAGAATACAAAGAATACAACGAAGAAACAAAGTCCCACAACCAGAGAAACAACGTCAACAACAAAACATCCTTCCTTTTTTTCCTTTTCTAGATATACCAGAAGTCTACGTCAATGCTACAAGGATATCAGCGCAGTCTACACTAAGCCAGGAACGAGTTAAAGTCCTTCCTCCAAGGATACTAGAAGTCGAAGTCAATGCTACAAAGATACCAGCGGAGTCTACATTAAGCCAGGAACGAGTTAACGTCTTTCGCAAGGATACCGAGATACAAAGATACTAGCGGAGTCTACAACCAGAAGTCTATGTCAAAGTCACAAGGATACCAGCAGAGTCTGCATACCATAAGTCACGAGGATACTAGGAACCTAAGCCAGAACCACAACGAGCCATCATGCGTCGCAAGGATACCAGCAGAGTCTACATGAAGTCTAACACAAGTCAACGGCCGTCACAAGGATACTAGGAAACCAAGCTAGAACCACAACGAGCCATCATGCGTCACAAGAATACCAGCGGAGTCAACTCTAAGTCTTGCACAAGTCAACATTCTTCAGCAGTAATCCAAGCCAGAACCCCAACGATCCAACATGCTTTACAAGAATACCAGGAATCCAGTCAGCATGCTTCACAAGGATACCAGGAAGAGTCATAGTCAAACGTTCAACGAGGCAACATTTTCCACAAGGATACTATCTTAACAAGAATATCAGAGCGCAGCCCAAATGGAAATCTTAGCCAAGCACGAAGGGAGTTGTCACAGGATACGTCCTTCAAAAGGATACGAGGTCAACAGCATGGGAATGAAGACAATGAAACCAAGTTGCAAAAGATACAAGGAATATCTCACATCGCCCAGAACGTAATCAATCAGAAGGATGATCGAGCAACCAAGCATCGTTTTTACAGAGCACAGTCCCGGTTACTTAGAGAAGATAAAATCGAGACCTCCGAGAGTCCTTACGGCGACCCACAACGAAGACAACAGTTGTCCAAAGCCCCTGAGGGATTCGCCGCCAAGGCAGCACCAAAACTCAAACGTCCCTACAAGGTAAAACACTTTTCTTTCAGGAACATCGTCCGACTCCAAGATGAACACGGAATATCCGGCCGCACAGCGAGTGTCAGCGATCGAGAGCAGACAACAACAAGCGAATCCGAGCTAAGAGAATCCGCGACAAGAGAATCCGAGCCAAGAGAATCCAAGCCGAGAAGAAATCGTAGAAGACACAGAAGACAACCACAGAGCCGAGCCTTGCGAAGAGATTTCACAGGGGCCACTTGTTGGAGATTTCGATCTCCCAACGTCCCTGCCCTCCTAAAGGGGGATCTCTGTTCGTAAGACCAAACAGCAGACCACTACGTATATCTTACCTTAGTTATCTTAGTTATAATATTAATTTTTAAGTTTATCACACGTTTGTAAATCACACTATTAGGCAGTCAAAGTTAGGTAGTTTGCAGTTCGTTCCTTTCAAAATCAGGCATATGAACTAATTCCCTTCATTAGAATGTTACCCTTTATATCAGTCCTTTCGGGGCTAACCTCTTCCCTGGAAGACATCGATGCCAATTTTGGAGAAATCACCATCTCGATCAACATTCCCCAGCGAGGATGTACCAACGCTAGACATATCAAGGAAATCCACGAATCCGAAGTAAGCAACGGTAGAAGGTCCACCGAATGACGATTCAGAGCAGGAAGATACCTTCGAAACTAAAAGTACAGAATCCAGACACGTCCCTACCGTAACCAACCTTGCAAGTTCTGACGAAGAAAACGGCCTAGCCTACCAAGTCTACATCTCGGCTACCGGGAGAAAAACCATTTCTTTTGCCTCCGTGAAGTAAGGAGGGAGTGTGACGAATCACAAATCTTGGTATTTTTTTTTTATATATAATAATATATATATACAAGCAAACCCTCCAAATCGATATGCCCTAATTACTAAAGGGGATTAGTTCAACATTAGGTTACAGTTTCTAACAAGAGAGCAATTGTTTTCTATTTCATCTTTAGGTTACAGTTTCTAGCAAGAGAGAGAGCAATTGTTTCAGTTTCTAACAAGAGAGCAATTATTTTTATTTCTTTTGTTTCTCTCTCCTTCGCATTGCAATAGCCAGCGACGCCGACGCACCGGCGGTACAGTCAGTGTCAGCATAGCTAAGCTAAGACGTTTGGTCACGTACACCAAAAGCTCGTAGGATAACGGTGAATCATCAGTAGCCAATCAAAACGCGCCACGCATTTCTGCAGCTGCGTCGAAAGCTTAAAATGTTAAAAACTAGGGCAAAGGCTAGGGTTAGAAATAAGCGTAAGATCAATTAGTTTCTGGCCGCCGGAGAGATAACAAGTGACAATTAGCATCGAGATAAAAATCAAACAGTGAAAAACAAGAACTAATTTAGTGAATACATAGAAGTCAAACATGCAGAACAGTGGTACTAAAACAAAGACAGTGCAAATAAAAAATCCAAGGAAAAGAAAACAAAATATAAAACAAGGAAAAGTAACGCATTTATCAACATTAAGATTGTGCAATTTATATTCGGGTGAGTCGGCCTTGAGGCCACGTTACTAACCTTTACCCCTGGTGTTTTCATAGGACAGTGTGATGTTAGGTAGATTAGGCAATAAGACAAAAAAAAAAACAATTGAAATACATGAATTAGAAATAAAAATTATAATCGAACATTGACCCTTGCCGTTATGTCTTTAATTCTTATCCCTCCCCCTTTCCCTCCCTTTGTCATGTCAAATAAATAATTATTCCCCACATTTGTCTGTATTAGTTTAGAATTTAGAGGTCTCGAGTTTTTCTTACAAATTTTTCTGTAATTAAAAAGCCCTGGATAGACTGAGATGTGTACCCAGGCTGAGAAACTTCCTTACAGTAACATTGCATTTTTACAAAACTAAAAATAATTCCGAAATATATTTTTAAATCCAATGAAATATCAATTATCAAAGAAATTCTAAAAAAACAAAACGTAGAAACAAAACTTGAACACGAAATATATAATATCCTCTCATTAGATTCAATAACAAAAAATAACACGTTAATATTTAAGATAAAAATTCCAATACTATCGCAAGAAAATTACCAGATGTATCAATTAATACCCCTACCTATCAACAAAACAAAACTTTTGGTACTTCCCAAATATGTAATAAAACACACAGTAGAAATTAAGATTTTAAAATCACCTTGTATTAAAATAAGCACCCTTAATATATGTGAGACCCCACTAATTACACCCACTCCAGAATGCTTACATAACCTATTCAACAACAGTAAGGCGACTTGCAACGTTATCGATGGAGGACTATACCCAAAAATCTCCGTACCAATCAAGGGACTGCTACTCATCTTCAACGGAAAAAACAAAACCATTGCATCCAACTGCATGCCCAACAAAACCGTCAGTGGTTCCATGGTCATCCACTATAATAATTGTTCGATCAAGGTAGATGGGTTGGAATACGTCGACACCGCCACCACCGTAATCGACATATGGGACGTTAACTTGCCACACATCAGCAATATGTCAATGATACCTACAAACAAGGAAATAAACTTTGAGGATCTCCACCTAGTCGATTTGCAAAACGATCTGAACATAATGCAAGTGAAAAATCAGGCTACGTCGCATTTGATAATCGTCTATATACTAATGGGAATCACAATATTGATTACTGCCCTGACATGGATCCACAATCGGAGGTCGGTCGTTTTTACGACCACTACCCTAACTTCGACTGTCACTCCTATCCAGCACTCGGTTCCTGTACCTTCGTTGTGGCCGTCGTTCCATCTTAAGGGGGAAGGAGTTACCGATAACGGTAATATTCTACCCCCATCAAAACCATCTCGGGGAACGCCCATGGCCCACTAAGGTCAACCAACCTGGACATAACTGTTGCTACATCTCCCGATTGTTGAAATCAACATCCGGCAGAATGCTGATGCAACAGTTCTCACATACATATTACATATAGTCTTATATACTAACCAAAAGCCTCTGCGTAGGCGACATTGCATAAGGAAACGAAAATGCCAATTCAGCGCATTCTAATAACCCAGAGCCTCTACGAAGGTTCCACAGAAGATTTGAAATAAAAAGACTGGCACTTAAGAATTCAGGCTGGAAGCAAATAGACGTCTTCGCTTTGTATTATTTTATTTTATCAACTACTGACTATATGAAGCAAAGACATAACTCGCGGTCATCAACTACGGGAAGGCCCCAGCGCCCATAGCCACCGGCGACCTCCGTAAACTCAGATTCAGTTGAACGACCCACATCTAGTCAGAACATCCAGAATTTCTTTGTTTCCACCCCACGTAAAGGCTTACTAGGCACCGCCATGGTGACCAAACGACACCTCGGCGCTAACTTCCTTGCGCGAGATACCTCTCGGGAGCGTGAGAGGGCTTAATTTCAGTATCCTTCGGAGAAATAGAGCCTTGCCAATTGAGTTGACCCTTTTGTATATATGTGATTTTTAGTGAATTAGTTCCTTTTCTTAGTTAATAAATCAACGACCAGTCCGTTTAATGTTCAACATTGAAGTCAAGGGCTTTATTCTATCATATTTAGTTGGAGCTTCTACTGTTTACAAAAATGCTTACGTCTGTAATTAAATTCTCGACCACGCAGGGGCTTGTGTATTAAAAAATGTAAAATGTTCTGATGTTGCAAATTCAAGTGAATTCGTTGTCCAGACTGGTCGGTTGCGAAACTTAGAGTTTGTTGCTCAATAGTTGGACATTTCATCTAGTAAGGGAAATGAGCGACGGGGTTTCGGAGGGGTGATATGTATGCTGTGGTAACTCCTCCCCCCTCAAACTGGAGCGACGGCCATAACGGTGGAATGGTCGGAGTGACAGCAGGTGGCGATATGTTTGGTTGTGCGTAATAGGTGATTCTTTTCTTCTGCATTTTCCAGCAAATAAGGGTGACCATAAGTAGGCATCCGAAAATTGTATATAGGGTAATCATATGGAGCTTTACTTCTTCTTTGTTCTCCAAGAATTTAGTTGTGGTATGGATTGAGTCTAGGTGGATTTTTTCCAGGCTCAGTACTTCATTTGTTTTATTTTCGATCACTCTCTGAATCGGAGGAAATAGGATATCCAGGTGTTATAGTCCGTATTATCATACTGGATATTGTTCATATATATATATATATATATCACATGTTGTGTTGCCCCTGATAATATTTTTAAGGCAATCGTTGTTGTTTGGAAATTCGTTGTTGGAGAGATATTCCCAGTAGGACTTATCATCTATCTTAATACATTTATTTCTTATATATAGTATGGTTTCGTTATTTTGTGCAATCAAATTAGGTGCTATAATAAACTTTGTGTTATTTATAGGTAGTGGTATTATTCTTTCAAGGTTATACTGATTTCCTTCGAAAATGGGAATTTTTAAGTTAAAAATTATTTTGTTCTCGTGGCAGAGTGTTCTTAGTCTTAATAAACTATATATGTGTTCTTCTAGGTCCAAGTTTATATTTTGTTTGCGAAAAATTGTTTTCATCTACTCGATTTCTTTTGTGTTCAAGATTAATTTTGGAATTATATTTATTTTTGCGAAAATTATGCTTTCTGCTATACTTTTTATGTGCTCTGATAACACATCTATATTATAGTTTACTTTATTAATGTATTGTAAGGTAAAAAATTTGTTGTATCTTCTTCTTCGTAATTTTTCGCAATACCGTTTTGCGACTTACTCAAGAAATCATTGATCAATGCTTGTTCTTTGTTGATATGATCCGTTGTGTTTTTGAACCGGATCAGTACTTCGTTATTAAAATTTATTTGGTCATTTACTTCTGATGAAAAGCACTCAGTTTTCTTTTTTTATCTGTCTTAGCTGTTCGTAAATTTGTTTTGAATCTTCGTCGTCCATGTTTTTCATAAATTAATTACACTGCCCAATCCGCTTACAAGTCCCCGTTTCTTTCTGTCGTGTGGAAGGAGGGTCATTATTTTCTAATTCTCATCTTCTAATTTCTCATCTAACAGTCCCAAGGATAGTTTAAACATTTCATTTGCCTTTAGTTGCCTAATTGTTAATTTTATTTTATTTGTGCAGTTCTTATACTCTTCCACATCTATTATATGGTTTATTTTTTTAAAAGATTTCAGTATTCTTGCATTGCCTAGGTTAATTCTAGCAATTGGTGATGTTCCGTCCAGGGGATTGATGGATATAGTTTGTGCCGTTGCCCGTAGGCTTCTGTAATGTAAGCCGAGAGATAGGGTTAGGAAAAGTTTGTACAAGGGTTGTGGGTTTTACTTTGTTTTTGTTTTTATTGTATTGTATTGTATTGTGTATTTTTTGGTCTTTTTTTGTGACTATTGTTGTGGCTTTGTCCCTCAACACTTGTTGTTTCGAAAATCGGGGGGTTAATTTATTCCTCCTGTTTTCTTTCCTAAAGATAACTTCATCTGGTGGTAGTTTTTGTGGTGGATTCCGTTCTTTATTTAACTTCTCTATTCTATCTTCCTTCTTTTTCTGAAGTTGTTCTCTAACCACCGTATAAAGGTTTGTATGTGTTTAATTCGTTTAGGAAGTCGTGTTTGTTATTGGGGGTCATTGTTTGGTTGAATATATGAGCTCTGCCGCTAAAAAGCTCAAATGGTGTATATTTTGTACTTGAGTATTGTAAGCAATTAGTGTTTCTTCGTGATCAAGGGTTAAAATTTTTCCTTTTCTTTTGTGTAGTATAATCCTAAATGCTTCCGTTAATATTGAATGCACTCTTTCTATAGGGGAGTTACTTGTCGATTGCTGGAAAGATGTGCAATGTGTAACTATGTTGTATTGTTCACAGAATTCTTTGAACATAGGACTTGAAAATTCTGCCCCCTGGTCGTACATAATTTTTTTAGGAATACCGTATAGGCTCATAAAATTTTTTAGAGATTTTAAAACATTAAAGCAGTTCCTGTATGATAGGACATATGCGGATGTGAGTTAGGTGAACTTTGGCATTAATTGTATAGACGACTATATGGATTATATCCATAGGTTGATTTGGTGTTTCTGAAATTTTGAAACTGATTTTCGGGTTATGCCTGTCGTATTTAAGTGTTTTGCATGTCTCGGAATTTTGAATTATTTGAACTATCCTGCTTTTCATTTGTGGAAAGTAGACCTGTCTTTTTAAATGTAACAGTGTTTCATCTATGCCTCGACGGTTGTTATCTATGTGGTACTTGGTTATAGTTTCTTCGTGTTCTTTGGGGTCGGGGATATCAGGTACTAAGGTTACGCATATTATTAGTTTGTATGTCGGTAAGTATGTGAAGTGTCTGAAATACGCTTCCTGTATTTTTTGGAATATATCGTTTGGGGCGAAGATTGCACACAGTTTATTCGGTTTTATTACTTTCTTTAGAATATCTGTTACGGTTTGTTGGTCAAAGGTTGGTTCTGTAATGACACGCCTTAATTTGTTTTTGAAGGGTACTGACGTTTCGATATGGGATGTTGTTCCCGTTTGGAGGACTATTTGTAAAGCAAATTCGTTCACCGGTTTATCTGAGATAGGAATAGTTGTGTTGTTACTTCTTGTTTGTAAGGTCGGGGTGTCATTTACGTTAATACTAGCATTTAGACTTGTATTAACCCTGCTAAGAGCGTCGGCGATTAGGTTTTGTGAGCCTTTTTTATAGACAATATCGTAATCATACTTCAACAGCTGGAGTCTGCATCGGACTATTTTGAAACTTTAAAACTCATCAGCCATGTTAGTGGTTGGTGATCAGTAACTATCATAAACTTTCTGCCAAACAAGTATGGACTAAAGGTTTTTACCGCCCATATAATGGCTAGCATTTTCTTCTCTGAAGTTCCGTAGTTAATTACGGTATCTGAAAGTGTTCTGGTGGCAAAAGATACTGGTTTATCTGTGCCCAAAGTTCCTTGTGATAGGACTGCCCTAAGGGCGAAGTTGCTAGCATCGGTTGTTAAAAAGAAGTTTTTTGTGAAATCAGGGAATATAAGTATCGGGTCATTGCAGAGTAGGGTTTTACAGAATTGAAATGTTTTTGTGAATTCTTCGTCAATTGTTATTTGTTTTTTTCCTTTATGTTGTCTTGTCAGAGGTTTAGTAATTCGTGCAAAGTTTTTTATAAATTTCCGGTAGTACCCTAGTAGCCCAAGAAAGGACTTAATATCTCTCCTATTTTTAGGGCAAGGGAAGTCTTTGATGGCTTGTATTTTGTTTGGAAGTTTGATTTTGACAATTGAACTTTAAAGTTTGCTTCTTGCAGTCTTTTGAATATACTTTTAATGTCTATTAGATGTTTCTGCAATATAGAGAATGCTTTTTTTTTGGATATCCGCTTCGTTCATTTGGATTTGGTGAAATCCACTGGCCAAGTCTAATGTGGAAAAGTACTTTGTTGTGCCAATTTGGTCAAGTACATCATTTATGTTCGGGATAGGGTAGCGGTCGGATACTGTTTTGTCGTTTAGTTTCCTATAGTCTATGACTAACCTCCACTTTTTGTCTTCTGAAGGATCAGATTTTTAATGTTCTGTCATTATGTTGGGTGGCTTTATAGTCTTAATGTTCTAATCGTGAGGTTCGCCCTGTATTGAGTATAGTTCGATAAAATCCTGGGGACTGTATGGGGTCACTTGTAAAGGGTGTTCTAGGAATATTTCTTGATCGACTTGTGAGGTATTTATTACTTCTACGCAACTGATGCCGTTTACTGAACTATAGAGGCCCTCGGAAATTATCAAGTTGTCATTAATTGCTGTTGCATGGCAGAAAAAGTCACCCTGTGGTAGTTCGAGAATTCATCTAGTGCATGCGGCTACTGCATAAACCAAGGGTGGGCAGCCAAACTTCGCAAGTGAGCCCGACAACAAATTTTACAACAAACAACATTCCGGGCAGAGAAAAAGGTCGCGAGTTACTAACTTCTTAGTCCGGGATATGGATGTATGTATATATGTGTTCAATTGTTTAATTATTTTAGATAGTTGGTTTCATGTGAAATAATAAACTTGCGGTTTTAAGCTTCAAAAGAAGACTGTTTATTTTTATTTCATATATGTAAGTTTCTCCCTACCTACACCCTAGCTGGCTGACCGTCGGCAGAATGCCGACGTAAACTTTTTGTTTACATTCTTTAGAATTATAAAAGTGTCTACATCCTGCTTGTTGCTGATGTTGCGACTTCTGGATGTTGCTCAAGATTCTTGTGTTGCAATTCAATCTCAAGGGGAGTTGATGAAGAGAAGGCCAAAGCGAAGGTATGGTCGGAACGTCTGTAGATGGTGTTGATGTTGTTACCAGTGTTATCCTTTTAGTTGTGAGTGCCCATAGTAGTGCCACTATGATTGTCATGATGACAACTAATATGTAGACTGCGATCAAATGATTCGATGTATAATTCTTTACATATAATATTTCCGATTTAGCTTTGATGTTCTCCAAATGCAATCTTTGGAGATTTAAATCTGGAATGGTGTTGTTAATCCTTAGATCATCGAGTCTTGGTATGGTTAATTGGTCTTCGTCGTTGTACGTTATGTTTGTGGCCTCGTACTTCTGTTATAATTTTAAATCTTAATGCTATTTCTTTATTAATTGATAGTTGTTGATTTGTATTTTGTAACAAATAACTTTCATTTTCTTGTATTTTATTAAATTCTAGTTTTATTCTTTCCTGATCATTCGCATCCATATTGCCCGTAACTACTTTAATTAAGCTACCTAATCCGTTAATTATACCTCTTTTCGATTTTTCTTTTGGAATTAGCGTTTCCCATCTAATTCTTACTTGGTATAATTTTGCTTCGACTGCCTTAACTATTTCTTTTGAGAATGTGTCTTGTTTAATTTGTGCTAAATTTAATTCAAAGTCTTTTAAATGTTTTTGGAAATTGTTTAAATCTATTTTATGAAAAAGATTTCTATGAGACTTAATAATTTTAGCGTTACCCATTTTGATCTGAAGGAGTTTGTCATTTTCGGTCAATGGTTGCACCTTCAGCATTTCTGCCTTAATTTGGGAATACCTGTGAAGTATTTTACTTATTATTTTGTGTTCTTTTTTTGATTTTTGACTTATGTATTTTTTGATTTTTGTGTGTGATTAGTATAATTCCTTTATTTGCAGAACTCGATGCTTAGAGAAACGCGATGTCAACTTATTTCTCCTATTTTCTTTCTTGAATACTATTTCATCTGGTTCTAGAGTTTTTGGGTTATTTCTGTCTTCGTTTGCTCTTTCTATTCTAATCTTTTTTGTATTTTCTATCTCTTGTCTGAGTTCTGGATAGATTATGTTTTGGAAGCTATTTAGTTTTTGTAAGTAATCGTGTTCGTTATTGAATGTGATTGTCTTGTCGGAAGTATGAGTTCTGCCGTAAAATATCTCGTATGGGGTATGCTTCAGTGTTGAGTGAATAGCGTTGTTATAAGTAATTCAGGTTTCTGTTAATATGTCATTGTGTTCGCACTCGCATTTCCGTTAGGGACGAATGAAGTTACTAGACGATTGTTGTACTGAAGTAACGTGCAATTGTATATCGTACTGTTCACAAAAATCCTTGAAAAGTTTACCTAGAAATTCTGCCCCTTGGTCGCAACAATTTTTTGCGGAACACCAAAGGAGCATAGAAAATTTCTCATAGCCTTAACAATGTTTAAAGTGTCTCTAGAAGACATTGTATATCCCATTGAGAATTTACTGAATTTGTCTATAATTGTGAGGATTGTGTTGTTGTTTATTGAATAAAGATCAATATGCAGAATTTGCATTGGTACTGTGGGAGTTTCTGTTTCTTGAAAAACTAACTTTTGTGGATGTCTATCATATTTTGATGTTTGACAGACATCGCATTCGTTAATTATAGAGGACACTTTTGATTTTAAATAGGGCGTGTAAAGCATTTTTTTAGATGCGCTACTGTCTCGTCTATTCCTCTATGATTACTATTTATTTGGTATTTCCTTTCTGTAATATCATCCAACATGTTTGTACATCGGATGATTTTATAGAGTTTTGTGGGAAGGAAATATTCTGTGAGGCTTTGTGTGAGGAATATATAATATATAATATATATATGTCGGAGATTTGATAGGGTATTGTTGGGCATACCCTTTGATACCTTCTATGTTCTGTGGAACATGGTGTCTGTAACTTGGGCATACAGTTTTACAGTGACTTCTTTCATGTAACTTTGTTAGTTATGCCTATCGTGTTAGTTTGACGTTGAGTCATGTAAGTTTGGCAGTGACTGCTTAGTCATGCAGGTGCGTTAGTGTTGTGGAATAGTTTTCTTATTGGTTAACGATTATGGTTGGCTTTGAGCGGGACGTCAGATGAATCTGACGTCGAGTGTGGTCCGCTGTAATGCTGAGGCTAGTAAGACTGGGTAGTCAGTCAGAAACTGAACGCCAAGCAACAAGGAACTCGCTACGCTCGAAGACTAATTAAGATGTCGGAAAATACTGAACAATTAAATAGAGCAGCCGATGACGATGCAACATATATATATACAGTTTGACAACAAAGTGTTTACACAACGCAAAAAAGCATCATTTTTTTACTTTAAGATGAAAAAAAACCCCTAATTAAATGATTTTTTAATTTTTTAAAATTAAAGTAGGTTAGTTAAACTATTTATTTTTAGGACTACAAAAAAAAAATTGAAAATATTACAAACAAGACAAAAAAAACAACAAAAACTATACATTGCACAAAATCCAGCTGCCAACTAAGTCTTTACACACTTCGCTTTTTGGGTTCTTTTCGTCGTTAATTCTGTATTTACCGATCTTTCCTGGAATTTTCAAAGCGAGCTTCGGTGGCTGCTTCAATATGTTGAGTAATTTTGTCATAGTTTCCTAGAATTGGTTCGTTTTTAACCGCCTTCTGGGTGTTTAAAAATGCCAAGCAAATGGATAAGTTTTGGTATGGCCCAAATGGTCTATTATAGGAACACAATAGGCAAAACGGTTGTAGAGATCTCCGAAATGTTTTGACTTTCAATAAAGGCAGTATATAACACCCTAAACCGCTCCAAAAAGGAAGAAAGGCTAGAAACAAAGCCTACAACCTGAAGGCCTCGGGTCATAACACCCAAAGCCGGGGAAATTATGCCACTTAGGGCAAGTGAAAACATAACCATTTCGACCAGGACGCTTGCCAGAAAGCTACAAGAGGAATGTGGAATAACCATTTCCCGTGAAGACCGGTTTGTCATCCAGTGTTATTTGTAAAAAACGCTTGATGTGGAAATCATATATTGAAAGGCGTTTAAGATTTGCGAGGATGCACGGAGGAAAAACTGATTCACATTGGGATGATTTTATGGTTTGTGTTGAAACAAAAATGATGCTAAAATATGAGGGTGGACCCAGCAGAGTGTGGCGAAAGCCGTTAAAAGCCTTGGATTCCAATAATAGAATTTGGTATGGTAGTTTGGCAAACTTTCAGAAATGGTTTGGGGGTACATCTCGAGCAAAGGAGTTGTCGATTTGTCGTTTATTGAGAAAACAATAAATGTCCAACAATATTTGGACATATTGCACACAGATTTGGTGGCCAGTTCCAACAAATTCGGGTTTTTTGTCAAGGGTAAACCAACTTTTAAGTTTTACGAAGTCAATGATTCCAAGCAAAAGGAGCATATTTTGAGGTACTGGCTGCTATATAACTGCAAAAATGAGTTGGATTCACCTGCCCAAAGTCCAGACGTAAATCCTATTCAGAATTTGTGGGCGTATCTTAAAAAAGAACCGCCAAACGACATCCCGAAAATGAAAATAAATTGAAGAACATTATTTTGGAGGAGTGGCTAAATATCCCTATGGATTATGTCCAAAATCTCATCAAATCGATGAATAGACGATTGGGAACTGTTTTAGATGCCAATGGTGGCCTTACAAAATATTAAATATTTTAAGTTTATCTTTAAATCGATAGAATAAGTGAAAAAACTAAGTTGTGTAAACACCTAGTTGGCAGTTAAATTTTGTGCAATCTTCAGTTTTTGTTATTTTTCTTTCTTGATTGAAACATATTTAAAATTTTTTTTTTGTATTCCTAAAAGTGAATTGTTTACTTAACATATTTTAATTCAAAAAAATTTAAAAAACCATTTAATTTAGGTTTTTTTTCATCTTAAAGTAAGAAAATGATAATTTTTGGCGTTGTGAAAACACTTTGTTGTCAAACTGTATGTATGTAAAAGCGGTGATCAGTGATTGACGCCGCATTCCAATATATAAATGATTTTTATGTTGCAAATATCTTCATAAATTTTTTTTACATTTTTTTTTTTTATATATAGTGACGTTATAGAATTAACTTCAAACGCCAAAACTATCTACGACTTGTATCCTAGACCCACGAATTGCTGATCAAGCATTTTTAAGAACCATGCTCAGATCATATTGCACTTATATATCATAAACAAAGTGCTCAAATCATATTGCACTTATATACTAACACTCTTATATACTTTAATATTTAGAGTCCCAAAATGCTCAGATCATATTGCACTTATATACTAACACTGTTATATACTTTAATATTTAGAGTCTCAAAATGCGAGACCAAACTCTGTACTTTTAGTTCTTAAGTAACCAAGCGACTATACGGTCATAAATAAAATAGTAGTAATTATGGGGCCGTCTCGTCTATTCTGACGTTCGCTGGTGAGTCATTAATGATGATAGTCCCTTCATCCACGATCGTGATAGGATCTAGGTGACTAGGTTGTGTGAGGCATGTTGCGGCTTTCCCTGAATGCAACCCGCTGGCACGGGTCTCCTGCAATGATCTTTTGCAAGAAGGTAGCGTAGTTGTTAGTGACGCATTCCGTTAACGGTTGAACTTGTCCAGCGCATTCAGCTACCACGTTGTCACGCAATTGCGGGATGTGTGTCGTTGTGAGCTACTGGGAATAACATGACTTTTTTTGCAAATGTTTTTTGCTTCAGGGTGCTCTGCAATGGTATGGATCAAATCAGTTGGATTGAAATATCTTAATTCTAGACACGCTCATTAAGGCTTATTATAGGAACCTTGGTGAGATGTTCGATAAAGATTGAGTTTTAAGTCGCTATGGTCAAAATGGTTGGATTTATTATGTTTGCCTTTGCAAGAGTGATCGTTAACATGAGATTCTGAATTTCCGACCCCTATCATTCTATTACGAGCAAGCAGGGTCTCGTATAGGTGGGGCGTGTCAACAAATTCACCCTTCTTTTCTTTAATTAAAGTGTTGACCGTATCTGTTAATTGGTTAATCTGTTTCTGGGCTTCAGTGATTACTATCACTTGCCTGTTACTTGCGTCTATGAGTTGTGCCTCAGTAATCTTTATTTTCTCTAAGTCTGCCGCATCCGGCGTTCCCGCCACTACTTTTAACGCAGATCCTATGAAATCTAGACTCCTGGCTATCCTATGGTGTATTGTTAGGCTCGCTAAATTATTCCTAATGTGCTCTATGTCTACCTCTAAAAGCTTTCGCATATGCGATTGCGGGAAATGCTCTGTTAATTTTTCTGTGTTGTGTAATATTTCTGCATAATTCGTTAAGTTTGACAAGTGTTTTATATAACTATGTTGTTCCCACACTAACACTTCACCATCCAAAATTGGTATATAATTCGCGTGAGAGAAATCGGTTATTCGCGCGTGCGTCAAGGTGACGCTCATGAGCAATATTTCGACGAACCTGTATAAAATGAAATAGTCGTATTATTAATTGATTATATTTTAGGTTTCTAATCTTAGTACTATCGCAAATTATCCTTATGGACCACCCTCCCCTTAATGAGAACTGACGTTCCCAGGTCAGCTTGGATGGTACCTTCGGAGCAGAGCGGCGACAATTTATTGCCCAATCTTTTATTGTTTTTGAGGAAGACTTTTTCTCCTACCTCAAAAACTCTGTTTTGTCTGTTCATATTATTTCTAGCCAGTGAATTTTTTTGTGCCTGTATGAGTTTGTGTTTTATGTGATCCCTAAATTCTTCCGGGATCGCGTGCAACACCTCTAAAGGCTTTTGTCCCGTCACGGAGTGTATTGTTTTATTATATTCGACAACTGCCCGCATGACTGCTTGGCTTGTGTCGCATATTTTTTTGTCAATTTTGAGGCACCTAGCTATCTCCGCTAGGGTGCTATGGAAGCGCTCCACCTGCCCATTAGAAGTACTATGGAGCGGCGGTGCGTTAACCATATCTATGTCAAATTGGCTCTTAAGGAGCGAGGTAATCGTTTCTGACTTGAACGATGGTTCGTTGTCACAATAAACGATTTTCGTATTTTTGAAGACATTTACAATTTGTAAAATGGGATTTATGAGGTCTATTATCGCCCTCGAAGTTATCGGTTGAACCAAAGCAAATTTAGAAAACTTATCTACGCAAGTCAAGAATAGCTTTTGGTCCGTGGAGAATATGTCTATGTGCAGTATCTCTCCACTATATTCCGGGATTGGTGTCTCTCCAATCTCTTGTTTTTTCGGATGCCGGTTATACTTAGCAGTGATGCACACCTTACAGTTCAATACTACCTCGTTGGCCAATTTGGTCATCTTCGGGAAGTAGTAGTCCCTAAGTATTTGCTTGACATTCTCTTGCGCTGCTCTATGCGCGCGATTATGCTCTGTGTGAATTATTTCTATCTGCTCATTTTTATTAGTGATGTCTGCAACTATCTTCTTGCAATGCCAGAATCTAGTTGCCGGAAATAGCGACACGAGATCGTGTTGAAATATCGCTAAGGCCTGCAATTCACAGTGGAATGCGTTTGCGACGTCAGGATTGACGGCAAGTTTCAATGTTTCGAGCAAATTGTTTTTGTCCGTGAATTGGACTAGGTGGCGGGTTTTCCTGCCAAATAAAATAATTCTGCGATGTGAAGGGTATCGCGCTTCTTCAATGACGATTTGATTTCTGTAACAGTTTAAGGGGTTGTCCGACGTATTAATAGTATATGTTAAGGACTCCTCACTATGGACGGTGGCTCCGTCTGAACTTATGTCTTTCTGTAGAGCGTTAAGCTCTTGCCTTGATAAGGCGTCTGCAACGAAGTTTTCCTTTCCGGGCTTATAATGCAGCTTAGCATTATGTTCTTCGATGAACGCTTTCCATCGTTTAATTTTCGCGTTCGTATTTCTTTCGGAAACTGCAAATGTTAACGGCTGATGATCCGTATAAATGTGCAGTTCCCTAGTCCCATATAAGTAGTTCTGTAGCTTACCCAAGGCCCACACAATAGCCAGCAATTCTCTTTCGTTTGTGGCGTAGTGTGTCTCGCATGCCTTTAACGTTCGTGAGATCATCGTTATAGGCCTGCCCTCTTGCGATAACACAGCGCCAGTGCCGCTGGCAGAGGCGTCAGTTGTCAAGTCAAATGGTTTTTTGAAATCGGGATACATTAACATAACATCCTCAGATGCTAGTATGTTCCTTAATCTGTTGAATGCGTCTTTTGTGGACTATCGAATTCTATAGCCACCTTTCTTGACATATGCTTACTTACTGTGCCATTTTGGCCTTTCAGCACATTGGTCAAAGGTCTCGCTATAGAGGCGAAATCTCTAATGAATACCCTATAATAACTGGCTAATCCTAGAAAAGATCTTAGGGCGTACAAATTTTTGGGCTCAGGGTAATCCTGAATTGCCTTTACTTTTTCAGGATCAGTCGTTGCGCCATTCCTGGTAACGATGAATCCTAGATACTCAACGCTTTCTTTGAAGAACTTTGTCTTCTCCTTGGCTACTCTCATATTTGCTTCACCAAGTTGTTTGAGTACCACGTCGATATGCTTGACATGGTCAGTTGCGTTTTCTGAAAATATTATTACGTCATCTACATAGACGTAGCATATCTTCCCTATTTGTTCCCGAAGAACATCATCGATTGCTCTTTGGAAAATGCTTCCCGCATTTTTCAATCCGAAAGGCAATCGGCAAAATTCATATTTCCCGCCATTTACTGAGAAGGATGTCTTCTCACGGTCGTTTTCGGCCAGGTAAATTTGGTGATATCCAGATTTCAGATCCAGCGTGGTGAAGTACCTTGCTTTGCCTAAGTTGGCTAGGATCATCTGAATATTCGGCATTGGGTAACGGTCCGCGACTGTTTTTTCATTCAGTTTCCTGAAATCAATGACCAGCCTCTTATTCCTGTTACCCTCACTGTCTAGTCCTTTCTTGTCAACTACCCATGCCGGGCTATTATATGCTGACTTGGACGGTCTTATAATGCCATCCTTTAGCAGTTGCGCAATCTCTTTGTTCACGAAGTCTGCCACGCTCGCTGGGTATGGATAGAGTCGTGAGAAAACTGCTTGTTTATCCTCTGTTCGGATAGTGGCTACGACGGAAGTATTGAACGGTAGTGCCTCGTTAGAGGTCGAAAATGTTTTTATTCTCTTCCGCAGCATTTCCCTGAATTCTGTCTGTATCGACTCTGGGACTACAATGTCGCTAATTTTTGTAAAGTTAACGTCAGTGCATTTGAAATGACTTAATGTTTCAACTGAGCTGCCATATTTTATGGTACTCGTTGTTAAGTTCATATTAACCCCTGCCTGCGTGAGCAAGTCAAAGCCTATAATGGCATCGAATGTATCCAGGGTTTTAAATATGAAAAATGTGGCAATTTTGCCAAAAATTACAACTGAGCATTTTTGCGTTATTTCACTGGACCCGTGTATAGAGTTCACAGTGAACGGGGACTCGACAGGTCTTATATTCTTTAATCCCTTTATGGGCTTTATATAATTCTTTGCCGCCCCGGTATCTATTAAAATTTTTATTGTTTTGTCATCCAATTGCCGTTTGATGTACGGCAATCGGGAGTGCTCTCTAAAAAATTGAGCATATCATCTTCATCGGCTAAACTCTCTACATCATCTAATTCGGCCTGTGTGGTTTCGGCCTTTTCCTTATACTCGATTTCTTCTTTGGCGCGATTTTCTTGGTTAATATTATTTATCTTCTGGCGCCTATAATCAGACCTACGCTCTGATGTGTTTTGTCTCTTGAGACCTTCGTTCTGTGGGGATTGCTCCCTCCGCCAGTTCGTTGGCTGTCTAAATCTCGATGTCGAAGGGTCGACATCCATGGGCTGTACTTGAGACTTGAAGCGCGAATCCCTATCATTTGTTGGTTGTCTTGCTTCCGTCCTATTGTTCTGGGTTCGATTCCCAGTGAAGTGGGGGTTCCTATCGTAAGTTTTTCCCTGTCTGATTTGGTTGCGGTTTGTTTTGTTATTCTCATTGGTAACTCCTCTCTCTTCTACTACCTTTGCGTAGGATGCTGCAAATGCACTCCTTTCGAGGCTGTTTTCAGCTTCCCTAGCTGCTGCTAGCGCTGACGGTAAATCCCTTGGTTTTGCCGGTATGACCAATGCTTTAAGGGCCCTCCTAAGGCCTGCCATAAAGGCGTGTAGGGCGTCATCCCTTATTTCCTCGCATAGGATCGATGCGGCCGGTTCATTATGCGTCATGACGATCTTGTTTGTTACTAACGTAAGTTTCTTTTCAACTTCATCATAATAATTCATTAGGCTTAAATCTCCCTGCCTAACCAGTTCTAATTGTTGCCTCAGCACTCGCAGAGACGTCTTATCTGCATACGTGCAGTCCAATCTTGCGATGATTGCATCGAAATTCAAGACTGTATTATGGGACGTGAGGATAGCCCTCGCCGGCCCACTAATTTTATTTTTCAAAATCGCGACTGCCTCATAATGCGCCTCGCTACCCGCATATCTCCTAAATATTTCATACGCATCGATGGCCGCTTGCCTCCACGACACGTATTCTTCATGATCCCCGTTAAAATTCGGTACTGATTTTACTATATCTAGTTTTACCTCGCATCTAATGCTGGGATCTATTGTTACTTTCTGGTACACTTCTACCTGTGGTGCCTCTATCCTAAGGGCACTCATTTGGCTCCTAACATTCTGGAGCTCGGTCTGAAATTCCTGTCGTAATCTCCTTTCTTGCTCTATGAGCGCGTTCTGAATTGTCGCTCTTAAGGTTTCTGCGTCCATTTCTATAGAATCGTTTACTACCGGTGCGAAACCTATAATTAGTTCGTCCTCGCTTTCTTCTTCTACTTTTATCTCCCTATAGGCCCAACTCATGAGACGATAATAAATTAAATGCTCTCGTAAACCGTGCTTGCATTGGCGTTTATCCGAATCAAATGTTTCACAATCGTTTAATTGAATTTAATTACTTTGTTTATTTTAAAAAATTTTGTTTTTGTTTTTTTTTTTTTTTTTTTTTTAAAAGTCACAATGAATATGTAAAATGAAATATGGAATTTTCTTTAAATAATTTTGTCTTATCGAACATTCACTTACATGTTTGTCTAATACTTTTTATGTTAGGGTAGGTTATTGATCTCGCTGGGTTGTTGTCTTCGTAGGGTTTTTGTCTTCGCTAGGTTGTTGATCTCGCTGGGTTGTTTTCTTCGTAGGATCTTGTCTTTGCTAGGTTGTTGATCTCGCTAGGTTGTTGTCTTCGTAGGATCTTGTCTTTGCTAGGTTGTTGATCTCGCTATTCTTCGGTTGAAGTCTTTGCTATTCAAACGTTTTAGCTTTTTATTTATTTCTCCTCTCGTGGAATTTTGCTTTTTGTTGTTTATTTTTATTTATTATTTTTTTTGTATATGAGTCAACTTTCTTCACTTGTTGCTGTTTCTCTTGAGAACGTTTTACTTTCTTCACTTTGGATGTTTCTTTTGAGAAACTTTAATTTTCACCAGTTTTTGTTGAACGTGAAAAAAAAATCTTCGGTAATTTTTCTTGAATTTGATTTCACAAATTTCACTAGTGCTTCTTTTTTTTTTTTTTTTTTTTTTAGTTTACGAATTTCTTCATTGGTTTTTTCTTTTTTGGGGTTCTTTTTTTTTTTTTTTGTTGGGCGCCAATTAATAAGTAGAGGTACGCGTACTAGTTGGGAAGTTATGTGCGACACTTACTTATTATCATTTGGTAGTTATTATCATTCTTTGCTAGCATGGGCTTAGCATTGAAACGCAATTATTGACGGTGTTAACCGGAGTAATGTTTATTAACCGCTAATGCGGGTTGGATATTCATACAAGACTAAAAACTAACAAAGAAGCAATATAAAACTTAAGCTAAGAATTGAAATGTTAAAATTGGGTGTCAGCAGAATATTGCCACGCAGAACTCTCATGGCAAGCAAACGTTTTGTTGACACAATGCATTGTTTTGCCGTGGCCAGCAACATACTTGCGCAACTCACAAACTCCTGACTCAACTTTAAACCTCCGCGCGTGCATCATATCCGCGGCGAGGGTTGTTCGTTAACTATGTTGTTAACTTATATATGTATGTTTCTATGCATACATATATACGCATGTCACGCGATATACAGGGGTGGTCAAAAGTATTTACACAACCAACTTTTTTGTGTAACTCCACTGTTAGAAGCTATTTTATTCTTGTTCCAAGTAAACAACAACAACAAAACATTATATAGTTTGAAGATTGATCATTTAAGAATCCAATTAAAGGGATATAAGTAAAAGTAACGGTACATGCGAAAAAATAAAAGCAAATGAACCGATAATAAACAGTTGTCAAAAGTATTTACACAGTCGTTTTTTGCGACAAAAGTATTTACACAAAACTTAAAAAATAGATTTTTATTGTTTATGTTCTTTTTTTTTTAACTGTTTTAAGTTTTTTAACAAATTAGGTTTCTTATTATCTTAGTATTTTGTATTTCCACCCTTAGCATCAATGCCTGCCTGCAGCCTGGCTGGAATTGATTCTATCAAAGATCGGGCGAAGTCAATTGTTAGTTTTGACCATATTTCCTTAACTTCATTTATGGTATCATCCCGGTTTCGATCTTAATTGATTGTTCTTTGGCCCTTGATGAATGTCCAAACATTTTCAATAATCTTTAGATCATCGCTCTGAGCTGGCCAAGGGAGAACACCCATATTAAAAATTTGGCCGACGTTGACCCCTCATGACATGGGGCATCGTCATGTTGCAAAATCCAGTCGCGGATAGGAAGTAGCCTATTTCCAGACACAAAAGCATGATCATTCAATATTAAGAGGTATCCACCCAGATTAAGTGTGCCTTCTATCGGTAGAAAGTCGCCAAATCCATAATATGACGTGCACCCCCAAAACATTACGGTACCTCCTCCGAATCTATTAATAGGCTGCGCTGCTTTTTCCTTTTGGTTCTGGGGTAAGTGCATGAAACGCTTTTGAAATGAGCCCTGATATTGAAAGGCAACTTCTTCTGTCCATAAAACATTGTACCAAAAGTCGATAGGCTTTTTAATGTATTCCAGTGCAAATGAGAGGCGTTTAGCTTTGTTGGATTCGGAAATATAAATCACTTTTCGTACCGTATAGGTTCGGATGTTCGCGTCTTTTAGGATCCGACGTATTGTAACATCGCTCACTTTTTTGCCAAGCAAGTGTACCGATTCTGCTGACAATTTAACAGGACTTTTTGAAGGATATTTTCCAACTATGCCAATTAATCGCCTACATTCCCGCTCAGACAACGCCGGTTTTCGCCCACTTCTCATTTTATTTTCCAAATTTCCAGTAGTTTCCTTCTTCTTTACCAGGTTATAAACCGTTTTTCTGGAAATTTTGTAAAATTTGACCAGTTCCGATGCTGAAACACCACTTTTAAATTTAGTAACGATCTCAGATCGTCTTTCAATCGATAACTCTCCTGTTTTCACCATTCTTATGCAGTAATTCAAAAAATTTCAATCCAAAAATTTTAATTACACCTTTTTAAAGCCAATCCAATCAATTTGACCTAATATTCCAAGTAGAACTTAAAGAATGAGAGTAAATCTGCATTGTGTAAATACTTTTGTCGCAAAAAAATGACTGTGTAAATACTTTTGACAACTGTTTATTATCGGTTCATTTGCTTTTATTTTTTCGCATGTACCGTTACTTTTACTTATATCCCTTTAATTGGATTCTTAAATGATCAATCTTCAAAGTATATAATGTTTTGTTGTTGTTGTTTACTTGGAACAACAATAAAATAGCTTCTAACAGTGGAGTTGCACAAAAAGTTGGTTGTGTAAATACTTTTGACCACCCCTGTATATGTATAT